>CM056730.1:110185414-110511097 GCA_029844215.1 Przewalskia tangutica
TCAGCAAATATCCCTTGCATGTCATGCATTGGTAGTAGCATCCAGTCGTTTTCTACTTTTGCATGATTTCAGCTCTGCACCAACAACCACCTATAACCTTCTTCCTCAGATCCTTCTGCATCAGCATTCTCTCTATTTCCCTCAGCTTCACGAGCAACATCTTCACCAGCACCAACATCATTTCCACCTTTTTGTGAAGAAAGCAGCAGCAGGAGATGATCTCGTGCTTAGATATTTGGTGGTTGATTTTTGTAATTTGATTCACAAGTCATTCTCATGGTCAGGATCTGATTCTGTTTTGCTGGAGTAGGATGGTGTTGAAGTCTCTCCTGAGGTATGTTGGAATGTTGATTGAGATGTTGTGACATCCTCGACAACATTCTGGGCAGCATCAGGTCTGACATGCCGGAGAATTCCTTTGGAACATAACTTTTTAAGGGGTATCGTCAGGAATATCCTCATCATCAGACTCACATTATAGAACTAAGACTGAGGGCTCATATTGAGGATCAGAGACTGGTGGTTCACTTTGAAGATCAACAACTGGGGGTTCTTCTTCAGTGTCCTCGGAAGATAGTTCAAAGTTCATATCATCCGTATCACTGTTTGCACAAGCATGAACTTTGGACTCAAACCTGGACCTCTTGGCAACAGGTTCTATATCGGTCAGGTGGTGTACCCCGATGGATACACGAGGCTCAATTTAGCTGCCACCTACTCGCTAACAATGAAATGAGTAGAAGGCTTTTTCATAAGTAACTCAGTGCATGTGTATCCAGTAGTCCAGAGGGAAATGAAAGAAAATAAGATAAAAGAAAGATCATGCCAGCAATGAGCCAACATAAAGAACCGCACGACTTTTTGTAATTATTGAGGGAGGAAAGCAACGACTTGAGACCTTCGGATGTTGGAATGTTCTTTTGAACACTCGACTTGATCTTCTAGAAGGAAAGGAGGAAGAAATAATTCTTTTGCCTAGAAAAGAGAAATCAGAAGTAGCATCAACATCAATGAGGTTATTATTATCCCCAGGGTAACTGATTTCTAAGGATTCTTGAGATGTGCTAAGAACAATGGTCGAGCAAAGTGGAGGGCTAGTGCTCATAGGTGTGTTGTCAGTGGTGTTGGCGGACATATGGGTTGACATTGGGGATGTTTCCATTGGTGAGTTTGGAGGAGAGGATATTGAGGGTTTAGGGTCTTTGGGGTTTTTCGATGAAGAAAGAAGTGAGTAATCCATCGGTTTGGTTGGGTTTTTACCGAGAATGATGTGATCTTTTCCTAAAATAAATCGATTTTCACTTTTTAGAAAAAGACAAAAAAATGTTAAAAGAAGAACAAATGAATGAGATATTTATACTCTTGGAAATTTGTAAAATTCCTTATTTTTAGGTGTTTGATTTTCATTCAAACACTTGCACCTAAAAATTTGGGATAAAAAGATAGACATTATAATTTGAAATTTAATCTAAACCTTTTAAATCTTGAATTCCAATTAAAAATAATGACATAAAAATAGAAAAGAAAAACTGATTTTTCAAAAGTCAGTTACGAATAACATCCCAACAAATATCATTATCTATAAATGTCAACAGCAATGTTGACAATATTTTGAACAACACAAGTATTATGATCCCTAAAAAAAATTCATTTTAGCAACAAATCAAGACACATTTTATATGTGTTTTATGAGTTTAACCACTGGACCAATGTAACATTTTCTTACCGTGTCCTTGATCTAATCATGAACACATACAAAGTTATTTTTCGTGTCAAAAATATGAATACTTATATAGTATCCTCGTAATTTCTTTTTAAGCATTTGATACTCCTATAGAATAGGAACGATATCATTTCAAGGGCTTTGCCCATTTTGCATAGTTGCCAAAAATTTGTAAAGGTTTTGCCTTATTTTGATACTCTCTTTTTATTATATATAATATCATCGCAGAGAACGATATCACTTTGGAATCATGTTCTTATTGAAGGATCATATTTGTGTGACCAAAAGTAATGCACTATAAAGCAACATTAATCAGTTTATGATATTACATAGGTAAATGTCACGCGAAATGTTAGAGACATTTCAGCCGACATCTACCAAAAATGTCTTTTAGAGATTACAAAGACCAAGAGATTTCTTCAAATTAGAAAATCTCTTATGATCCAAAGCTTTTGTAAAAATATCAGCTAGTTGATGAAGAGTGCAACATGTTCAATTTGAACTAGCTATTTTTCAACCAATCTCTTAAAAAGTGATGTATAATATCAATATATTTTGTACGTGAGTGCTGAACTGAATTTTTAGAAATATTTATAGCACTCAAATTATCACAATACAAAACTAAGATATTACTTAAAAAACCATAGTCGTTTAACATGTGTCTTAGCCATATTAATCGAAAGCAACAACTTCCAGCTGCTACATATTCAGATTCAGCAGTTGAAAGTGAGACACAATTTTATTTACGACTATACCAAAAAACAAGATTATTGCTAAGATAAAAACATCCGCCATTCGTACTCTTTCTATAATCCACATCACCAGCCCAATCCGAGTCACAATATCCTATTAAATTAGGATTAGTGTCTTTAGAATACCAAATTTCCAACTCACATGTGCCGACAACATATCTAATGATAAGTTTTACGACATTTAAGTGCGAAACTTTGGGACAGTCTTGGAATCGAGCACATACACAAACACTAAACATAATATCATTACGTCTAGCAGTGAGATATAGAAGACTAAATATCATAGATCGATATAATGTTGGGTCGACATTTTCGCCAACATTATCTTTGCATATCTTCTGCGATAATTTCATTGGAGTTCTCATCTGTTTAGCATTTTTCCAATCCAAATATCTTAACTAGCTTCTTGGCATACTTACTCTGGGAGATGAAGATTCCATCTTCACTTTGCTTTATCTGCAAGCCTAAGAAAAAAGTTAGTTCTCTAATCATGTTCATCTCAAAGGATAATGACATTGCTTCAACAAATGTCTTAAGGTAGGACTGTGAGGTTGAACAAAGAATTATGTCATCTACATAGATTTGAGCAATAACAGTATCTACACCGTGATGTTTGATGAATAAAGTACAATCAATTTCACCATGTTTAAAACCAAATTCAAGAAGGAAGTTAGTTAGATGACCATACCAAGCACGGGGAGCTTGTTTCAACCCATACAAAGCCTTTTTGAGCTTGTATACATATTGTGGATGGTAAGGATCTTCAAATCATTTAGGTTGTTCAACATAAACTTCCTTATCAAGATAACCATTTAAGAAAACACTTTTAACATCCATTTGATGAATAGTAATTCTTAGACAACAAGCAATGGAAAGCAGTAGTCTAATTAACGCAATTCTAGCTACATGAGCAAATGTTTCGTCATAATTAATCCCTTTGACCTGAGTATAACCTTGAGCAACCAGACGAGCTTTGTTTCTCATAACAGTTCCCGATTCATCTAACTTATTTTTGAATATCCATTTAGTTCCAATTACATTGGTATTATTTGGGCATGGAACTAAATCTCAGACTTCATTTCGAGAGAACTATTCAAGTTCTTCTTGCATTGCTTGGATCGAATAATTATCATTGAGTGATTCTGAAACATTCTTATGTTCTAAAGTAGATACATAACAAGAAAGACTAACCTTTTGGTATATGGTAGACATATACACATACCTTATCATATCTCTGTAATTGAGTGGTTCTTCCTAATCCTTGATGAGGGGTTTCGAACTTGATCTGTCACTTCAATATTTGACTCCTCATTCTCATCCTCTGTGGTCTCTGGTTCAGGTTCAGATGTTTCTTCAGATGTGACAACATTTGGGCAACATCTGTTTCTTCAGTAGTTTGCACATCTTCACTGAAACTATAGTGTTATTTTCAAATGTATCCTGTAGAAACAGAAACATCATCAAAAATAACGTTTACTGACTCTTGCACAGTTTTGGTCCTTAGATTGTACACTCGATAAGCATGATTATTTTGATAATAGCCAACAAAAATTCCTTTGTCACTCTTAGAGTCAAACTTTGTCAAATGATCTCTATCATTTAAAATGTAACAAATACACCCAATAACATGAAAGTAACACAAGTTAGGTTTCTTTCCATTTATTAGTTCATAGGGGGTCATCTTTGTTCCAGGTCTTAGATAGACCCTATTAGTGATGTGACATGCAGTGTTCAAGGCTTCAGTCCAAAAATGTTTTGACAATTTCTTAGAACTAAGCATAACTCTAGCCATTTCTTGTAGTGTTCTATTCTTTCTCTCTGCTACACCATTTTGTTGATGAGTTTTGGGAGCATAAAATTTATGAAAAATACCCTTTTCTCACAAAATTTTGAGAATAAGTTATTTTCAAATTCTTTTCCATGATAGGATCTAATCCGAAAAATAGGAGAATGAAACAAATTTCTTATCTTAGAGTGTAAGATTTTAAACATGTCAAAAGTTTGTAATTTTTCTTTTAAAAAATATATCCATGAATATCTAAAAAAATCATCTACAATCACATAGGAATACCTCATGCCTCCTAAATTGTCTACCTCAATTGGACTTATAAGATCCATGTGCAGTAATTGAAAACAGTGAGACGTACCTGAATGTTGTCCGTCATTCTGGACAACATTATGGAAAACACGAGTTTGCTTACCTTTTAGACAATCTTCACAGACCATTGTTTTACCTTTATGACTCAATTTAGGAATGCCCCTTACCGCCTCATAAGAGATCAATATTTCTAAGTTACGGTAATTGACATGTCCTAACTTTTGATGCCACAATGTTGTGTCATCTATCCTAACATTATTGCATATTTCTTGTCTTCCAACAAGATAGCAATTGTCACATGTTCTTGTACCTGCCATAACACACATGTTAGCTTCATTTGTAACTTCACATGCATTCTTATTAAACTTTACCTCAAGATTGTCATCACATAGGTGACTTATAATAATCAAATTAGCCATTACCCCCTCAATATGTAAGACATTCTTTAAGACAGGAAAACCAGGAATATTTAAGATCCATTTTCCAATTATCTTGCTTTTACTGCCACTTCCATAAGTTACGTTACCTTCATTGAGTGACTCGTAGTTCTTTAGAAACTCGTTTGTACCTGTCATGTGGCGAGAACCTCCACTATCAAAGTACAGAGAACTTGTAATGTTAGCTTTAAAGCAGTTATTACAACATTACAAGTTACATCCATTTTGGAAACCCAAACTCTTTTAAAATATTTTTTACCTTTCGGCTCAGAAATGTTGCTTCGAATGTTGTCTGAGATGTTGGACAGCTTTTTAGGCAACATTTTGCTCACTGAATTTTGAAGTTTGAAACAATATTATTTTAAGTGTCGGGGGAGTTACAATGATGACACACAAATTTTGTATTCTTTGACATCTATGAGGACCTATTCTTTATTCTTTATTCTTTATTCTTTTTCTTTTTACTTTTACGAAACATGTTTTCTCATTTTTGTCAAACAGACTAGAGCATATAGCTTTAAGAGAACCCAATACCAACACGTGTAGGTTTACTAAAGCTGAGTATCTCATTCAATTTAGAAGTTCCTGAATTAAGCTTACATAAGGTTACTTCAGCTAGATCCAACTTTGCACTTATCTTACCAAATTCAATGTCCTTCTTGGTAAGTTCAACCTCTAAATGAGTGATTGTGCCTTTTAAATCTGCATTCTCAAGAGTTAAAGATTTTAACTTTGTGTCAAGTTGCTTGAATTCTATGATTAAGTCTTTACAAAGTTTTTGCATTTCCTTAATCATGTCATCTTTGGAGTCAACTTGGTTTTCAAAATCAGTCTCACTACTAGAAACAAAATCACTAAAGCAATTAACATCAGGATAGTTAAAGTATTCATACCTTTCGGATGTTGCTGGAAATGTAGATGTTGTCACTGATGTTGACGCAAACATTGTGACATCTGGAACAACACTGTCGACGACATTTTCTTCATCTGATAAGGACTGTTCGAAAATAGTAGTCAGCATTGCTTGTGACTCTATCTGTTGATCTCCTTCCTGTTCTCCTTCGTCGTCACTAAGAGAAACCCACAGACTTTTACCAAATTTCCTCAAGGTATTTGCACATTCATTAGCATAATAATCCCAGCCCGAGAATGCATGACATTACACGGTTTCAAGTTGTTTGGGATCAAATTTGATACGATCTGATTTGGTTCTCTTTAGTTGATTTCCTCTTTGTACTATAGAAAGAGGTTTAGTGGACTTTTGATTGAAGCATTGACTTTGATGTTCTTTGTATTTGAATTTATTTCTATCATTGTTGAACTTCCTTACCATCGAATTGAATTTTTGAGTAAGGATGACAACATTTGCACCATCACCAACTTCTTCAAAAATCTCATCCTCTTCATCGATTTTGACTCTCCGAGGATTTGACTTGAAGTGCTACATCATTGTTCTTGTACAGTGTCCTCTGATTTTCAATGTTCATTTCATAGGTTTTGAGAATACTCATTAAGGTATGAAGATCCATTGTGGCAAGATTATGAGCTTCTTCAATCGCATAAATCTCTATGTTGAGCTTTTCAGAAAGAGAACGAAGTGCCTTTTCTACAAGTTGAGTGTTGGTTAAAGGAGCACCAAGCACTTGTCATTCATTAGAGATGTCAATCAACTTTTCAAAATAAGTTTTAATGTACTTCGTTTCTTCCATCCTTAAACGTTCATATCTACTCATGAGCATATGAAGCTTCGACCGACGAACACTAGAGTTACATTCACAATGAGTTTGTAAAGTATCACATGCGTCTTTGGTCGTGGAGCAGTTTTGTATGTGTTTGAACATGTAAAGATCAACCCATCCAAAAATGACATTTAAGGCCTTTTCGTTGAAGTTTGCATTGTTGGTTTCTTCCACAGTGTATTCAGATTCAGGTTTAACAAGTATGTCACATTTCTCATTCGGTGGTAGCATTGGAACAACATATCCATTAGTGATAAATCTCCATGACCTAACATCAATCTATTTGATATGAAAGTGTAGGCGAATTTTTCAATAGGCATAGTTTGAACCATCTAAAATAGGAAGCCTATCAATTGTTGGATTAGCCGGATTCATAGTTGTAAATAACAGGACCAAGCACTTATTATGTTAAGTGTTGGCTCTGATACCACTTGTTAGATCCCGGGGGTATACTATGGAACAGTAAAAAAACTAAAAGTAAAATAAAATGAATGTTAATACAGTTTGCAAATGTTAGCGCTAATGTCGTCTGTCATAAGTGGCAACACTTTGATAAAACAGAAAAAAATCTTTAAGAGTAAATGCAGCGAAAAAATAAAGAACACAAAGGTTTAATATTTACATAGGTTATATTGATTATATAACCTATGACGGTCAGTAACCGAAAGTATTGTATATATTTATATACAATTGAATAAATTCCTTCTTTTACAATATTACAATATAATACAAAAGGAATTAAAAAGTTGAAGTCACAGATGACTTCCGCCTGAAAAATATACCTAAATAGACATAGACAATATCTCATTATAATTGCTTCAATAAAGAAGCAAATCTATAATCAGGGCAGCAATTATAATGTTGGACAGAATATTGTCGACACGCTCAGTCAACACTTGTGATCCAGTTTTCTGACGAATATATCGGAGAGCTCTCTTGATATTTTTTCTAACTTTTTCTGGTTATCGATTCAGTGAAGCAACCTCTCTATTTATAGTAGAGGGGTTTCCTTGAAATACTCATTGAATCGTTGTAGAGGTCGAGAGAAAGATGGGCAGCCGATAGTATTTGTTGGAGAAGATTATGAAGCAAGATCCTCTAACTTCTTGGACTTGTTCCCCAAGTTTAGCAACAGCTTTGACTTGTTCTTCACACGTTTTTCATCAGCTCCAAAACACCTTGTCAAGTCACTTTACCATCGAGGTAAAATTCCCACGAGATTTTTTTCAATTTCGTGAAGTAAGACAAAACAGTTTATGAACATTTAACATGACAAACAGTTGATGCCTATGTTATAGTGGGCGCAGTGGCGCACTCTACAGTCTACTCTCCGCACAATATAATATAATATAATATAATATGTATATAGTCTTACACTATCTTGATAATTTGTCATGACGTACTGGTATATAGTATACACATAATATAAAATACATTTCAGTTCTAGCTCTTCTACATTATCAACACGTTGTCCACAACTGGCCTATGGCTTTTTTTGGACTCATTATTGAATATTCTAGTCTCTAGATTCATCCATCTCTTCTGTATCTCTTTCCGACCAATAAAACGACAACCTAACCTACACGAGATTTAGCATCTTATACACCCTAGCTATAAGTTACAATATCCTTGTGTAATAGCAGAACTAATACGTTACAACTGAATATAGAACTAAACCCCGACCACACGTTCTCAAGCTCGCGTCAATCTTGCTTCTTGTAATCATTATCGTCCACTTCCACCTTATCCACTGCTGACCAAAGTACTCGTATAATAGTTAGCAGTATTGTACAAGTAAATCACTACAATTGAACAATGAGTCGGTTGGAAAGCTGGCCGGAGCCAATTATCCGAGTTCAAGAACTCTCCGAAAGTGGTATTAAGGAAATTCCCGAACACTTTGTTAAACTGCCAGCATACAGGCCATGTTTCAAGGAGACAACAACATCTCACGTTAATAGTATTCCATTGATTGACCTTGAAAACATGAAGTCATTAGATGAGTATGTTCGACGTGAAACTATGGAGCTTATTTCCCAGGCTTGTCGCGACTGGGGTTTCTTCCAGGTGGTGAACCACGGCGTTAGCCATGAACTCATGGCTAACACACGTGGTGTTTGGCGCGAGTTCTTTTATCTTCCACTAGAGGAGAAGCAGAAGTTTGTGAATTCTCCGGTTACATATGAGGGGTATGGCAGCAGGCTTGGAGTGGTGAAAGGTGCTAAATTGGATTGGTGTGATTATTTCTTCCTTCATTATCTTCCTTTGCAGTTGAAGGACGAGAACAAATGGCCTAGTCTTCCTATTTCATGCAGGTGAACTTTTGGTTCCTTTTCTTTTATCTGTCCATTTTAACAAATAAAGAGAGAATTAATTTTTTCCCCAATACTTAACCTTACCATTAAATAATTATTTTTCAAATTTGATTTGAGTACAACAGTTAAGTTTAGATTTCTAAAATATACTCCCTCTATCCCAATTATTTATGTGATATTTTTCGCTTTTAGAAATTCAAAAGTTTGACTAACATTTTAAGATATATTTTTTTATTAAAATTGATATGAGAAAAGTTATAACTTATAGTACATTTCATGTAGTTTTCAAATATATAAATTTTAGTCTTGATATATTGAGTTAAACTAATCCAATTTAGCTTCAAAATTAAGTTAAATTGACTCTTGAAAAATAAAAAAAAATCACATAAATTGAAATGAAGAGAATAGTTAATAGGATAACTAGATAAAATAAACACTTGATCAATGTCTTTTAAGAAAAGTGAAACATGTAACCAGACAAATAAAAGGAAACGGACGGAGTAGCTTCTAGAGAGTTATATTTACGGAAAAGAAGAAAATGATTGGGCCGTTTGATCTGAAATCGGAATATTCCACAATTATAATTTTGGAATGAAAATCATAACTATAATCTGGATAACTTATCTCACATTTTGTATGAGATAAATTTGCATTATTAATCTTGATTTTAATATCAATTTTAGTTAACATACCTTCAACCGAACGTGGTATAAATTTTACCTCCAAATTCTAAACTCTAATATCCCACCTAATCTCTCCGACCAAACGACCCAATTTTAGTCGACATATCAGATCGATATTCTGAACTTCATCAACTCTAGCTAGATTTGTAATTGTGGTCCTTCGATAGTTGTCATATGGTCCTTGTGGTATAGTGTAATTTGTCAATTATTCTAGCTTTCTTTCCTCACGTGTTTCAATAGCACAATTCTTCTGTGAAACATGACAAACGTGGTAATGTACATCGATCAGATTTAACTAATATAAATGTAAAAGATTTTACACTATCACTATAGCTATAATTTTACTTGTTGTAACATGTTATTTACCATTATTTGCTGGTTATCAAACTGTTAAACAGTAGGGTCCAGCAGTCCGTGTACCAACATATCACGGGTCCCACACAATTTCATAATTATATATTATTTTGTATATTAGTGTTATATCTTAATTAGGATTGTAATATTATCATAATTGTATAGTTAATCTCCTTATAGAATAGGAATTTAGATGTAAAATAGGAAAATGATGTTCCTATTTAACTTGTATATATATGTCATTCATCAATAAAAATAATCAAGGAATTATTTCTTTCATAGTATCAAGAGTCTAGATTTTTTTCCTTGCTTCCGCTTCTTATTTTTTTCTTGACAAAAATCGTGACCCCTCCTCGGTTTTCCAACCAAACCCGAGATTCTCTTCTTCCTTCCTCACAAATTTCCTTCTCCGAATCTTGTTGTTCTATTCCCTATGGCTGATAAGAACAATTTTCATCCTGCCCTCATTGTTTCTAACATCAAGAGCGTCATTCTTATCGTTCTTGACCTAGAAAACGTCCAATATGGAACATGGACGGAATTATTTAAGATTCATGCTTTGGCACATAAAGTCCTTCACCACATCATCCCTCCAGCTCCTCCAATGGAAGGTGATAAGGCGTCTACTTCTACGACGGTTGTGCCCACTAAAGAAGCAAATCCAGAGTTATGGGTCATGCTTGATGTCAAGGTTCTTCAGTGGATTTATGCCACTATCTCCTTGGATATTTTAAAGACGATTATGAAACTCAACTCCACAACTATGACGGCGTGGAATCGATTGCAGGACATCTTCCAAGATAACAGTCATTCTCGAATTGTTATCCTTGAGCAGGAATTTTCACAGGTAGCTATGGCAAATTTTCTAAACATTTCTTCTTATTGGAAACGTCTCAAGGACTTGGCAGACCAACTCCGCAATGTGGGTTATCCTGTTTCTGATAGTCGTCTAGTTCTTCAGATGGTTGCAGGCCTATCAGAGGTCTATACCGGTGTTACTTCGGTTATTCGTCAGAGCAACCCCCTGTCAGGATTTTATCAAGCCCGTTCTATGTTTACTTTGGAAGAAGTCGGATTGGCTGTGAAAGTGGTGATTGGGGTCAGTCCTGTCGTCATGGTGACTGAGTTCGAATTTTCTCCTTCCGGTTCCACCAACCCTAACCAAACACGCAACAACGGGGGTGGTAAAAAGGGCCAAAATCAGAAAAATGGCAAAAAGCGGCGGCAACGGAGAAAACCGTCGGCAGATTCCACAGGGTCGCGAGGGCCACAGTCGATGTGGCTGGATCCGTCGTCGGCGTCGTGGCGCCTCCTTCTCAGCACATAGTGTCGCGGCCTAGCTTTTTTCACGGTCAAAATTCAGGGTTCAGACAAGCTTATGGGCAGCCCCAGCAGTCCAGTATACTTGGGTCTCGCCCCCCTCAAGCTCATCACGCAATGGAACCCACACATACCGACATTGAGGCAGCAATGCACACACTTGACTTGACTCAACCGGACCCCAATTGGTACATGAACATAGGTGTCACTACCCATATGACATCTGTTAGGCGTATTTTGTATATGTTTTTTGAGTCATTTTCAGTTAGTATTTTACTTGTTTTTGTTGTGTTTAGTATAGTATTAGGGTCGTTTTCCTTTCTTTTGAGTCACAACGGTTCAAAAAGGCAAAATGACAAAAAGGAGCGAAATGTGGGCATAAAAGGAGGTCCCGAGGCAGAAAAAGGTTGAAAATTGATGATTCGGAAAAAGGCAAAGCAGCATCGCGGTTCCTAGAAGCAGAACCACGGTGCCAAAAGATCAGAGACCCGCAGGACTTTAGGCACCGGGGTGCCATTGAGACAAAACCGCGGTGCCATTTATCCGAGTGTAGGACTTTCAAAGACCGCAAGGTCGACTGCGAGGCAGCGATCTTAGACGCCAATTGTCAGATCCGAGTTAGAATTGGCCAAGGGCATAAAGGTCCATAAGGCACGAATTTGCAACATATTTAATCCCTGAGGGATTAGTTTAATAAATGGGGAGTTGATTCTAGAAAAGAAACACATCACAAGGCAAGGATTCAAGGCTACAATTGGTGTATGTCCGTAAATTCAAAAATTTGGTGTATGTCCGTAAATTCACCACTGATAATTGAGTTTCTATTGATTTTGATCCGTTTGGGTTTTCTGTGAAGGATTTCAAGACGGGGAGTCCTTTCATGAGGTGTGACAGTAGGGGGGATCTTTATCTAATCACACCAAGTCTCAACATCTCGCGTCAAGCCATGTCATCCTCTTTTGCAGCTATTGCTCCTTCCTTGTGGCATGCTCGTCCAAGTCGTCCTGGATCGTGTATTTTATCTTCTTTAGATATACATAAGTTTATTCCTTGTAAGTATATGTGTAGTACTCCACTTTGTCAATCCTATGCTATGGGAAAATTATTAAATTATCGTTTGTAGCTTCAAATTCCCATACTTCTATGATATTTGACATTAGTCATAGCGATTTATGGACATCTCCCGTTCTCAGTTCTATGGGTCATCGATATTATGTCTTATTCTTGGATAATTATTCTAAATATTTATGGACGTTTCCAATTGCCAAAAAATTCCAAGTTTTTTCCATATTCACAAAATTTAGAGCTTTCATCATAACCCAATTCGAACGAGAAATAAAGAACATTCAATGTGATAATGGTAAAGAGTATGACAATGATGAATTTAGAGAGTTTTGTGCACAAAATGGGATAAATTTTCATTTTACTTGTCCTCATACGTCCTCACAAAACAGGAAAGCAGAACGCAAAATTCGTACCATTAATAACATTATTCGCACTTTATTAGTTCATTCTTCCGTCCCTCCATTATTTTGGCATCATGCGCCACAAATGGCTACCGGTCTACTTAATATTCTTCCCTCCAAAGGTTTGACATATTCATCCCCTCTCCAAGTGTTATACTATAAGACTCTTTCGTATTCTCATTTTAGGGTCTTCGAATGCTTATGTTATCCATTGTTTCCATCCACTACAATCAACAAACTTCAGGTACGTCTACTCCTTGTGTGTTTTTGGGTACTGTGGTTATAAATACTTTGATTTGTCCTCTAAATGAATCACCATTAGTCGTCATGTCCTCTTTGACGAATCCCAATTTCCATTTTCTAAAGTAGAAATACGCGTGCCTAGTTCATATGATTTTTTAGATGATGATATCTCCCTATATGTTCAACATCATTTTTCATATTTTTCACACAAAACGTCGTCAGCACCACGGCTCTTAGAAGAGGCGTCGCGACACCTGTCATCCAGTGAGCCGAGAAATGAAATCCGTCGGCAATGCGCTAAAACTTCGTGATAGCTCAGCTCATCCGCGTCGTGATCCTTGATCCTCGTCGCGGCGCCTTCGACGGTAATTCCCGAAATTTCTCAAAATTCTCCCAATCCAGCCTAGAGTAATGGTTCAGTCACTCGCAGTCAGCGGAGTATATTTAAACCAAAAAGACATTTTAATTTGAATTCTAATATTCTTAAATTCCCCTTACCCCGTAATCATGTGTATGCCTTAAATGACCCTAATTGAAAATTGTCATGACCGAGGAATATAATGCTCTTATTGATAATAAGACGTGGGAGTTGGTACCTCGTCCATCCGGTGTTAATATTATTCGGTCTATGTGGATTTTTGTTCATAAGAAAAATTCTGATGGTTCATTTGCAAGGCATAAGGCTAGACTTGTAGGTGATGGTAAGACTCAGCAGGTTGGTGTGGATTGTGGTGAGACATTTAGCCTGATGGTAAAGCCGGCTACCATTCGCATTGTGCTCAGCTTGGCTCTTTCAAAATCATGGCCCATTCATCAGTTAATGTGTAGATGTTTTCCTACATGGTGATCTTCAGGAGACAGTGTATATGCATCAGCCTTTGGGGTTTAGGGATTCTAGATATCTTAATCATGTCTATCTATTGAAGAAGTCATTGTATGGGCTTAAGCAGTCTCCACGGGCTTGGTATAAGAGGTTTGCTGATTTTGGTTCGACTATGGGTTTTTCTCACAGCAGGTTTGATAATTCATTATTCATATATCGTCGGGGTTCCTCCATGGCTTATATATTGTAATATGTGGATGATATTATCTTGATTGTCTCTTCTGATGCTTTGAGAAAGTCTATTATGACAATGCTCAGTTCTGAGTTTGCCATGAAAGACTTGGGCCCCTTGAGCTATTTTTTTTTTGGAATTGTTGTCACTCGTCATGTAGGTGGATTGATCTTAATACAAAAGAAGTATGCAGCAGAGATCATTGAGAGGGATGTGATGTCATCCTGTAAGTCCACTTCTACTCCAGTTGATACTAAACCCAAGTTGGGTGCTGCAGCTGGCTCTCCGTATGAGGATCTGACCCGCTATCGTAGTCTTGCAGACGCCCTTCAGTATCTTACGTTCACGCGACCAGACATTACATATGCAGTCCAGCAGGTGTGTTTGTTTATGCATGATCCCATAGTTGAACATATGAATGCGCTCAAACGCATCCTTAGGTACATTCAAGGAACACTTGATTATGGTTTGCATTTGTACCCTTCATTGACGTCTACACTTGTCTCCTATACAGATGTTGATTGGGGTGGTTGTCCTGACACCAGACAGTCTACATCTGGCTATTGTATGTTTTTGGGTAATAACTTGGTCTCATAGTCTGCCAAACGTCAATCTACGCTTTCACGTTCAAGTGCAGATGCCGAGTATCGAGGGGTAGCCAATGTGGTTTCCGAGTTATGTTGGTTACGAAATCTACTTTTAGAGCTTCATTGTCCTATTGAGAAGGCTACCTTGGTATATTGTGATAATATAAGTGTCATCTACCTTTCTGGTAATCATGTTCAGCACCAGCGGACTAAACACATAGAGATGGATATTCACTTTGTTCTAGAGAAGGTAGCTAAAGGACAAGTACACGTCTGTCATGTCCCTTCCAGATATCAAATTGCAGGCATTTTTATAAAGGGTCTTCCCTCAGTCCTTTTTGAAGATTTTAGAGAGTCTCACCGCAGGCAAATCTGCTATAATTGTGGGGTGTTAAGCGTCTGATGAGTCCATGATTCGTGTACCAACATATCACGGGTCCCACACAATTTTGTAATTGTATATTACTTTGTATATTAGTGTTATACCTTAATTAGGATTGTAATATTATCATAATTGTATAGTTAGTCTCCTTATATAATAGGAATTTAGATGTAGAATAGGAAAATGATTTTCCTATGTAACTTGTATATATATGTCATTTATCAATACGAATAATCAATGGATTATTTCTTTCACAAACTGCTACAACATGTTATAACAGATTACATATTATAAATTTTAAGTGATTCGTTAGTGTAATTCTTTTTTTCACTATATCGATATTTATGCTGAAGCTTTTTTTTAAAAGGTATCTTCTCAATTATTACTCAAATAAAAAAAAATGGAGGGACAAACCCCATTATATCGAGCAAGACATAAAAACAACACCCTAACTAAAGCGTCGCTGATTTTCTAGCTAGAGAAACGGATACCAAAGTTAAACTCATAACTTTTGCGGATCATAATAATAGTTCTAACTTTTATCTCTTTTTTTCACCTTTTGTTATTTTTTGACCTCTCAGGCAAACCATTGCAGGATATGGACAAGAAGTAGTGAAGCTAGGTGAAAAGTTACTCAAAATCTTATCTATAAACCTCGGATTAAGTGAAGATTATCTACACCAAAGCTATGGAGGAGACAAAGAAATAGGTGCATGCTTAAGAGTAAATTTTTACCCTAAATGTCCCCAGCCAGATCTTACCCTAGGCCTCTCTCCTCACTCTGATCCCGGTGGCCTGACCGTTCTCCTCTCTGACACCGATGTCGCCGGCCTCCAAGTCCGCCATGGCGATGAGTGGATAACTGTTAAACCGGTTCCTAATGCCTTTGTTGTCAACATTGGAGATCAAACTCAGGTAAATATAGCTAGGTGTGATTAAATTATAACTTTGTTGTCATTTTCTAGTGTGCCCTTTCATAATAATTGTCATGTGGCATATGAAGTCTCACTTGACCCCAAGCCAGCGTTTGCTTGTCTCTTGTCTTTTGGAACTATCCTATGCCCATCAATGGCGGATGCAGGAAAGATGCATATATATATATATATATATGAGATTCATTTGAATCAAATACTTTTAATATGTCGTATAAATTTATATACAAAAATGCATTAAATTTATAACAAATAGTAATAAATCCGACATGTAGTTTAACAAATATAATAGATTTAACATACTAAAAACATTAAAGATTTAACGTATATATAAAATTTAAATTTTTAATTCACCTCTGATCACGATGACAAAGCACCTAGAATCTAGAAGGTTGGCATGTGTCAAGTGGGACTACGAGCACCCCCCACGGGTTAAATGTGTGCCACTGTCGCTATAAAGTCGGCATGTGACATACGTACTTGGGATCTAGAAAGTTGTTCCATGCTTAAATCAGTTCAAGCTTAAAGCAATAAGTTGTCACATTTGGGAGCCATGCTAGTTAATAACTTAATATTCATTAGCTATAGTAGCGGATCTTGCTCAAAATATTAAGGGGGTTGTAACTAGTGACGGGTCTAGACTTTGAAATCTGATGGTGTAAACATATGAAGTAATAATTTTTTTGTATAGCAAAAAAAAATATATGCCTAGAAAGCAAAAAAAAAAATTAAAATTTCTGGTTGTGCAACTGCACCACCATGCTTCATGTAGATCCGCCAGTGGCGGTAACTACTAACAAAAATGTTATAATTGAAATTTATAAGAACAAAATTTAATTTTATCAAAGATTCAAAATAACATCAACACAATAATCCACCACGAAAGACTCAGCACTTGTGATGCCCCTATCAATTTTCTTGAGTTGTACCATCATACCAACTACCACTCCTAAAAAATACATAAATCAATTATCAAAGAAACAAATATAAAAGAATAAAATAATAGTTGAGCTACTTTATTATATTTTTATTAGTATTTTCAGCTTAACAATGATGATGACTTACCTTGTGATGTTATTACGAGATTGAGGATGACTCTTGAATTTAATTGATAGAGAAAGGGAAGGGGAAGATTTTTGGTGATACTGGATAGAGAGAGCCAGAAATGTTCTTGAATTGAAATAAAATTAGAGGGTAGAGGGTTTTAGAGGGTTTGTTTATAAAAGAGTTATATTAAAAAAAAATAGTTTGGGGGGGGGGGGGCGTGGCCACCCCCATGGGGGCTTAAGCTCCGCCACTGATTAGCCAATATAATTTTGTTTTTCAACACATATTGTTATTTAAAAAAAAATAGTACGTATTATTATTGTTGATGTTGGATAGGATGTTGTGACAACATCTGCGAAAGCACAGGACAACATCTTCAGGATGTTGTCTGTGATGTTGCGACAACATTTCTGCCAACATCTATGTAATTGTTTTGCCTATTCTTTCGGCCTAAACATTTGAAGTTACTGCGAGTAAAAATGACCTAGGCAAGCTTACCAGATTGTTGTGTTTAAAACATGGTGAAAGACCAAGTCAAAACGTGGAGAGAAAGCAGCGAAGACCAAGTCCAGATCGTTGAGGATTTTTAGGAGGAAGACTCTGCCCAAGCTGCTGCCATCTTTTGCTCAACCTCCACAACCATCAGTGAGGACTTCAAGGGAAGCTCAACACTATATATAGAGGAGAGTTTCACAAGTATCGACATCCAGATTTAGAGAAGAAGAACTTCCAAGAGAGCTCTCGGATTTTACCTTAGAAAACTGGATCAACCTTTTAGCCTAAAGTTGTTTTAACAACATCTTGTCCCACATTGCAATCACTATTTCTATTCTAGATTAATATTATTGTTCAAGTGATTGTAATGAAGATGTTGTCTTTTATCTTTTAGATTTTGTAACTTTAGGCGAAGTCATCTGCGACTTCATTTGTGTATGTAATTTCTTTTTCGCTTGTAACGCTCAATTTGTAAAAAGAAATTCTTTGTAATTGTATATAATTTATACAATTATTTTGGTCATCGACCATCAAGGGATATATTTATATATACCCTTGAAAATATAAACCTTGTGTTCTTTTACTTTCCGATGCATTTACTCTAACAAGGTTTATTCTGTTTTATTACAATGTTGCCTTAGATGTTGACCCAACATTGAAGGCAACATCCACTGACTGTTTTTGTTATTCGTAGTTTTGCGACTTTTAATCTTACGTTTTACGAATCCGTAGCCCACGGGATCCAACAAGTGATATCAGAGACTGCACTTGATACAATAAGTGTTTGATTCTAATTATTACGGCTATGGACTCAGCTGCACAAAACGTTGGACTTCCAATACTTGACGGATCTAACTATGCCTACTGGAAAATTTGACTGCGTTCGCACATCAAATCCATTGATGTTCGAGCCTGTAGATCTGTATCCGAAGGCTATGTAATCCCCAAGTACCCAGCAGATGAGGATGGTGATGTTCTCACTAAACCCGAGTCTGAATGGACCCAAGAAGAAATCAACTCGGCAAGCTTTAACGAAAAGGCCCTAAATACGATATTTGGATGGGTAGATCTATATATGTTCAAGCTTATCTAGAATTGTACAACGGCTAAGGATGCTTGGGAAACCTTACAAACCCATTGCGAGGGAACCTCAAGTGTTCGACGTACAAAGTTTCGCATGATCTTGAGTCAATACGGGCACTTGAGGATGGAGGAGTCTGACGACATAAAATCTTATTTTGAAAAGTTGATTGACATTGCTAATCAGTGTCAAGTGCTTGGGTCTCCATTAACCAACACACAGCTTGTGGATAAAGCTCTCAGATTTCTTTCTGAAAGATTTACTACTAAGATTTGTGCTATTGAAGAGACCCATAATCTTGCTACTATGGATCTTCACGCTTTAATGAGCGTCTTTCAAACATATGAGATGAACATGAAGAGCCAAAGAGATCTATATAAAGACAAGACTTTGGCACTCCAAGGACAAACCTCCGAATCTGAAATAGAAAATGAGGAAGTAAACCTGGAGGAACTGGGGAGTGATGCAATTGTTGCCTTACTCACACGTAGATTCAATTCTATGGTGAGAAAGATCAACACTGACCGTAACAAAGCAAAATATAACAAGTATCAAAACCCTATCTTCAATAAGCAGCATAATAGATCAACTTCTGAGCAAATTAACCGCTTTTCATTGAGGAAATCCAACTCCAACGGAACTAATTACAATCCCACACAACTAGAGAAAGTGCAATGTCATGCATGCTCGGGTTGGGGACACTTCGCTAATGAGTGTGCAAACATCCTTAGGAAAATTAGTAAGGTCATGTGGGTAACCCTCAGTAATGATGAGAATGAAGAGGAATAAGAAGATCGAGAAGAAGAACAACCACAGGCAATGCTTGCAGCCATGTTTGAATACTCAATGTTCGACGATGAAGATGTTGTTGACGATGTTGACCCAACATCTGAAATAACATCGGAGGCCACATCGAAAATGTTTGTATCATCAAAGAGGTATGTCTACTTTAATTATTCTTATGTAAATTGTTTTAGTGGATTTATTTCTTCAACTGAGGCTGCTGATTTGGATTTAGTTGACTCGAAAGACAAAATGATAAAGGAATTACAAAATCTTTGTAAAGCCTTAATGACTACATCTGAGCAACTGGACTCAAAAGCAAAATCATTGGCTCATGAGAATTACAATTTGAAAGGCACAATCAACCGATTAGAGGTGACACTTACCAAGAATGATCTTGAGCTTGGTAAGATTCGTGCATGATTGTACATAGTTGAGACCACATTTCAAAGGCTAAACATGGGAACCTCCAAACTGGATGAAATTTTGAACTTCAGCAATCCCACAAGGACTGGGCTTGGATATCATTCTCCAAGAAAAACCGATACTTCCAGGATCCATAGTTCAACTGAGAGGATAAAATTCGTCAAAGAAAATGCTTGTAACTCTCAGAGCACTATGATTGGATCGAAGTTTTTATGTAGCTTCTGTAAAAAATCAGGGCATCTCATGCCCTACTGCTACAAGCTTCAAAATTCTGCTCTCAGCCTATTGCCTAAAGTGTTGTCACCAATGTTGCCCAATATCACTGATAACATTCAAATCAAAAAGTCTAGAAGCGGAAGGAAGACAAGGTTTAAGAAGGAGTGGGTACCCAAACTAAATCTAAAATATAATGTGTGCATAACTGTCTTGCGTACTAACATTACAGGTTCTTGGTACTTCGATAGTGGCTGCTTACGCCATATGATAGGTACTAAAAGTATCTTGAAGGAGTATGGAGCATTCAATTGAGGGTATGTAACCTTTGGATGAGGAAGTAAGATTATTGGTAGAGGAACTCTAAATGTTCCGAATGTACCAGCCTTGAAGAATGTGCTTCATGTAGAAGGTTTAGTTGCTAATCTCCTTAGCATAAGCCAACTATGTGATGATGATCTAGAGGTGAAATTCAACAAACTTGGATGCAAAGTTACAGATTTTGCAAACAAGTGTGTCATGTTAGGAACCCGAACCAAAGATAACTGCTATCTAGTAGGTAGAGAAGAGGTTTGCAACTCCGCAAAGGTAGGTGACTTGACACTTTGGCACCAGAAGTTGGGATATGTCAATTACGGCACCTTGGAGAAATTGATCTAGTTTGAGGCTGTAAAAGGCATTCCCAGACTGGATACAAAAGATAAAACAATGTGTGAGGATTGTTTGAAGGGAAAGCAGACCCGAGTCTCTCACAATGTTCTCCAACATAACGGACAACATTCAGGTACGTCTCATTGTTTCCAATTATTGCATATGGATCTTATGGGTCAAATTGAGGTAGATAGCCTAGGAGGAATGGGATATTCTTATGTGATAGTTGATGGTTTTTTCAGATTTACTTGGATATATTTTTTAAAGGAAAAATCACAAACCTTTGAGATGTTTAAAACTCTTTACTCTAGAATTAGGAATTTGTTTTGTTCTTCAATTTTTAGAATAAGATCTGATCATGGAAAGTAATTTGAAAATCAGACCTTTGCAAAATTTTGTGAAAAGAAAGGCATATTCCATGAATTTTCGGCACCAAAAACACCTCAACAAAATGGGGTCGCCGAGAGAAAGAACATAACTTTACAAGAAATGACAAGAGTAATGTTGAGTTCTAAGCAATTATTAAAGAGGTTTTGGGCTGAAGCATTGAACACAACATGTCATATAAGTAATAGAGTCTACTTTCGGCCAGGGACCAAAATGACGCCCTATGAACTGTTAAATAGAAAGAAACCTACAGTGAGGTATTTCCATGTCTTTGGATGTGTATGCTATATTCTTAATGATATGGATAAACTGGCCAAGTTCGACTCCAAGAGCGACAAGGGGATATTTGTCGTCTACTCTTAGAATAGCCATATTTACCGGATATACAACCTTCGGACAAAGACCATTCAGGAGTCTGTCAATGTGATTTTTGATGATCTGCTGGACATATCTGGAAGATCCTCAGAAAACTACATTGTGGTTGCAGTAGAGGAGGAGCAAATCACTGAAGCATCAGATGTTGACCTAACACCAGAAGTCACATATGAACCTCAAGAAGAGAACACCGAGGAATATGTCGAGGAGGAGTCTGCTATGGAGCTAAATGATCAAGTAAGAAGAGACCCTTCATCTAGGATTAGGAGGAACCATCCACCCGACCTAGTGATAGGGGGAGTTTTTTAGCAGAGGCGAACAAGGGAGAAAGAACCAATCAATTATCGAGAAATGGTAAGGTATGTGTGCATGTCCACCATATACCAACAGGTTAGTCTTTCTTGCTTTACATCTCCTAAGAATATTGGGGAAGCATTGAAAGATAATTTTTGGATACAAGCTATGCAAGATGAGCTGGAGCAGTTTACCCGAAATGAGGTTTGGGATTTGGTACCACGACCCAACAACACTAATGTTATTGGGACTAAGTGGATATACAAAAACAAATCAGATGAATTAGGGCATATTGTGAGGAACAAAGCTCGACTTGTTGCTCAATGATATACACAAATTGAAGGTATCGACTACGACGAGACCTTTGCACCTGTGACTAGACTTGAATCAATAAGATTGCTTCTTGCCATTGTTTGTTACTTGAAAATTACCTTGCACCAAATGGACGTTAAAGGTGTCTTTCTCAATGGATACTTGGACAAGGAAGTATACGTTGAACAACCAAAAGGATTCGAAGATTCTCACCATGCACAACATGTATACAAGCTCAAGAAAGCTTTGTATGGGTTAAAACAGGCACCACGTGCATGGTATGGTCGTTTGACTAACTTTCTTATTGATTTTGGTTTTTTCCGTGGAGAAGATGACAAAAATTTATTCATAAAGAGACACGGAGTAGATGTAATCATAGCTCAAATCTATGTTGATGACATTGTCTTTGGCTCAACTAAAGAATCCCTCTTGAAGTCATTTGTCGATGCTATGTCGACAACATTTGAAATGAGCATGATTGGAGAACTAACATTTTTCTTAGGCTTGCAGATTAAACTGGTTGAATAAGGGATTTTTGTATCCCAGAGCAAGTTGCCAAGAATCTTGTTAGGAAGTTTGGTCTGGAAAACGCTAAACACATGAAGACGTCAATGGGTTCTACGCAGCAGGTTTGTAAAGACAATGTTGGACAAGATGTTGACCCAACATTGTACCGATCTATGATAGGGAGCCTTTTATACCTTACTGTCAGTCGCCCAGATATCATGTTTAGTGTGTGTGTTTGCGCCAGGTTCCAAGTCAGTCCCAATGTATCTCATCTTAATTTCGTGAAACGTATCATACGATATATTGTCGGTACAAGTGACTTGGGAATTTGGTACTCTAGAGACACTAATACTAATCTAATAGGATATAGTGACTCAGATTGGGCCGGTGATGTCGACGATAGGAAAAGCACTAGTGGTGGTTGTTTTTATCTTGGCAACAATCTAGTCTCATGGTACAATCGTAAACAAAATTGTGTGTCACTCTCGACTGCCGAATCCGAATATGTGGCAGCCGGAAGTTGTTGTGCTCAACTGATTTGGTCACGATATATGTTTGATGACTATGGCATATCTAATAACTCTGTGATTTTGTACTGTGATAATCTGAGTGCTATTAATATTTCCAAAAATCCTGTTCAGCATTCACGTACAAAACACATTGACATAAGGCATCATTTTTTAAGAGACTCAGTGGAAAAACAGCTAGTTCAAATCGAACATGTTGATACTCTTTCGCAACTAGCTAATATTTTTACCAAACCCTTAGATCATGAGAGATTTTCTAGCTTGAAGAAATCTCTTGGTCTCTGTTTTCTCTAAAAAAAGACAGTAAAGGTAGATGTTTTTCTAAATATTGACCTAACATTCTGGGTAATATTTACCATTTGGATCAGTGTACAGGATATAGGTTGTAAGTAATGTTGCACAATTTTTTCAAAGGAATCAAGCTTGACTTCACAAGGATAAGATTTGAATGTGATATCGTTCTCTGCGATGATGTATATCATAAAAAGGGAGTATCAAAAGAAGACGAAGCCTCAACTAAATATTTGGTTTTATACAAAAAGAGCAAAGCTCTGAGGTTGGTATCGTTCCTATTCTATAGGAGTATCATGTGCTTCAAGAAGGTTGAAAACTCCTTAATATTTATTTTTTATCCATATGTGTTCAACTAAGTTGATTAAGGACAATGGTAAAATGTCACATATGCCCAGCGATCAGTCTCATAGGGAACATATACGGAAAACCATTTGTCAAATCAGAAAATCCTTGAAGACTCAACATGCTTGTAAAAACTTGGAAATGTTGCCAACATCGTTCACAACATCGTGTTCCAGTACATTGGTCGATCTTGTTTACCTTATTTTATTCGGGGTTTTAATGTGTAACAAGTCTCTGTGAATAACGAAAATCCAAAAAAAAATAAGGAGGACCGTTTCTTTTAAATTTTGTAAATGTCTTGTGTCATGTAAATTTTGGGTATGTGTAGAGTTCAAATATTTTCCACTACCTTGATTTAAGGAAAAGAGTTTGTGCGTAAATTGAAGATTGCCTTGATTAAAATTTCCATTATTGCGTCGGTCTTGTCACATCAATCAGCCACCAAGTCGAACCATCAAATGGCAGTCCAAACATCACCACCAGTTTTTCAAAGTTTTTCAAATTCGCCCAACTCTTCAAAACCCTCTCCCATGTCCATATTCCCCAAATCTTTCCAATCTTTCAAATCAAAAGAGTATTCTCCTATGTCAACAATTCCACCAAACAGCCACAAAATGTATAAACATTACAAAGCCATCAATGAAGAAAAACCTTCTGAGGGAGACGCAAATGTAGTCCTGATTTTCTGGGTTCCGATGTGCCATTAAATGTGTGTTACCCTGGAGATTCAGAGAACCCAATAGATGTTGATACAACATCTGATTTTACAAACCTTGCATCAAGAGGATCACAGTCAACAATGCCGACAAGAAGGTCGAAAAGGGTGTTTGAAAGCAGATTCAGTGAAGAGCAAACTGCCAAATGGACCAGGGCAGAATCGACTTTCCTTGTTGAAGAGTTGAATTTCCCTGTTGAGTCCACAACTTCCACCAAGACGATTCGGACTTGATATACCCAAAGTCCGGCGACCACCACTCCAACCTCTCCAACCACTCCAACCGAAGCCGAAAAGGAAGGAGAAGAGGAAATGTCTGGCGACACTCCTCTAAGGAATTTCATTCCCAAGAGAGTGCGAAGAACATACTGGAACCTAAGCTTAAATGTTGCCTCAACATCGAAGGCAACAAAAGAAAAAGAAGTTGATCCTGACTATGTTGCCCCAACATCCGAGGCAACACCGGAAGCCACATCACCAGAACAAGAAAAACCAGAATCCGAATCAGATTCTGAGGTAATGCCTTACTCTCTTTTGTTCCATAGTAAAACGTGCTCAAATAATTGGAACTGGTTTAAGAATAGAGGCATCAGAAGTGAAAAGGTGATAGATGAATCTTCATTTTCAGAATATGGTTTGATTGACTTTCTTAGTAGTCGTAGGGTTCTGAGCTCTGTAACTGGAAAAAATTCTTACTATGAGAAGGTTGTTAGGGTGTTCTATGCCAATCTGACCCACCTAGTAAGAGACACAACCTCAAAAAAAATTGGAAGAGTGTATCTTTATAACAAGGTGTATAATTTTACCCCTGACATCATAAATACCACACTAGGGATCCCTAATGTAGTTAGAACCCCAGAAGCTACTCCCACTGCTGAAGAATTGAATGAAATGATCAAATACCTCACTGGAAATTTGATCACCACTTGGCTCCTCGCGATCGATGTCGAGGCTCACAAAGACTGCTTGTAACCTGCGTAGAATTGTCATATACAACTGGTTGCCCTCAGTGAATGAAAGCGTTGTTACCTCGACCAAGCAACCTCTTGTCTGAGTTAGAAAGAAACTACCATTTTCAACCATGTCAAACTTAGTGAAAACGATCTAACTCGCTCTTCCATACCTCTCTCATTTTCAAATACTCGAACCAAAACTTGAAGACTCAGAAAGGAGAAAAGCGATAAGCCCTAGATGCTTATCGATCTACAAAGAAGCGATAGTGAATGGCGGGGGCAGTCATAGACTTGCCCTGGAAGAAAGAAAACTGGGACACCAAAACATCACAGCATGTTGCCACTAAACCAACACAGGATGTTACCAACATTCCTGGCAACATCGAGTGTACTTTCCCTATGTCCAATGAATGGCTAAGGAAGCACATTGTTGAACTTGATCGACAGATTCTGGAGCTTGTGCGTGCAAAAAGCTACTATGGGAACATGTTTTCTTCACGAAAATAGGGAGAGAGTACTGATGCAGTTGCTGCTGAGGGAAGGAGCAAACAGAAAGGGGGAGATGGTGCAGAGTCAAGCAAGCAGGGGGAGAAGAGATGAAGATGAAGATGGTGGTGATAGTATATTGATGTTGCTCGATCTCTACTATGTAAACAATCATTTTGTTAATGGTTTGGTGTTTCTTTTAACTGATATTTGGATACAATTTTTTTTGGTTTGTAATAATTAATTATGGGATATTTAGGTATGGTTTTGGCAGATATATCTTTGTGCTTATTATATATATATATATATATATATATATATATATATATATATATATATATTTGCCTAATGTGACTTGGTGTTATGGTTGTAGACTAACTATGCTCACATCTGCTGAAAGTAAGTAACGACGGACATAACATAACTCCTAACTAACCATAACATCGATACCACATTACTTGAAATCTTGTAACTGCAGGTTAAAGAGGAGCACAACATTGATCTTACTGTCTCCTAGATTATCGAGGACTATATCTAGATTCAGTATCTTGGTCATTTTAGCATCGTATGGAATTTTGTGAAGAAAGGAAAAAAAGGGAAGATTGTTGATGTTGTGACAACATCTGCGAAAGCACAGGACAACATCTTCAGGATGTTGCCTGTGATGTTGCGACAACATTTCTGCCAACATCTATGTAACTGTTTTGCCTATTCTTCCGGCCTAAGAAGTTGAAGTTACTGCGAGTAAAAATGATCTAGGCAAGCTTACAGTTCTTTGTGTTTAAAGCGTGGTGAAAGACCAGTCAGCGTGGAAAGCGGCGTAGACGAGTCGGTCGTTGAGGATTTTTAGGAGGAAGACTCGGCCAAGTTTGTTGCCATCTTTTGCTCGACCTCATGACCATCGGTGAGGATTTTAAGGAAGCTCGACACTATAAATAGAGGAGAGCTTCACAAGTATCGACATCCATATTTAGAGAAGAAGAACTTCCAAGAGAGCTCTCGGATTTTACCTTAGAAAACTGGATCAACCTTTTAGCCTAAAGTTATTTTAACAACATCTTGTCCCACATTGCAATCGCTATTTCTATTCTAGATTAAGCTTATTGTTCAAGTGATTGTAATGAAGATGTTGTCTTTTATCTTTTAGATTTTGTAACTTTAGGCGAA
This sequence comes from Przewalskia tangutica, assembly GCA_029844215.1. Lineage (NCBI taxonomy): Eukaryota > Viridiplantae > Streptophyta > Magnoliopsida > Solanales > Solanaceae > Przewalskia > Przewalskia tangutica. The sequence continues at coordinate 110,212,556 of CM056730.1, forward strand.
GTCATCTGCGACTTCATTTGTGTATGTAATTTATTTTTCGTTTGTAACACTCAATTTGTAAAAAGAAATTCTTTGTAATTGTATATAATTTATACAATTATTTTGGTCATCGACCATCAAGGGATGTATTTATATATACCCTTGAAAATATAAACCTTGTGTTCTTTTACTTTTCCGCTACATTTACTCTAACAATGTTTATTCTGTTTTATTACAATATTGACTCAGATGTTGACCCAACATTGAAGGCAACATCCAGTGGTTGTTTTTGTTATTCGTAGTTTTGCGACTTTTAATCTTACGTTTTACGAATCTGTAGCCCGCGGGACCCAACAATTATTATCATAAAAATTTATAGTAACTTTTTGTCACTTAATTCTGAATATGGTCGTCTATTTTTATGTTGTGTACATTTTACAGATATTAAGTAATGGAATGTACAAGAGTGTAGAGCACCGTGTGATTGTAAATTCCGTCAAGGAACGTGTTTCTTTGGCACTCTTTTACAATCCAGGAGGTGATATACTCATGAAACCTGTAGATGAACTTGTGACGGAGGATCGACCGATATTATATTCTCCGACGACATTCAACGAGTATCGAGCTTTCATCCGAACAAAGGGTCCTTGTGGCAAATCTCAAGTTGAATCACTAAAATCTCCAAGATAATCATAAGTACCTTTTTATATTTTGGAGGTCACTATGTATTGGTCATTGTTGCAGCTATGGAATGATACAGGGAAAATATTATTTAGGGGCATGTTGGTCCTTTTAATCTTTAGGGGTAGAATGGTCTTTTACCTTATTCTTTCTTGTTAGTCGATTTCTCCATATAGCTGCTTTGGCAGTTGAGTTTTCTTCTATGAACACATATTGAACCTCTGCCCCTTTGAGTGGGTGTTCTTAATAATAGATTGAAAGGCACAAATTCTTCTCATTAACATTAACATGGTATCAAAGCATTACTGGTTGTTATTGAGAAATCGAAGTGGGACGACATCCCAATTGAAGCGAGGCAGATCGATTCAATTAAATCGAAATCTACAAATCGAAATCGAAGATCGATTCGAAACTTCTCATTCGTGGTTCAAATCGCGACCCGATCGACGCATCTGACACGGTCGACAATCTGAAGCTCGATTTGTGACATTGAGACTTGGAAGAACAATTGACCTACTGTTCTCTGTTAACGCTTGTTTCAACCTTTTGCTTTCCTTTGTTTTGAATATTCGTGAGAGTATATTACAATGGAGAATGCCTCACAGAATACACCAGCAATTACGGAGGAAACTTCGAGTCTATGTTCAAACATAGTGGATCATAATAATCCATTATTTTTGAGTTCTTCTGATACTCCCGGGGCTGTGTTTGTTGAGATTCAGTTAACGGGAATGGAAAATTACACATTATGGAGTCGCGCGATGAGGCTCAGCTTATTGACGAAGAATAAGATCGGTTTCATTGATGGGACAGTAAGAAGAGACATGTATGAAGGAAATCTGGTGAAGCAGTGGGAACGTTGCAATGCAATGGTAATGTCATGGATAATGAAGAATGTTAGTCGAGATTTGCTTAGTGGTATTCTGTATCGGTCCACTGCCTCAGCTGTTTGGAGGGACTTGAAGGAGCGATTCGACAAAATTAATTTGTCTCGAGTTTACCAATTAAAAAAGGAACTGAGTATCTGCGGCGAAGTGTCTCGCGTGGCGATTACTATTCACGAATGAAGGATCCGTAGGATGAAATCGATTCCATAATTCCTCGCTCACGTGAATGTGATAGTCCCGGGGCCTATGTTGATCACTTAGCTAGCGAGATTATTAGAGTTTTGATGGGTTTAAATGATGGATACAATCGACGCGAAGCCACGTTTTGTTGCTAACACCTACGCTGGCGTCAATCAAGCATATGCTATGATTGCGCAAGATGAAGTCAAATCCATTCTTGGAAGATTTGGAGGAATTGATTCAGTAGTGCGTGGCTTTATATGGGAAGACAACCTGATATCAACAAAAAACCACATCGATCGGTGGCACACTATTGCAAAATGAAAGGCCACATTAGAGAATTGTCGCAAGTTCTTTGTTCTTACGCGAATCGTAAGAAACAAGGTCATGTTGCGAGAAAAGTGCTATAGGCGGATGGCGATTCGAGGAGAGGGGAAGGTGAATCGGCCGTTCTGCATTCGACCATTGCGAGACATGAGGAGTTATCCAAACATCGACTTGATACTCTTGAGCGGACTCTTCGGTGTAGTCGACGGATATGAAAAGGTTCTCCGGTGTTGGATCGCGGAGGACAAGCGTGGCGAGGCTCGCGTGGCAGGTAACCTTGTGTCCTATGAACATAGGGGTACCACTAATTCAGCTTGGATAGTGGATACAGGGGCAACTAACCATATGGTTAGTAATAACAACATGATTGAAAACAAGGATAGAGATAGTGCAGGCGGTCTGACTCCCGCGGTCTGTGGCGAGAATCACTGCTGGGAGTTGCAGGTTGAAGAGTGGTGATCTTATTGAGCATGTGCTGTGTGTCCCTGCTTTTAAGTTCAATCTGCTCTCAGTATCGAAATTAACCAGAGAGTTAAACTGTTGTGCAAGATTTTTCCCTGACTTCTTTGTCCTGCAGGATCTATTTACTGGGAAGGTCAAGGAGGCGGTAGAGGTTGATGGATTATACATCTGGAATCAGGTAGAAGCTACAAGGAAGCAATAAAGGCACATGCCCATGCCTCTGTGACAATGATCTCCAAGGATGAGTTGGAGGCTGAGCTCTGGCACAGAAGAATGGGGCATGTCCCATTGAGTATGCTTAGGAAAATTACAGCTTTCAGACTTAAACCAAACTTTTCCATATGTCATTGTGATGTTTGTCCATTAGCTAGACAAACAAGAAAGTCTTTTCCAGATAGTATGAGTAAAACTGAAATGCCTTTTCACCTGTTACACCTGGATGTCTGGGGTCCTTATAGAGTGTCATCTTATGATAATATGAGATATTTCCTTACTGTGGTGGATGATTGCACTAGATGGACATGGATTTTCTTATTGCACATTAAATCTGATGTGATGCCTGTTCTTAAGACATTGTTTCTGCAAATAAAAACTCAGTTTGGTATGGCTGTTAAGTGTGTTAGGACAGATAATGGGACTGAGTTTGTTAACACTGCTTGTTTAGACCTTTTTAATGGGTTAGGAATCATACATCAAAGGTCCTGTCCCTATACTCCACAACAGAATGGAGTAGTTGAAAGGAAACACGCACATTTGGAGATTGCGGGGCCGTTAAGTTGCGGTCATCTACCGATTAAGTGCAGGTGAATGTGCGCAGTTTGTCTACATAATTAACAGGGTTCCAACTGTTGTGTTAGGGAATGTTTCCCCCTATGAGAAGTTGTTTAAGAGGATACCTTGATTACACACAGGAGTGATAGGATGTGCTTTGCTATGCCTCAAACTTGGTAGCGAAGACAAGTTTGAGCAGTCATTAAAGCGGTGTTAATTGGATATCGTCGGCGGAAAGGTTCTGGTCTTGAATGCATGCGATGAGACAATCTTTATTAGTAGAGATGTCACTTTTCATGAAAGCATATTCCCATATAAACAATCGAGGATCTGGAGACTGTTGTACTTCCGTATTACGAACATATTGTTTCACGATCTGCACGAGTTCCTCGATGAAGAATGTGAGTGTACCCAGTGGCGAGAACTACGGAGGAGGACCAGTGGAAGCGGTGGAAATGCCGTGAAGAGATGGAGATGCCACTGAAGAGGGCCGTTATCTGGCGACAATCATCCTTCCGGCTTGGAAGATCTTTGCGAGAAGTGCAGTGTTCTTGAGGATATTAGAAGGTACAACAGAGCAAGGAGACCTCCAATCTGGTTGAATGATTTCTTGCATACAGGGTCAACACGATCGGCGGTGTGCGTATCGATATCGAGGTGGTGGACTATCGGGTCTGCTCGATATCACGATTTCGGCCAAAATTTGTGCACTACGAGCCCCAAACATATCGTGAAGCGGCCGATTCAAGGTGGATAGAAGCCATGAATTCAGAGATACAAGCTCTAGAAGATAATAACACCTGGGAGGTTGTTGACTTACCTCACAACAAGAAGGCCATTGGTTGCAAGTGGGTATATAAAATCAAGTATAAGGCTACAGGTGAGGTGGAGAGATTTAAGGCAAGGCTTGTAGCTAAGGGATACAATCAAAGAGAAGGGATAGACTACCAGGAGACATTCTCTCCAGTTGTGAAAATGGTCACAGTTAGGAGTGTAATTTCAGTTGCAGTCTCTAAAGGTTGGGCTATTCAACAAATGGATGTCTTCAATGCATTCCTTCAAGGGGATCTAAATGAAGAGGTGTATATGAGCTTGCCTGAGGAGTTTCACGTGAACAAGGACAGTCTGCGGGTTGCTCGAATCACTATATGGCCTTAAGCAAGCCTCGGCAATGGAACATAAAGTTAACCATCGCTTCGAAATCACCTGGTTTTGTCCAAAGTCCTTTTGATCATTCACCGCTAATCAAGAGGATTTGGAGCCAAAATAGCCGTGGTGTTGATATATGTGGATGATCTTCTTTTGGTGGTGATGATCGAGGGCTTATTGATGAGACAAAGACCGTCTTGCAACATCATTTCAAAATCAAGGACCTTGGTGAGCTTAGGTACTTCCTAGGTTTTGAATTTGCAAGGAATGAAGAGGATAGTGATGCGTCGAAAGTATTCACTGGAGCTAATTGAGGACATGGGGTTAAGCGGTTCCAAACCGGTAACCTCCCGATGGAAGCAAATGTGAAAATCACTTCAATTGAGTATGATGATGCGGTGAAGGAGGCGAGAGAAAGGTAGGGCGATAACGTGCAAAGGTGGACGGCGGTTCTACTACACTGCGATCGTTCAGAATCCGCAGCTTATCAAAGTGGTTGGAAGACTCACATACTTGACCAATACTAGGCCGGACATATCTTTCGCGATTCGATGTTTGAGCCAATTCATACGAGCACCTAAATGCCTCATATGATTGCGGTGAGAGAGTTGTGAGGTATGTTAAGCAAGCTCTGATGCGGGGTTACGATAGCGGCGTGACGGTGACACTCTACATCGCGGCTTGATTGGGCTTCCGTCGCCCTATTACTAGAAGATCGATGTCACGGGTACCTTGTGTATTTTGGATCTTCCTTATCTCGTGGAAATCGAAGCGTGACGGTTTCTCGAAGCTCGGCAGAATCTGAGTATAGATCTTTGGCATCAGTGGTAGCGGAAATTGTATGGATTAAAGGGCTGTTTTCAGAACTTGGTGTGCACTTGCGACTTCCTGTTTCGACTTACTGTGATAGCAAGTCTGCGATTCAAATTGCTACGAATCCAGTCTTTCATGAGCGGACCAAACACATCGAGATTGATTGTCACCATCGGGAGAAGGTGCGACCTGGTTTGATCTCGCCAATATATCTTGACCGATGACCCGGCCAGCGGATATCTTGACTAAGGCATTGCTACGAGACACCATACGATCTTCTTTCCAAGCTCGGAATGAAGAATGCATTTTACATCCTCGCTTGAGGGGGGGTGTTGCAGCTATGGAATGATACAGGGAAAATATTATTTAGGGGCATGTTGGTCCTTTTAATCTTTAGGGGTAGAATGGTCTTTTACCTTATTCTTTCTTGTTAGTCGATTTCTCCATATAGCTGCTTTGGCAGTTGAGTTTTCTTCTATGAACACATATTGAACCTCTGCCCCTTTGAGTGGGTGTTCTTAATAATAGATTGAAAGGCTTCCACAAATTCTTCCTCATTAACATTAACAGTCATATATGCCCATGTCCCATTTCTTTAAGTACTGCACATGCATTATAGTTTGATATTTCCATGCCATGCGTCTTTCATGCTTTTGCCAAATTCAGCTTCTTTATGCTAAGGAAACTTCAATATTAAATATACTAAATACAAAATAATCACATAAAATAAAACAAAGAGTGTATTAGTGATTGTTTCACATCTTTTATGTGCCTTTCTTTTAGATTTAATTTTGACTAATTTTTAAGTTAAATAACACTCTATTTAAATTAAATTTTAGATATTCAGAAGTTATATAATAGGTACTATAAGTAGTAATTTTTACGTAGTTTAAATCTCAATCAAAATTTACGTAGTTTAAATCTCGAAAAACAAAATGCGTCATACTTTATATATTAGCTAAAAAAAAAGTATATCAACCTTTTTCTTTTTGCCTGCCGACAATAAACAAATGGATACCATCTTTGCTTCTTTTAATTTTTCAAAGAATAAAATTCAAAAAAATCATTATTTAGATTCTTGCCTGAATACTTGATATTTTGTTAAACTTCTAAATTAGTTAAAAAAAATCAAAAGTCACGTGATCTGATCAGATATGTAACTATACGTTTAATAAACTCAACTCAATATATAATAATTAAGTCTAGTTAATTAAACCACGTGATCATTATCACTTGGGATAAGATTTTACTATCCAATTTTTTCAAGTAAGAAAATATTATAATGTTGAAAACATATAGGGACACACTTAATTGGATATCAACATCTAGGAGTTTGAGTTGAAGTAATAGTTTGTATCTTGATAATTGATAGTAGTTGCATGTCAAACTTAAAAAAATCAAACTAATATCAAATGTATATCCGTGGTTGAAAATTAGTTGATAATTAGGTATCAAACACTGAAAGAAATAATCTCTTAATTATTCTTATTAATAAATGGGGTATATATATACAAGTAAAATATATGAAAATCTTTTTTCTATTACACATCTAAAACTTTATTCTATTTGGATATTAACTAATATAATTATGGTAATAGTACAAGTCTAATTACACTACAATATACTTTCCTAATATACAAAATATACTTCCACTGCCCGTGATGGGCTGTTGTACTAATATACAAAATAGTCACTATTTCTCATTAATTTACCACTTAATTAAATTGACCCGGCTCATTACCCACCAAATTAAACCCCAAAACCCATCTCTTAAAGCTTCTTCATCTCATGAACAGTATCTTTCCATCTGATCTTTGTACCCCTAGGAAGTGCAGCTCTGACAGATTGTAGAGCTAGACGCATGTCTATCCACACACAAGAGATAACTCAAACGGAAGAACAGGTTTATAAGTAAGAAAATCATCACAAGGATAGAAAGAAACTACATGGTTGCTTTAAGACCATAATTTCAAACTTACCTTTATTGCTCTCAGTGGTCAATTTGGCTAAAAGTAATATAATAAAGATAGAATAGAAGAGTAAGGTCATTCTAGTTATACTTAAATGATAACCCTCAAATAAATAGTAAGAATACTAATAGCAATAAATTGTATGAAGCAGTTTAAAGTTAACAAAGAGCATCACTTACCTTCTGGACCTCCAAGCTGATTAACTGTTTTCTAAAACAGATCAAGCTAAGTTAAAAAAGTCGTCAACTTAAAATCCTGCTTTCAGTTTACTTTACATCGGTGAAGCAATCAACAATTTAACAAGAGTGAAAATTCATTTGATGAGTCTAAAAAGAAAGGTAAATATGTCAGTTTGTCAATACATGGTCAACAGAATCCAAATGCATCAATTACTTTATTCAACTACAAAAACCATTAACATTATAGAACCTTTACAATAACTTAAAAGTTTTCTATATATGGGGCTAATATCCGAACATGGATAAGGGAAGAAGGTAAATTACATTTTTCTTTCCAAGCGTCATTTAAGGAAATATCACAATAGGATATCAATACAAATGTAAGATTGCTATACTATTCCGTTAATGGTCAGGGCAACAGCTCTTATGGCCCCCATGGTTCATGAAACAACTACTGTCTGCTCCGCTTCAAGCTGCACGAGGGGCATTTATATTGCTTTATACTCTCAGCTTTAGCAGGGGTTATCTTAACACACTTCCCATGGTACCACCTCTCACAGATGTCACAGCCGATCCAAAATTCATCAGCACTATAATTCCCACCACAGCTTCCACATAGTGTCTCACCATGTTCTTCTTCCTCTGGGTCACTTTCATCTGCAAGCTTTGGTGTGCTTTTGGCCTGACCTTCAGTAGATTTCTACAGAATGTAAGAGCAGATTTTTAGTGGCCAGGGAGGAATGAAACACATTAAATTCGGACATACTGAAAAAACTATAAGGAACTCCATATAGAATTTAATGGTTTTAATCTCGAGCATTAATAATCTGAAAATTTTGCAGTAAGCATATTAATACAAAGGCACCACTAGTTCAGGAACAACAGAGAGAAGGTAATACCTTCGTACTACCACGAGATTTGCTTCCACTATCAGCAGTGGGCTTCTCTTTTACGTGCTGCTTTCTTTCTGCCACAACTTCAAAGGCAGTTGGTAGATCATTGATCATGCTGAATAGACGCTTCCTACGCAAGAAGCAACAATTGCAAGTCAGAAAAATTCGGTTTTCCTTCTTAAACACTAATAAAGCACATCAGATCATGCGCGTTCCCTTTTGTCGAATAGTGGAAACTAGGTGCTACACTTTGTAATAGATACTAATACAAACAAACTCATTGAGTAGACAAAAACTAAGACAAAACTGGATTTTGTGCCTGACAGTAAGCCAACATACAGAAAGAGGGAAGAAACTCTGAATCTTCTCTTTTGACATTGTCCTATCACTGACCAGCTATGTCAGCTACTCCTAAACTTTGTGGGTATCAAATAGTCCATGCTTGGGACTACACATGATCATTTGTGATGTTAGTATAAGGACAAGATAAAGTAAGAAATAGCTGGTGGAATACGGTTCCATCTTGTATCTGGTGAGTGTTTGGAGAGAAAGGAACTCCAGGTGCTTCAAAGAGACGCACAAAATCATTAAAGAGGATTAAGAGCCCATTTGGATGAGCTTATGGATTTTGACTTATAAGCCAAAAGCCATAAGTTGGGAATTCTAGCTTGTGGCTTTTCGCTTATTGTTGTTATTTTGGTAGAAACAAGTGCTTAAAAGCACTTTTTTATTCTATCCAAACACTACAAAAGTGGTTAAAAGCTATTTTGGCTTAAAAACACTTAAAATAAGCCAATCCAAACAGACTCTAATACAGATTGTCTTCTGTTGTTTCATTCTTGGTGTAAACCGGAATATGCTAATGTGGCAGAACTTTATTAGAGATCATAGAGTTCCTCTAACATTAGCAGAGTTTCATACTTTTGGTATTTTGCTCACACGCACAGAATTTACAGCACTCCCTTTGCTGTTCCTTTAATACAATCATCATCTTTCAAAAAATAAGAACTGGATTTTATAGGCATCAATGTAGCCCTTTATTGTATGACAATTAGCATATACTCCCTCCATTCAAATTTATGTGAAGGTGTTTGACTGCACATCGAGTTTAAGAAGAAAATGAAGACTTTTATAACTTGTGGTCTAAAACAAACCATAGATTTTTGTGTGGCTATAAATCATCTCATTAAAGGTAAAATGAGAAGTTTAAAGTTAAATTATTACTAAATGTAGAGAGGTGTCATTCTTTTTTGGACCGACTAAAAAGAAAAGAGAATCACATAAATTGGGGCGGAGGGAGTAGAAAAAATCCAAAGAGGAAACTTCCACAAGTGCTTCCTGTGAGGTGAAAATAAATGTATTTCCAGCTTATGTAGTTCCATTTTAGACTTCCCCGTGAAAAAATTGCATCATAAAGTAGAGAGGTACATGTGTATGAAGTTTGAATCAAGAGCGATAGATTTTAAAAGAAAAGAAAAAACAAATAGTTGTTTTTGGCTGCACATGGCCAGTAGACTGAGACTATTCACCTCCACTAGTCTCCTGACATCCAAGATCCAACACAGCAAGAAAATGATGAAGGGATGAAAAGGTAAAAGAAGATAAAGAAAAACTGCAAAAGTGAATATTGAATAGCTAAATGTCACAATGCAAACCCAAAAAAAACAGGGACTTACATGAATACTTCAATGCAAAACAGAGGATGGAAAACTTTGAAATAAATTCCCCAAGAATAATTCTACAACAGCAACAACATACCCAGTGTAATCCCACACAGTGGGGTCTGAGGAGGGTAAGATGTACACAAACCTTACCTCTACCATTGTGGGGTAGAGAGGATGTTTCCGATAGACCCTCGGCTCCTCAAAAGAACGTAGTCAATGCAGAAATTCAAGAAAAATAAAACAGCAAGATAACAATTAAAAATAAATAAAGCAACACATAGGAATACACAAAAGATTATGGATCTACGTGAAACCTAAATAATATTACAAAGAAAGGGAGAAGAGAAGGAGAGGTTAGCCCCCTACCCCTGTCACACCGTGCGACAAAACTCAACTGACTACTAACCTTCTATCCTAATCCTCGACCTCCAAATCTTCGTATCTAGGGTCATGTCCTCAGTCAGCTGGAGTTGTACCATGTCTTGTCTAATCACCTCTCCCCGATTCTTCTTCGGTGTACCTATAACTCTCCTAACTCCTGCTATCCCCAGTCTCTCACACCTCCTAAATGGCGCATTCTCACACCTCTTCACATGCCCGAACCACCTCAGTCTCGCTTCTCTCATTTTGTCCTCCACGGAGGCCACTCCGACCTTGTCCCGCATAACTTCATTTCTAATTATGTCTCTTCTAGTATGACCACACATCCATCTGAGTATCCTCATCTCCGCTACCTCCATCTTCTGAACGTGGACGTTCTTAACTGGTCAACCTTCCGTCCCATACAACAACGATGGTCTAACCACCACTCTGTAGAACTTACCTACTATTTACTAGAATAATTCTATTTCCAGTAAATAGTACCTTGGCAAACAAATGAATAACCGGTTTGACAATGTTCAGACTCTTTCACTAAATTTTCAGCTAATGTCAATTTGTTCAGCCAAAAGAAATTACATTTCTAGTTTAATTGTGCTCACATATTAATAAACACGTTGACATTACATTATTAAACAAAAAGTTCAATTTAACAGAGGTACATGCAGCAATAGAATTTAAAGTTTGCTTTTTCTAAGTTTGAGAGATGAAATAAGACCTGAAATTATATAACTTGGGAACTTGGTCTTTATAAAGAAATAACAATAAAACACAAACAAACTTGGTGACTTGGTAGTAGCAATATCGGAATAGCAAGGAATAGCAGAGGTGAATATGTGCTTTATGAAACGCGGAAAATATTTTGGAACAGACTAAAAAGGATGGAAAAAAATCTTTCAGTAACAAAGTTTTCTACTACCAGGTTGTGATAGGTATCAGGCACAAGGTTAACAGGGAAAAAAAAGGGCAGCCAGCCCGGGGCACTAAGCTCCCGCTATGCGCGGGGTTCGGGGAAGGACCGCATCATAAGGGTTACAGGCAAATTGTCTAAAATCCTTGCAGGACTACTGCAAAAAATGTCCTTTTTGATAAATGACAAATATTACTTTTAATTTTTTTATTGTTGATAGATCACAGAGATTACCAAAAATTGTTTTTAGTCTCTGCAGCATGAATTCAGAAATGTTCCATGCTTAAAATTACTTGAACTCTCGAAAAAAGAAATGGTGCATCTCTGATGCATATCTAATTTCAATGTCAACACAATGGTGAAAAAACAAAAAGAAAGTAGAAGAGACAACTCGTCTTTAATTGGCTGCAGAAAAAAATACATAAAAAAGTTTAGGATACTAGAAATAACTATACATAAAAAGGGCAGCCGGTGCACTAAGCTCTCGCTATGCGCGGGGTCCGAAGAAGGACCGGACCACAAGGGGCCTATTGTTGGTGATTTGCATACGCAAAACAAAGACAAGAAATTCAAGGTTTAGAAGAGGGACTCATTACCCAAACTTTAATTCCATGGAGTAAAAGAAAGGAATAAGACCTTTCCAGCACAACATTCGGAAATTTAATGTTCAGAGGAAAGACAAAATACCCATTAAACCAAACTCTAATATCATTAAGAAGGAAAAGTAGAAGTAATTCTAGAAAATGTTTTGATTGAGAAAGAGGATAAAACTGGAAAAGTGATTGGAAGAGACAATCATGCTGGGATGATCACCAGAAAAAGAAAAGAAAAGTAAAATATTACAATAAGGGAAATTTTTGGCTGGGTATGGCATAAGACTACCTGCCAGTAGGGGCAAGCTATTTAGGTCTCTACTGTATTTTTATTTTATTTTTTTGATAAAGATGGTGTCCCTTCTATAGTTGCACCCAATTCACTGACAATAGGCCACGCCTTGGATTCAACTATCCGGTCTCTAGTAAGAGCGTAGAACCTCTTATATACAACAACAACGACAACATACCCGGTGAAATCCCACAACGTGGAGTGCAGGGAGGGTAGAGTGTCTGTGAGACCTTACCACTACATTGGTAATGTAGGTAGAGCGGTTGTTTAGAAAAACCCTACCAAAACAAAGCATAAGCACAAGCAAAGCAAAGCAAGAGATACGGTCAGACCCGATCTGCAATAACTAACGCAGGTAAATAAGAAAAACAAAGTACACTAAGAACTCATAGCAGCAGAAATCAAACGACATGGGACTATCAATATTGCACCTACTAGTATGATATGCTAAGTAGGCCTACAATAATAACACTACAACTACCAGGTACCAGTTTGTAAGCGTAAGTAGGACTACACTCAACTATCTACTACCCTTGTACCCTAATTTGTGTCCTTCAGCACCCCCTATCTAAGGTCATGTCCTCAGTAAGTTGCACCTGCGTCATATCCCGTCTAATCACTTCTTCCCAATACTTTTTCGGCCTACCTCTACCCCTCCTGAACTCGTCCATAGCCAACCTTTCACACCTCCGCACCGGGGGATTTGCGTCTCTCCTCTGCACATGTCCAAACCATCTCAACCTCGCTTCCCGCATCTTATCCACCACCGAGGCCACTCTCACTCTGTCCCAGATATCATCATTTCTAATCATATCCCTCCTTGTATGCCCACACATCCATCTCAGCATCCTCATCTCCGCAACTTTCATCTTTTGGATGTGCGAAATCTTGACTGGCTAACACTCCACCCATACAACATAGTCGGTCTAACTATCGCCCTATAGAACTTGCCTTTAAGTTTTGGTGACACTTTTTTATCGCATAAAACTCCATATACGAGCCTCCATTTCATTCACTCGCCGTCGATGTGTGACATCGCCATCAATCTCCACATCCCCTTAGATAATAGACCCGAGATACTTGAAGCTTCCTTTCTTTGAAATGACCCGAGTATTAAGCCTCACCTCCACGCCTGTCTCAAGGTCGCTCCCGTTACTGAACTTGCACTTCAAGTATTATGTCTTGGTCTTACTCAGCCTAAACCCTTTAGACTCGAGTGCGTCTCCAACCTCCAGCTTAGCGTTCACTCCGCTGCGAATCTCATCAATCAGGACTATGTCATCTGCGAATAACATACACCATGGCACCTCTCCTTGGATTTATCGCGTCAGTCCATTCATCACCAAGGCAAATAAGAATGGGCTAAGAGTTGATCCCTAGTGCAGCCCCATCACCACTGGGAAGTGCTCCGAGTCTCCTCCTACTATCCGAACCCTAGTCTTGGCTCCATCATACATATCATTGATCGCCCTAGTGTACGCCACCGGCACACCTCTAACCTCCAAACATCTCCATAGAATCTCCCTATGAACTTTGTTGTATGTCTTCTCGAGGTCGATGAAAACCATATGTAAGTCTTTCTTCCTATCCTTATACTGCTCCACCAACCTCCTAATAAGATGAATGGCTTTTGTGGTCGAACGCCCCGGCATGAATCCAAACTGATTCTCAGAAATAGACACGCCTCATCTCACCTCATCTCTACGACCCTTTTCCAAACTTTCATAGTGTGGCTTAGCAGCTTGATACTCCTGTAGTTGTTACAACTCTGGATGTCACTTTTGTTCTTGTACAAAGGGATCATTGTACTCCATCTCCATTCTTCAGGCATTCTTGTTGTCTTAAAAATGACGTTAAAAAACTCAGTCAGCCACTCCAAACCTGCTCTGCCTGCACTTTTCCAAAATTCAACTGGATCTCATTAGGCCCGGTCGCTCGTCCCCTGTGCATCCTGCGAACAACACCCTTAACCTCCTCAACCTTAATGCTCCTACAACACTCAAAATCCGGTACTGCAGTTGCTCCGAATCTCCCAAAGACCTGATGTCTCTATTTCCTTTTTCGTTCAAGAGTTTATGAAAGTAAAGGCGCGCTCTGCTAATACGCGCGCCTCGCGATGCTTTGTCATCCTCGTCCTTGATGCACCTCACGTGATCCAAGTCACGGGCCTTCCTCTCCCTCGCTTAGTCTGTACAACTTCTTATCCCCGTTTTTTTTCCTTTAACTCCACATACATACGTTCAAAAGCCGTTGTTTTTGTCACCGTAACCGCAAGCTTTGCCTCCTTCCTGGTCATCTTATACAGTTTCTTATTCGTCCACTTCTCCACCTCATCTTTGCTTTCTACCAATTTCGCATACGTCGCTTTCTTCGCTTCCACCTTCACTTGAACTTTACTATTCTACCACCAGTCCCCTCGGTGCCCACCACGGCTACCCCTCGAGACCCCAAGCACTTCTCTAGATACCTCTCGAATGCAACTGGTCGTCCTGTCCCACATACCAGTCGCATCCCCACTACTCCCCAAACCCCATTGGCCATCAACCTCTCCCTCATCTCCTTTGCACTATCCATGATCAAACACCCCCATTTGATTCTTAACCTGTCATCCACAACCCTCCTCTTCTTCTCCGTCTTGATCTCCAAATCCATCACCAAAAGCTTATGTCGGGTTGTAAAAATAGGTGATAGAAGAGAAAAAATTCTTGAATTTGTTATAGACAATATATAGGAGGCCTCCATTTTAGGCTACTAGAACTAAGGTACATCACTACATGAAATAAGGAAAGTTAGCTAAATACTAAGATTCCTAATTATGACAGAACTAAGAAGAATATTCTATGTTATTTACCAAAGCACATAGACCAAAAGAAAGGGAAATCCCAAAGTAAAAATCAAGTATTAAAAATATCATTATATTTTTATAAATCTAAAATTAATGTAATGCGGCAGCTAATACAAGCCCATGGAGCTACAGACTATAAGCAGAGAAGAACAAACTATAAAGGTTTTGCACGTTTAAGCTGCATTATGAGGAACTTTTCCTATTTCATGGTTTCCCCATCTACAGGAACAATATACAATTTCAAATAAAATGGCCAGCATTTCAGAAATATCCCTTTTCATGGTCTCCACAGAAGCAATATGCAAATGCAAATAAAATGGCCTGATGTTCAGAAATGCAAAGGACAACCCACAGGAGAGTAGCCATTGTGAGACAAATAAATTAGAAGCAGGAGCACACATCACATATCCACAAAAGAAAATTATCTCCGCAAAGATAGCCAATGTATGACCAAAAGAGATTACAACAATGTCTAGTAACTCTAAATCACACAGCTAAAATCACTGAACAATCAGATGGTAATCACAAAAGATAGTTTATATGGCTAAATGTAATAGGGCAAAGTTTTATTCTTGACAGACAGTGGGAGTTATGGATACATTTTTTTTTAAATGAAATGTATATTTCGCTACAGAAGTACCTAGGAGGTAGTGAAAGCATACAAACTACAGTATAGTTGTATCTGTTACAATCTGAAAACTTCTATAAAATCCGTGTACTGAACCTAAATCTTCTACCATATCCCCACTACCTTTTATAATAGCTCAATGATTATTCTGATTCTCAAACCATCTCTTAGTTCTTTCCAACCAAATGGTCCAATAGATGCAAAGAGGTATGGCTTTCCAACTTTGCTTCAGATTCTTCCGGACTTTCTGATTCTACCAACAATCAATAGGTCTTTCACCACTCATTTTCAGGAACAGGTCCCATAACTGTTTTGTATGACTGCAATGCAAAAACAGATGTTCTGCAGGTTCCTGAGTTTTGTCACGGAAAAACATCTATTGCACAAAGGAATTCCTCTATCTGCAACATATCTTGAGTTAAACATGCATTTCTAGCTGCAATCCAACCAAAACAAGCTACTTCAGGTGGTGCTTGTGATTTCCATTACATCTTTTATTTGAAACTGAAACAAAATATAATAAAGAATTTTTTCCGTTACATCTTTTATGGTCAAATCAAATCCAGTGACTTATTTGTTTTAGCAAGACTATTGCAACTATCTACTGAGAATTTACTATCGTTTCCAGCTGTCCAAATCTGAGAGGCCAACCTACTAGCATCAATAATCAAAATTTCCAACTAATGTAGAAGTTGACCAATTTCAGGAACTTCCCAAACACTAAGGTTCTCCTGATACTGAATCACAATTATTCCCATGAATGCCACTCTACATACACTCTGCTACCGTACACTCTTTTGTTCCATGTTAAACTATACAATGTAGGAAATTTTGTTCATCAGTTTATCGTCTCCCACCCAAACATCTGTTCAGAACTTGATCCTGCTCCCATTTCCAACCTTCAATAAAATGAATTTTGGAATTTTAGGCCACTTATGCTTGAATCATGTTAGGTTGTCTACATCACACCCCTTGGGGTGCGGCCCTTCCCCAGACCCTGCGAACACGATATGCTTTCTGCACCGGGCTGCCCTTTTAGGCCATAATAACCTTATGTGCTTCCATAATTTAGGCCAAACATCTGTCCAGACACTGCACAGGGTGTCCAAAATACTTCTCTACCATATGTGGTGGTGTCGATAAGCTGCTTCCACATTTCCTCTCCATTTTCATTTTACCTCCACAACAATTTTAGTTGACTTCCAAACCACCACTTTTCTTGTCCTTTATAACTTTCTGCCACTTTACAAATTGGAACTTTTTTCCTTTCAAAATTTCCTTCCCAAAGAAGCTTACTTCTCATGGTCTTCACCTATGTTGCTCGGACTCTTCACTTCCGGTGCCGCACCCGTGTCGACACGACATGGGTGTGGGATCCGTACCCGATTTGGTGAATCAATTTTGGGTACTTTGACCAAAATCGAGGGAGAAATTGCGGACAGATTCAATGTTTTATGTAATCAAAACAAAAGATATGGTGCAGTTGAAGAAAATGGGATAACTTGTATATAGAAATTTCTATGGTGCAAATTAGTTTTATATAGAAAACAAAAGCTATGGTGTAAATTATCCTTTTGATCAATATTTTCTCCTCAAGCTTTCCACATAATATCACATAATTTAGTTTTTATAACTCTATTTTAAGAATTTTGAGTTATTTTTTTTGCCGAATCCCCGCACTCGTATCCGTACCCACGAATCATAAAATTTAGTTCATGACGAACCCGACCTCTGGATACGTACCCGTATCTGACACCCGCACCCGAGTCAGAGCAACATAGGTCTTCACAAAACAGCTAGGAATGGGGAAAAGTGACATCGAATAATTCTATCCAATACACTATTGATTAAAGTGAGCCTCCCAACAAAGGATAGGTATTGTTTTTTTCCAGGGGCTAGCTTCTTAGCACATCTATCTAAAACTCCTTGCCAAATCCTTTGATCCATCACCTTAGCTCCCACTGGAAGCCCTAAATAAACAATAGGGAATTTCTCAACTTTACATCCCATCAACTCTGCCAATTCATTTATGTTGCTATCCGCATTAACGCTGAATGTTACTTGTTGATGCATAAAGCAAATGCAATATATTCCTGGAATCAGGTCTCGCTTAGGGTTCTCTGATTTAGGAAATCTGTACATTTATTTAAGGAGGTTCCTTTATAAAATTAAGACTGACATATAACTTTTATTAGGTCTAGGTAGCGAGAAATGTGGGATAAGAGTAAGATTTAGAGAATTTCTTTTCTAGAGAACCCTTAAGGCTTAAGATACAAATTACTCACCACTGTTGAAACGAAATAAGCTCAAAAGAATGTCGCAAGTCGCAACCTTTCTATAAGTAGAAACAATTGAACTTTAAAATTCCCCTTTTACCCTTAATGAAATGATTTATAGCCACACAAATATCTAAGGATTGTTTAAGACCACAATTTCAAAGGTCTTCCTTCCTTTCGTAAACTTTGTGCCAAGTCAAACGGCGCCACATAACTTGGGACGGAGGGAGTACTTTTTTTTGAAATAGGTAACCATTTGTATTGCTATATTCTTAACATCTAAAACATGTTAAGAGGGGAACTTTACAGTTGCAAAAAAAAGGTAAAAGAGGAGCTCCTATCCAAAATAACTATGCACTTACACATTGCCAATTAAATCTATCAACTCTCCTACTTTCCCCCACATATTCTATTTACACCAAAAATAAAAAAGACAGACAATATCCTAACTTTCTTGATGGGACTGCTCGTCTTCAAAATATCTGGAATTTCTTTCCGTCCATATTGTCCATCATATACAAGAATGTTATTCATAACATGAATTAAGTAGAAAAGAAGTATGTCCCATTTTGGAAAACTGAGAAATTAGAATGTTGTTATAACATGAATTACAACTTCTATAGTTTTTTGTCATCTAAATAGTTGAAAGCTTTTGGGTAACAAAGGTAACATTTATTTACGTCTCCGAGAACTCAAGTCAAGTTTCACTACCATCCCTACCACAAGTGATCAAATTCACTTTAAGCAACTAGTACCTTCTAGAACGAAATATATAGAGGATTCAAATCACTGGACCAACTAGTTTGGGATTAAGGCATAGTTGATTATTTGATTAATTCTCCAAAATAATGCAGAACCAAAAACGAATCTTAGAGCATGATTTTGGGACACACACCCTGCTAAAGTCAGTTCCTTAACCACTAAACATTCAATTTTAGCCAGTTAGCAACTTTAGTTGTATCTTGATAAAACAATTATGTAATTTCTTAGCATGAGACATCAAATGAATAGCAGGAACCACAGGGGAGGCACAGCTAGACTAGAGAAACAGCGTAGTGCGAACCTGCATTTCTTAAAAGCACTTTGCATTTCTGCATATACCAATTAATCCCAATTCCAACCAACAACAATCTGTACCTTTCACTTTGGTTAAGACGAGTTCCAAAAAAGAAAGCCACAGAAAGCAACCAACAATCACTGTGCACGGCAACTAGTGAAAGCCAATCTCTCCGATTCATCCCATCTCTTGCAAAATTTATCCCTAGTGCTGGCTCTGGAAGCTCGGGTGGGACTTCTTCAGCAGGAAGGTTGACTTCCCAGGTTTCATTTGGATGTCCGTATAGGCACAAATTTTCTTTCTCTACACCCAAGTAATAAGACATGAATAACATAAAAATCAATCAAATAAGTCAAGACCATAGAAATTTAGGACATAAATTACTTTTTTCTAAATTTACAAAAAGTAAATGAAGTCGCATAAAGCCAAGTAAAACTCCTTGTATATATAACAGAGATTCAATTTTCTCAAATTTTCCTTTCGACGACCAAATTAGTATAACTGTATGTGTAGTAGGCATAAAGCTTGAATTAGAGTCCTAGTTGGTAAACCAAGTCTGGTATTTAGTGAAAAAGAACAGAGAAGCAAGCTCATTATTCTCCGAGTTTTGAAGTTGGAAACAGTGAATTTCTCAACTATCAAATTAATAAGAGTTAATGGTAAAAAACACACCTAAACTATCACTTTTGCGCGATTTTCACACCTCGAAGATGACTAGGCCAACTATCAGTTGTTCTGTTTTCCTACCTGAACTATCACTGTCTACTCAACTAGATGTGTTTTAATAAATACATGGTGATAGGTCAAGTAGGAAAAGGGAAGATAGTTCAAGTGCGGCTTTGACCATTATCATAAATAATAACAATGTTAGCATTTCTAAATTTTTCCAATGGTACCAATTTCTTGTGATTTTTATTTCAACAACATTTCATCCACAGTCAATGTAACTGTATCCCAAATCCCAATAATAAAAAATCTATATAAAAAAACCAGAGCACGAATAAATGAATCATCAACGCGTAAAAGCTGAAAATGCTGTCAAATATAGATTGAGGAATAAATCAATCAATTATCCCTCAATTCCAAATTACAACAATTAAATCTCACACCGTGGATAGAGTGTACAGAGACCTTACCTCCACCTCAGTAGGTAGAGGTGCTGGAGACCCTAGACTCAAAACAAAGCATAATCACAAGCAAGACTTAGGGCTAATTATAGGAATCTCCTGTCCCATTCCACTTTATTCATGTTCATTTCATTCCAATACTAAATAAACACCAACAAATTAACTCAATCGATTAAAAAAGCTCATTGCTTCAAATAACAAAGATAAATTACCTGGATCGCATAGATTATAGAATGCATCTACATCTGGAAAAAAAACAAATCAATTTTAGAGTCCATTATTCAACAAAATCCAAAAATTATAAGCCAAATTTATTGGATGTGTGTTTGTAAAGGAAGTACCATGTGTTAAAGCGCGAAGAATTCCAGTATGGCGAGCGCTATAATCTTTGAAGATCTCTTCTACACTTGTAGGACTTGATGACATTTTTGAGATCTTCAGCAAAGTAAAAGAAGATCAGGGAATGTGAATTATAATGTTGTGTTTATATTATAATCACGGAACACCTTATTTATATAGAATATTTACATAATTATAAATATTATTTAACTTACTAGAAATAAACTATCAAAATTGATGAGATATAGCTATACTTTATAAAATAAAAGTGATGTATTATCTAACTCAATCTATAATTCATCTTTATGGTTACAATTCAACTATTTCGAAATCATCAAAATTCACATGTTCTAACTTTAAATAACTAATGAATTTTTATGTTACTTTTAACTTATTTTTTTAACTCAAACAATAATGCAAAATATATAGATATTAACTAATTTTTTATTTTATTACAATATTACAAGGTTATAATAAGTGGTTCTAGATATACATGCAATACACATTTAATGAGGCTGTATAAATCAGACACTCAAACTTAGGGTTGGTCAGTGGGCGGGCCGGGCCGGGCCCGGCCCTTACTAAATAAAAAAAATTAGCGGGTCCGGGGCTCGAATCGAGACGGGACATGGTATGGTCTCGCCGACCGGCCCGTTGGACCTGGTCCCGTCCTGGCCCCGCCATCCGCCAATTACCAAAATAGTCTGCGATAATCTGGTCATTTTACATTTTGTCGTTATCAGAACGCCATTTTGGCTTCCCAACCCCTACCCCTTTATATTTATTTTTAACCCCTAAGTTATTATATTTACACTTTAACCCAATTTTCCAACTATAAATACCTCATTTTCTCTTCTTATTTCTCGCAAATCTTCCTACAATCTTTAATCTCTCAAATCTCAATCAATCTATTTCTATACAACATTGTCTACTACATATTCACTCTATTTATTAATTTGAGAATTGGGAGTGAAGTTGACAACTAGCTTGAGGATTAATCTATCGAGCAAAGTTTCAGTTTTCAACCTCTCTCGATTACACATCGACTCTACGTCGGCGTTTGGTACATTCGTTCTCTCATTAAATTATTATTTTGTTTTTATTTCATTTAGCACATTTAATTTCATTGTCTTTAACTTTTTAAGTCTTTAACTATTTATTACCATAATTAAAATGAAAAGAACAAAAAATGTTTTGGGCAAGGCCTTGGGTATGAAGGGCAAGGGCAAGGGTACTTCTTCTGGTATTTCTAGACAAGATGATTTTATAGATCCTGAACTGTTTCCTGAAATACCATATGATCTTGACACAGATGTTTTTACTCAAAATGAAGAAGATTTTAATTTAGATGACACTCTAGATGATGATACACCTACTAATGTAGATGATGATACACCTACTAATGTAGATGATGATACACCCACTAGTCAAATACCTCATATCCCCCTAGTATGAGACGAGGTCCGGCAAAACGACCATTAAAATAAGCTGTATGGAAATATTTTCACAGGGACGTACCGAATCAAGTAGCTATATGTAAAATTTGTAAATCTGTTTATTCTTTTAAAACTGGATAAGGTAATGGTGGGACGGAGGGTTTAGCAAGACACTTATTGCAAAAACACAAAGTCTTGCATGCCCAATACCTTATTGAAAAAGATGGTGAACAAGCGTCCTCTCAATCGGGACAAGGTTCACATACTGTCCCGGACAAAGTACAGGGTCAAATTAACCCTATGACGGGGGGAGTTGTAGGCCCTAAATACGATAAACATAAAGATAGGAAAGCACTAGCAAATTTAATTGTTGTGGAGGGTTTGTCTTTTTCATTTCCTGAATCGCCTGATTTTATTCATTATATTAGAGATATGTATAATCGTGCTTATAAAGGTTTTCCTAGATCAACGGTTAATCGAGACGTGTTTAAATTTGCACACGGATATCAACAATATTTGCGTTATTCATTATATCATTTAAATTGCAAAGTCGCTCTAACTTCTGATATAGGTCGTAGTACTAACGGCTATGATTATTTAACGGTAACCTGTCATTGGATAGATTATAAATGGTTTATAAACGTATTTTAGCATATAGATATATAGATAGTATGCACACTGGTGAGTTTATTTCACAAAATATTTATTTAGTCTGCGATTATTACGGAATAACTGATAAAGTTATGAGTATTACATTAGATAACGCGACTTAACAATTTCATTATTTATGTTTTAAAAGAAGTTTTAACTCCGTCTTTTCCAAAACATATTCATATCAAATGTGCGTGTCATATTTATAACTTAGTTGAAAAGGATGGTCTTTCACTTTTTCAAGATATTCTTGAAAAAATACAATTTGCTATAAACTTTATTTTTAAAAATAATAGAATTCAACAGAGAAAATAATATAAAAAACTTGTCACGATTGTGGACTATCTTACAGAAAAAATTTCGAAGAAGTACCAACTAGGTGGAATTCTTTATATGACCAACTAGTTGTTGCTTATGACTATAGAAAACCTATCACTTTATTTTTTAACACCCATAATCAAAATCCAAATGATATGATTATGGATAATGATAGAGACAAAATTAAAGAACTTATTGTATTTCTAGAGAATTTTCAACGAGCAACTAAATAATTTTCTACTTTATATTATCCTACTATTTCAATTATGTTGTTTTATATAGCTATAATATTTTTACTTCTTAAAGAATATATGAAAAAACATGCTTATAAGGCAACTATTAAAAAAATATTTATGAAATTAAAGAAATATTTTATTCTTATTC
This sequence comes from Przewalskia tangutica, assembly GCA_029844215.1. Lineage (NCBI taxonomy): Eukaryota > Viridiplantae > Streptophyta > Magnoliopsida > Solanales > Solanaceae > Przewalskia > Przewalskia tangutica. The sequence continues at coordinate 110,235,745 of CM056730.1, forward strand.
CCCCTATTTATATTATTGGTGTTGTATTAAACCCGACTATTAAAGTAGACGGTTGTAAAAGTCTTATTGAAAATATTTATAACTGTATGGACGTACTACCACCTCCAACTCCCAAAAATTTAAATGTTGAGCCACCTATTGAACAAACGCTAGAAGAAGTGTTGGATAGCGTAGAAGATGAATGCAAAAAAATATATCGGCATTATCAGCAACAAAGTGCTAGTAACCAACCGACTTTTACATCTTCTTCTCGCTTCAACACGCCTCAAAAAGACGTTGTTTCGTGGGCGATGTTGAAAGCCTCGTAAATAGAATGTGCGGTGGTAGCATCACGACCAACCGGGCGATCGGTACTACCGGTACCTGTCGGTATATGTCGAGAGAATAGCGTGAACATACATAACACATAACTTAATAAAAGGGTAACATCTGCCGTCACCGATAAGGCTTTCCATAAAACATACTTAACAATGTATAGTAGTACAACTGTTCTTAGAGCCCCAAACATAAATGTGACCACGGACTTAAAGATAACAACTGTGGCGGGATGGGGCCGCCATACCTGAATGTACAAAATACCTATAGCGTGGAATGTCCGGTACGATAAACAAGCTTCCGAGGAATGAAGCTTCGACAGGAATAGTGATCCAGAACGAGGATCCACAATCGCTTACCCTGCGGCGATGAGCGGCCGAAGACAGTCGATGCAACGTACAGTATGTAAAACTGGAAAATACTGTAGTAATATCATAAGTCAAAAATAAGCTGGAGTCATAGATAAAAATCAATTTCCTTACACTGTGCCTTACTAACAATGAGAGTAACAAGTATAAAACTTATAGCATAAAAATAGGAGGCTCACGATCAAAGCGGTACCTCGCGGTAGTATCGTTAAGCAATCCTACTCTCGGGACTATTTCACCCGCATGGGTCCTGTGGACCCGCATGAGGTCATCCGCCTCGTCATGGGACTATTTCACCCGCATGGGACTATTTCACCCGCATGGATCCTGTGGATCCGCATGAGTACCATCGCCGTACTCACATGAGATTATTTCACCCGCATGGATCCTGTGGTCCGGATCCGCATGAGTGCAAGCACCGCACTCGCATCATGGGTAGCAAATTCATGGCATAGATAATAACCCGGAGTTTACCCCGTAATAATACAAATATATATAACATAGCTCATCCGGCTATCATACATAACATAAGCACTACCGGCCTATCATATCATACATAAGCACTACCGGCCTATCATATCACAACATAAGCACTACCGGCCTATCATATCATACATAAGCACTACCGGCTTATCATAACATAAGCAAGTTAAGAAATCCCCTAACTTCTTATTAACATTATTAATATAACCTCTCATTTTAGTATCCTAAGGCACTAACATGTCTTTTAATAGAAAATCCGGGAATTCAACCCAAGTACCATGTACTTGTAACTTTTTAAGAAAAACTCTTTTTATACAAAGATTCCAAGATACTATTCACCATAGTATCAAGTTACGATTTCTTTTCAAGACGAGTCACATTTCCTTTTAGAAATATAATAGGCTTCTAAATCAAGTGACTTCATTTCCTTTAAAACCTTAGGCAACCAATGCCTAAAAATCAATTCACCTTTCTTAGTTTCAAATCCTCCCGTACTTGTTTTAATTAGAGTAAACCTTTCTTTGTGAACCTTTCAAGAAAACTAATATAACCAACTTCCCATAAAGTCCTTATATTAGCGTTATCCCTTTGTCAAATACATTTTCCCTCAACCCAAGGGACTTATACTTTTGAAATGAAACAAGTATCATATACTTTAAAACAAGTGTAGATTATCAAATCTTGTGCATACCGCACTACATAGATACAACTATTCATGCTCAAGAGATAGAAAGCTCTACATACCTCTTGGTCAATCCACTTGCTAAGTCCAACTACCGCAAGTAATATGTCAACCTATAATAACCATAGTGCATTTATTAACCTCTAATTTCAATGTAGAAATTCCAAATTCAAGTTACGATTCCTAAGGAAAATTGGCAACATTTCCTTTGTTTCTACTCACTTTGCCACCTTTTTCAAAGGCCGATTTTCAACACTCAAACGCCTCATTAAGGCCCAACATCCAAACCAACACAAAGGGGATTACACACCTAATCTTGGGTGTGTAAAATTCTGCCCACAAGTTATAATATTACACTTAACAATTCTAAAGTAGTTTGTAGGCTACAACATGCTCATAATATCTCTTTAGCCAAAACCTTCATACCCAACCCACATTTCTTGCATGCAATGACTCTAATAGCATTATTTACTACCACAAGTACTTCCTTCTTAGCATGCAACACTAAAACTAATAATAGAGGAAGAATCATTACCTTAGAGCTTTAGCCAAATTTATCCAACAATTTGCTAGCTTCTATTCCAAGAACACCACCACAACAACCTTCACAAGCTAGCCACAAGCTTCCTTCTTGCCTTTTATTTTTTTCAGATTTTCCTAAGGCTAGAATACCTCTTGGAGTTTTAGAGAGAAGGAGGAGCTTGAAATAATTTAAGAGTGAAGGAGGAGCTTTTCTAAGAGAGAGATGAAAGATGACCAAGTCTTTAATACTTGGTCAATATAATGCATACAGAAATCAGATGGGGGGGGACACTTGTCACCCTCCCAAGGTCTTTTAAAAGAAAAATCTGATTTTTCCTAAGTTTTTCCGCCCATAATCCCGCCTCGGCGCCGCGGCGCCGCAACTTCTGCGGACCCTCAGATCTTCCGGCGGCCTCGATTCGGCCGCGGCTGAAACTTCAGCGACTCGGGATGTTTCGACGCCGCGGCCTGTCTTCCGCGCCATGGCCTACATTACCCGTTGGCGCGCCATGCCACTGGCGCCACGGCCTGACCCGACCGCTGTCCAGTTCGAACCACTGGTATAACATTCTCCCCTTAGAAACATTCGTCCGAATGTTCGCTAAGCTTACTCAAATCACAATATCGGCATAGACTCAAATAAAGACGCCCACACGCAACAAAACTCAAGCATAAATACTAAATTTAAAGACCAACAATTTAGACGTGGGTTACCCGGAGGTATAGGGAATAAGTGAGATATTTCTTCATCATGTCATCCTCTCGCTTCCACGTCATCTCCTCTCTGCTCGCTCGCCATATGACGCTGACTAAGCCACCTCCTTTGTCGTGTCGCCTAACTCGACGATCGAGTATCGCTATGGGACTCTCTCATACGATAACTCCTCATTACTGAACCTCGTAAGCGGGTGCACTCTAGATGGATCTCCAATACATTTCCGCAACATGGACACATGGAAGATGGATGTACCGCCTCCAAATCGGACGGATCTAACTCATAGTAACCCCGCCACCCTACGGACAATCCGTCTGACTCGATGTACGGGCTAAGCTTCCCTTCTTTCCAAATCTCATCACGCCTTCATTGGCGATACCTTGAGAAAAACCCAATCATCAATCTCAAATTCCAAGTGTCGACGCCGATGATCTGCATACGACTTCTGCCGACTCTGGCTGCCAACAACCGCTCTTGGATAAGCTTCACCTTATCCATCGTCTTGAACTAAGTCCGCCCGACTAATCGAACTTCTCCCACTCGAACCACTATCGGTGACTGCACTTCTCCCGTATAAGGCCTCATAAGGCGTCATCTGAATACTGGAATGGTAGCTGTTGTTGTAAGCGAACTCCACAAGAGGCAAATGATCTTCCCATCTACCCCTGAAATCAATAACACAAGCCCGCAGCATATCCTCAAGTGTCTGGATAGTGCGCTCGGCTGTCCGTCGATCGAGGGTGAAATGTAATCTGAGACTCACTGTGTCCCTAATCCTTCGAAAAGACCTCCAGTTAGCCGAGAACCGGGCTCTCTATTCGATATAATCGACACCGACTCGTGCGATCTCACAATCTCTCTAATATATAATCGGCGTAGTCTCACCGGTGAACGCTCGCTCGACCAGGAAGAAAATGGGGATTTGATTTCGTCACCGCCGACAATCACCCAAATGGAATCACGCTTCTCGAGTGGTAGGTAGCCCCGTAATAAAATCCATATTTATCACCTCCACTTCCAAGTCGGAATATCAATAGCTGCAATGACCACCGCTTCGGTGCTCAATCTTAACCTGGCGACAATTGGGCGCGTGCCACGAACTCCGGCGTCCTCTTTTAGGCCATCCCACCAATACACGATCCGAGGTCATGATACATCTTAGTCGACCGGATGAATAGAATAACGACGCGTGTGCCTCACGAGAACCGCTACGAAGTCTGTCCGCATCGGGAACACACAACCGGCCCTCAAATCTTAGCACCTATCGTGCACTACCAATAGACTCTCTCTTTACGACAATGGCGTCTCTGCCGTGCCAAAATCGGATCCTCATCGTCGCCTCTTCACCTCCTCGACGATAGAAGACTCAACCTCTCGAACCCGAATTCCTTCACTGCGAATCAACCAAACGAACCCCGAGGCTCGCTGGTGATGTATCTCTCGGACCATATCCTCTTTTACGGTGAACATCGATGGACTACCCATCGATCTGCGATTAAGGCGGCATCTGCAACTACATTGGCCTTCCGGGTGGTGCGAATATCAACATCGTAATCCTTAGTAGCTCCAACCACCGCCTGCGCGCAAGTTCGGCTCCTCCGGTGAAGATGTCGGAGACTCTTGTGGTGCGTGTAAATGTCCACATGAACTCCATATAAATAATGTCTCCGGATCTTCAAGGCATGAATCGCCGCCGACTCAAGTCATGTGTGAGATAGTTCTTCATGCTTCCTTTGTCGAGATCATAAGTTATAACTTTGTCGTCTTTGCATCGACGCACCCAAGCCGCACCCGATCGTCGCACAATAAACCACATATCCATCTAAGCCCTGAAGAGTAAGAAGGCGGTCGTCAACTTCTCCTTTAGCTGGAAACTTTCTCACAAGTATCCGCCCACCGAATATAGCCGCTTCGAGTCGGCTTAGTCAAAGTCTTTGAAATAGAAGCAAATTTCTCTACAAACCTCCGATAATAACTGCAAGGCCCAAAGCTGCGCGCACTCCGTCGGTGTAGTGGAGTGCGGGCCAAGTCTTATTGCTTAAATCTTAGTCAGATCAACAGAATACCGTCGGCCCGATAACATTCCTAAGAAAGCCATCGGCTAACGAACTTCGTGACGAGAACTTGGCATCAATGCGGCCTCGGAGGACTCGATCTGTCGCCGAATGATCAGATGCTCGCGCTGCGTGCGCGAATACACCAAGATATCATCAATAAACACTATAACGAACATATCCAAGAATGGCTCAACACCTATTCATCAAATCCATGAATCTTGGGGCGTTAGTCGGCCAGAAAGACATTACCACTGAACTCATAGTGCCCATACCGGGTCTGAATGCGATCTTTGGGATATCTATCTCTCTAACTCGCACTGATGATAACGGACAGCAGTCTATCTTGGAAAAACACTTTGCACCTGCGTTGGTCAAACAAATCGCCAATCCCGGGGAGGATATCTTCTTGATAGTTACCTTGTTGTTCACCGCGTAATCAATACATACGCAGCTGTCGTCCATCCTTCTTTTTTACAAATAACTGGCGCCTCAAGGAGAAACACTTGGTCTAATAAAGCCTTTCTCCAAGAAATCTTTCACCGGTCCTTCAATTCCTTCAACTCGGCGGTGCCGTCTGTATGGCGGAATAGATATCGGTCAGTGTCGGCGCCAAATCGATGCAAAACTCAATCTCCTCTCGTGAGGATACGAGCTCGTCGGGAATACGTCTGGAAACTCTCTAACAACCGGACCGATCAAGGTCGGTATCTCACCTCGATGTCGAATACGAACGAAATGATAAATATACCCTTCCGTACCATCTTCCAGCCTTGAGGTAAGAAATAAACCTACCGCCGGCGATGCGGTATTCCTTCCACTCGATAACCGGCTCGCGAGGAAACCGGACCCGACCTAACCTCTCTCGGTCGGCGTTGGCATAGCAAGACGCCAGCCAATCCATACCCATAATCACATCGAGTTCGTCATATCCAACTCTATCAAGTCGGCCAGAGTCCGACGACCATCTATAGTCATCGGGCAAGCCTTATATACCCGGCTACGGCTGAAGCACTACGGCGTAGCCACCTCAAAGATTCTATGGACTCGGGCTCATCCCTATTCTACCAAAGAATATGAGGAGATATAGGACAAGGTAGAACATGGATCTATCAAAGCATATACATCACAAAGAAGAAACCAATAATGTACATGGCGACATCGGGTGACGCCTCCGGTCCGACGATATGCATAGCATAGATGCGGTTCGAGGACCGTGGAACTAGAACCCCGCCCGACTCGCGGCTCGCTGGCCGTGAACACCACGCCTCGGGCGCAACAATCGAAGATGAAGACCCGGCAAGCTCAGGTCGGGTGAGCCATAACATTTCCGCGCCTGCGGTCGGACAATCTCTCTTCAAATGGCCTGCATCCACAAAGTAACAAGCTCACGGAGGAACGACACCATAATGGCAATCACCACATCGACCACACCGAGGCATAGGTGGCCTCATCGGCGGAACTCGGTCCTCCGGAAACCAAAGCCACGGAACCTGTCCTTCTCCCGAATACTCAGACGTCCGAAGATGGTGGAGCGCTCTGGGCCATTGTGGTGCAAATCTGGTCCGCTTCGGGGTTGTCTACCCTAAAACTACGGAGGACCTGCTGTCCGGCCTCTTCTGGCGATACAATCGATCCGTCGGCCTGCGTTCCTCACACCCAGTGCGTATGCTGCGTGCGGGCAATGTCCATGCTCGGTGAAGAGCTACTCGTGCAACTCTCGGCCAGTGATCATCGAGTCTCGTGACATAGCGGTGCACCTGTCCTCCATATGCGCTGCAAGCGGGCACATACCGAGCGATGAGTCAAACTCCACATTGTACTCCAACCGCCCGCCCACTCTGTCTCGGTGTCAAAAATCTATCGGCCGAGCCCTCGCCATCTGCGGAGGCAAGAAATGGCCAAATGCGCCTCGAGAACTTCGTCCCAAACAATTTGAGCGCATGCTCCCCGGGCCAGTTCCATGAATCATACGATCCAAGCTGCGGTGTCCGCGGCGATGCGAACCTAGTACCACCGACTCGGTCTCGGCCTCGATCACCCGCTGATCCAGAATCGTCGGATAAACTCGCGAGGATCATCCTCGTGCCTCGACCCATAAAACTCGGTGCGGCTGCGGCTCAAAAGTCCTCGGTCTCAGCTAGCGACTGTCTTTGAACTACGGTACAATGGAGCTGCGTCTCGGCCTATCCTCGTTCGCCACGATCTCAGCTAGTGCTGGGCCATCTCGCGAGCCCATATCCTGCGCCGCCGGCTTTGGTGGAGGCTCAGTACCGCGGTCTCGATGGCCGCTGGCGCCTCGGACTCTCTTTGGGGTTGGCGGCGTTGTAGAACTCGCCGTCAAAACACCTCATCCGTGGGGCGGGCACGTGCCACGTAACCTCGGTGCCCTACTAGTAGTTCTCTCTTGCGCTTGCCATTCGGGCGCGGTTGCACTTGCGTGGAGGCATAATCGATACATAAAGGAAAACATCGGAGAAGGTTCAACCTATAACTCGGCTCATTGCACGATCTTAGAGTGAAAGAATGGAAACCAATCCTAAATATCCATGACCTCACGATTATAGATGTGGTGCGCGACACCGATAATCAAGACTCTACTGAACGATGCGTGGACACTTTCGAGGACTAAGCGCTCGATACCACTTTTGTCACGACTCAACCCGGGGCGGTGACTGTACTTATCGGGTACCCATCGGTATATGTCGAGAGAATAGCGGAACATACATAACACATAACTTAATAAAAGGGTAACATCTCGGCGGTAGATAAGCCTTCCATAAAACATACTTAACAATGTATAGTAGTACAACCTGGTTCTTAGAGCCTAAAACATAAATGTGACCACACTCTAAAGATAACAATCGTGGCGGGATGAGACGCCATACCACGAATGTACAAAATACCTATAGCATCGGGGAATGTCCGTACGATAAACAAGCAGAAGGAATGGAGCTTCGACAGGAATAGTGATCCTAAGAACGAGGATCCACAATCGCTTACCGCCTGCGGCGATTAACGGCCCAGGAAGCGGGTCGACACAACGTGCAGTATGTAAAGCGGAAAATCGTAGTAATATCATAAGTCAAAAATAATTTGAGTCATAGATAAAAATTAATTTCCTTACACCGTGCCTTACTATGATGAGAGTAACAAGTATAAAACTTATAGCATAAAAATAGGAGGCTCACGATCAAAACAGTACCTCGCCAGTAGTGTCATTAAACAATCCTACTCGCGAGACTATTTCACGCGTGGGTCTGTGGACCCGCGTGAGTCATCCGCCTCGTCGTGGGACTATTTCACCGCGTGGGACTATTTCACCCGCATGGATCCCGTGGATCCGCGTGAGTACCATCGCCGTACTCACGGGACTATTTCACCCGCGTGGATCCCGTGGTAGGATCCGCGTGAGTCTGGCGCGCACTCGCATCATGGGTAGCAAATCCATGACATAGATAATAACCCGGGTTTACCAGTAATAATACAAATATATATAACATAGCTCATCCGCTATCATACATAACATAAGCACTACCGCTGTCATATCATACATAAGCACTCTACTATCATATCACAACATAAGCACTACCGCCTATCATATCATACATAAGCACTACAGAACATCATAACATAAGCAAGTTAAGAAATCCCCTAACTTCTTATTAACATTATTAATATAACCTCTCATTTTAGTATCCTAAGGCATTAACATGTCTTTTAATAGAAAATCCGGGAATTCAACCCAAGTACCATTATCTTAACTTTTTAAGAAAAACTCTTTTTATACAAAGATTCCAAGATACTATTCACCATAGTATCAAGTTACGATTTCTTTTCAAGACGAGTCACATTTTCTTTTAGAAATATAATAGGCTTCTAAATCAAGTGACTTCATTTCCTTTAAAACCTTAGGCAACCAATGCCTAAAAATCAATTCACCTTTCTTAGTTTCAAATCCTCCCGTACTTGTTTTAATTAGAGTAAACCTTTCTTTGTGAACCTTTCAAGAAAACTAATATAACCAACTTCCCATAAAGTCCTTATATTAGCGTTATCCCTTTGTCAAATACATTTTCCCTCAACCCAAGAGACTTATACTTTTGAAATGAAACAAGTATCATATACTTTAAAACAAGTGTAGATTATCAAATCTTGTGCATTATCGCATACTACATAGATACAACTATTCATGCTCAAGAGATAGGAAAGCTCTACATACCTCTTCGGTCAATCCACTTGCTAAGTCCAACTACCGCAAGTAATATGTCAACCTATAATAACCATAGTGCGTTTATTAACCTCTAATTTCAATGTAGAAATTCCAAATTCAAGTTACGATTCCTAAGGAAAATTGGGCGATTTCCTTTGTTTCTACTCACTTTGCCACCTTTTTCAAAGGCCGATTTTCAACACTCAAACGCCTCATTAAGGCCCAACATCCAAACCAACACAAAGGGGATTACACACCTAATCTTGGGTGTGTAAAATTCTGCCCACAAGTTATAATATTACACTTAACAGTTCTAAAGTAGTTTGTAGGCTACATGCTCATAATATCTCTTTAGCCAAAACCTTCATACCAACCCACATTTCTTGCATTTGATGACTCTAATAGCATTATTTACTACCACAAGTACTTCCTTCTTAACATGCAACACTAAAACTAATAATAGAGGAAGAATCATTACCTTAGAGCTTTAGCCAAATTTATCCAACAATTTGCTAGCTTCTATTCCAAGAACACCACCACAACAACCTTCACAAACTAGCCACAAGCTTCCTTCTTGCCTTTTATTTTTTTCAGATTTTCCTAAGGCTAGAATACCTCTTGGAGTTTTAGAGAGAAGGAGGAGCTTGAAATAATTTAAGAGAGAAGGAGGAGCTTTTCTCAGAGAGATGAAAGATGACCAAGTCTTTAAGACTTGGTCAATATAATGCACGCAGAATCGGATGGGGACACTTGTCACCCTCGAGGTTTTTCAAAAGAAAATCGACTTTTCCTAAGTTTTTCCGCCTGAATCCCGCCTCGGCGCCTTGCGGCCCTGCGCGACTCTGACCGCCGGATCTTCCGCGCGGCCCGATTCCGGAGCCGCGGCGAAACTTCAGCGACTCTTGGATGTTTGGCCGCGGCCTGTTTTCCGGCGCGCGGCCTACATTACCAGCTGGCGCCGCGCCTGCCTCTGGCGCGCTGAGACCCATCCGCGGTCGAGCGAACCACTGGTATAACGTGCTGCTAACCAAATTAGCGAAGTTCGATGTTTTTATTTTGCAGGCACTTTACCTTACCAGCGGTTGTCATGAAAGCGGAAAGGAAGACTTGCTGAAATATTGGATGCAGAATGAGAAGACATTTCCGACACTTTCAATGATGGCCCGAGATATTTTGAACATTCAAGCGTCATCAATCGCTTCTGAAAGCGCTTTTCTGTAGATAGATTTCAAATAAGAGAGCACCGACACTCATTAGCCGGAGACAACTTGGAGATGACAGTACTATTCATTGATTGGATACGAGCGGAGCGAAAAAGGTGCGGTCACCCAGAGATTAATGAAGAAGAAGACAAAAACTACAACGACATCTTATCTGAAGGCATGAGTAGCGACGTGGAACAATTTGATCAAGATATATCAATTCCAACCGAAGAGCCACACGAAATTATAAAGAAACTAGAAAAAGTATTTTCAAATTGGTAATATATTTCATTGCAATTTTAGTATTTTTTTAATTTTTTCTATGTCTTTTGCAATTTTTTCAACAACAGTACACTACAATGTTGTAATTCTGAATCTTGTATATTTCAATGAAATAATTAATAATATAAGAGGTACAAAAACAGCCTTGAGATTTTTTTTTTTACACTTTTCTTGTCTTTGTTTAATTATTTAGTTTATAAATATATATGAGTATAATACTATAATAGTATAATATGAGTATATGACTATCACTATATGACTATATGTTACTTTGTTAGTAATTTAGTATTTTTAATTTAGTGGGGGAAAAAACCCCGTCAGTCAGTCCCGATCAGGCAGCGCCGACGCCATGGGCCGGTGCAGGGCGTGACACGATATCGTCCCGCTAGTACAGGTCCCTTGGCCCCGGCCGACCTCGACCCTCCTCCGTCGACCGCCCCAAGTCCGCTATCCCCGGTGGACGGCTATCCCCACACCCGACCACTCAAACTTGAACTTTTCAGAAAGATAAAAATCAAATAAAAGAACAATAAAAAAAAGGTGTAGCTACATGAGATTTTATCGTTAGTTTAACTTTTCAGGAAAAATAAAAATCAAGCAAAAGAATAAATAGAAAGATATCTATGTGAATTTTTTTTCTTGAGTTTAGCCACATTATGCAACACACCTTCATCCGTCCTAATATGTGATACTTCTCGCTTTGAGAGATTCAACCTTTTTAATTGTGATCGTATGTTTGAACGTATAATTTTTTATTTCCTAAACTACAACATAACTTAGAAATAAAGGAATCACGCAAGAAAACGGCTTGAATCAAATCTAATAAAAAGACAAACAAAAGAAGTAGAAAAAAAAACTCAAGTTTACTAGTAGACCTAAAACTAATTGTACGTAAATATGATCCAAGATATTACTACTTAAATAGAATAGAATTGTACTTTAAGACTTTTATTTATTATATCGTTTAAATAAAAAATTATATAAAGTAATATTGTAATTGATTAGAAGTGTAAAATATTAGGACTTCTTACCTAGTTGAAATAAGGAAAGACTTAATAACAATTTGTTTTTATTTCGAATTCCCAAATTTTAGGAAAATAGTAAATGACAATTTTGTTCATTATATAGTTTTTAATAAAGAGTAAAAAGTTCAATCAACATTTTTAAGACCGTATTTTTAATATAATATATAGATATATAGATTAAGAGTTTTATTAAATATCTAAAAATATTTAATTATAATTTCAGTTATTATTATTCATATTAACTTAAAGTCATTGTACTAGGTAGAAAATTACATCTCTGTGGGAGATGTTTTTAGCGTGGTTGACACGTGTAATTTGAGCACCTCGTAGAATTAGAATCTCTATTTTACCTTAATTACAATTGTAGTCGTAATAGAATTATGATATATATTTTATCTTAATTACATTAAATATTAATTACATAATATATTGTGAATATATATATATGAAATATATTTACTATCACACCCTCATCGAGCGGGAGGAGGCGGACGAGGCGAATCAAGTCGATGAGCGATTCGAGAAGCAACCTTGTGAAGATATATGCGTACTGATACGAAGAAGAAACATGCAACACCGTAACGTGACCCACTACAACCTTCTCACGAACAAAGTGAATGTTCATCTCAATATGCTTGGTTCGCTGATGCTAAACCAGGTTATGAGACAAGTAGACAACAGATATGTTATCACAGTAAACCAAATATGTCTTACGTATGAGACAATGAAGCTCAAGAAGGAGATTTCAGAGCCAACATATCTCGACAACAACGTTCGCAATGCCTCGATATTCTATTTCTGCACTCGAACGGAAAAGCGTGGCTTGTCGCTTGGCAGACCACGATATGATGTTATCCCTAAAAAATACACAATATCTGGACATAGAGCGATGGGTGTCCGGGAAGCCTATTCTACGGTGAAAGTAAATGACTTTTGATTTTTCCTATCTGCCTTTTGATCTTATTTGGATTTTTTACCTATTCTACGGTGAAAGTAAATGACTTTTGATTTTTCCTGGAATTAGGCCTGAAATGCGCAGCTTCCTATGGTCTTTCCCTTGAGAGGTATACAAACTGTTAGCAACATCATTTTTCTATTTATTAATTAAGATTCACTTTGTATGCTTATATTACTAGGTGACAAGGAGTTGGAGTTTGTTTTCATGTTTGAACTTGATCTTAACTAATCTTGTAAAACTTTATAAAGTTACAAACCCCTATCTTTTCTTAATATGAGAACCGTAGTAAAATCACACACTATCTTTTTTTAATTGAATGAACTTAAACATTTTCTTCAATTAGATTGGATTTCATTTTGTCAAAAAAAATTCAACTGATGGAAATATTATTCAAGGCAAAATATTTTACATGTGGATCCAAATTCGATCTGTGGACCCGGTAGATCCGATGGATCCGGATTTGAATCTAATTTTTATGGGCCCGATGGATCTGAATTCAGGTATAAAAAATGGATCTGGATCTACTAGAATCCGGTCCAGATCCGATCAATTGTCATCCCTAAGCACACCTGTTGAACATCATATGCAATATCTGATCGAGTGAAGGTAAGATACTGAAGAACACCTACGAGACTCCTATAAAAAGAGGATCACTGACCGAATCCCCATCATCTGCACTGAGTTTGGACTTGGATTCGACAGGAGTGGGCATGATCTTGCAATTTGCCATTATAGCCCTTTAGACGATCTCTTCTGCATACTTACGCTGACACAAAAATATGGCATGTGCGGATCTGATCACTGATATCCCCAAAAATAACTCAACTTATCCAAGTCAGTCATAGCAAATTCAGACTTGAGTAGAGTAATGATCTCGTGCTTTAGGACATCTGAAGAAGTTGTTAGTACAATATTATCCACATATAACAGAATCTGGCGATGTCGATGCGCTTGATGAAATATGAACAATGAATGACCCCTCTGCTGCACACGAAACCAGTATGGATGATGTATGTAGCAAACCGCTCATACCAAGCCCTAGGGGCTTGTTTCAGTCCATATAGCGACTTACGAAGACGACAAACATGATGAGGAGCCTCCGGATACACAAATCCTGGCAATTGATGCATATAAACGGTTTCTTTCAAATCTCCATGTAAGAAAGCATTCTTTACATCAAGCTGTTGAATATGTCAATTCTTCCCCATAGCAATGCTCAAAATCATGCGGATGGTAGCTGACTTAACCACTAGGCTAAAAGTCTCACCACAATCAACACCCTCCTGTTGCTCTGTGTCATTTGTCATAAGTTTGGCCTTGTAACGTTCAAGTGCACCATTATCTCTGAACTTATGATGAAATAGCCATATACAACAGATTATATTCACCCCATCAGGTCGCGGACCAAGATCCCAAGTGTGTTGTGAAGTAAGCGCATTAAACTCATCTCGCATGGCCGCATTTCAATTCGGGTCAAGTTTGGCTAAGGTTAGGTTTTTAGGAATGGGTGAGATGGTTTGAGTATATAGGTTAAAGTGAAATTTTGGTTTGAAAATCACATGTTGTACACATGTTTTCATATGGTGAGTGGGACGGTCACGGGTGGGGGCAGGGGGTTGGGTGGTGACGGGAAGGACTGGGCAACGAGGTCAGGACTGGGCAGTGGTGATGGGCAATGTGGCTGGGTAGGGTGGCGGGTAGGGTTTGGCAGGCAGTGGGTTAGGATGTTGTTTCTAGTAGTAATGGGGACGGGTCTGGGTAGTGTGGTGGGGTTGACGGGATGGGTGGTTGGACGACCGAAGGTTGTGGATTTTATAGTGCATTTTGGAGTAGAGGGGAGGTGTCTGAGTCATCAAGAAAACCATAACCAGTTACTTGAAATTTTTAGATGTTGTCGAACGAGAAGACATACTCAACAAACGTGACATGACGTGAGATTAAGATTTTGTCTGTGTATATCTCATAGCACAAGTACCCCCTATGGTTTGACGGAAAATCGAGGAAGACGCACAGAGTGGAGTGAGGTGCTAATTTGTGAGGGACCGTAGAGGATAAATTTGGGTAACAAAGACAGCCGAAAATTCGAAGGTGATCATAGAAAGAGATCCGACGGAAGAGAATTTCGGTGGGTGTCCGATTTTGAATCGTACGGGTAGGTAAGATGTTAAGAATGTGTTCTACCATTTTAATGCATAAACCCAAAAGGTAGGGGATAGACGCATGTAAAAGAAGGGTACAAATCATGTTGTTAATAGTGCGGAGAATTCTTTCGGCTTTACCATTTTAAGGGGAAGTATGGGGGCAGGAGAATAAGAAAAACACGCCATTAGCCGCACAAAAATTATGAAAGTGAGAGTTATTGAACTCACGGCCATTATCACATTGAAACGTTTTGATGTCTTTTTCAAATTGCGTTTTAACCAATGTATTAAATTCAAGAAATTTGGAGTAGACTTGAGACTTAAGTTTAAGTGGATAGACCCAAAAGAAGTGAGATAAGTCATCCAAAAGTACCAAATAATATTTATGATCTAGGTTGCTAATTATATGTCCATAAATCCACATGAATAATATCAACTGGAGGAAAGTAATACTCGAAAAAGATGTAAATGGAAGTCTAACATGTTTTCCTAGATGACAAGAAGAGCAACTATGTTCAAGATTCTCTTTATTACATTGGATTAACTTGTGGTTTCTAAGAAAATAAAAAATATGGGCTCCGGGATGTACAAGTCAACTATGCCATGTTGAGGAGGAGATGTCAGCTAGAGATGTGGGAGGATTGACACTGGCAGTGGACGTGAATAGGAAAGGATAGAGATCCCCCTCACTATTGCATCTTGTAATAAGTTTTCCCGTATGTAGGTCCGTTATAGAAAAATCAAATGGGTCAAAATTAATGTATACAGAATTATCGGTGGCAAATTTTCTGGCATAGATTAGGTTCTTGATAATGTTAAGGGCATATAAGATGTTTTAATGGAGAAATGGGGATGCAGTGGTGGGGTTAGTGTGTCGCCAAACCCTTGTATTGAAATGCGATGACCATTTACGACCATAATAGATTGATGAGTATTTAAATTGCGTAGTAGAGGAAGATTATCGAATTGTTCGTGAGGTGAGGCGTGGCGCGTATCCGTATACTACGTATTATAAATGCTTTGTTGGTGCATTTGTGTAGTGGGCACAGTGGTGGACAATGTCTCTGTTGTCTTGGTAGATGGGAAGTGCCTCTTTATTCTTTGTTGGGCTAACACGGAACATGGTGGGCCCAGTCTGAAGTTATTGCGAGGATGTGGGTTGGCCCATTGAGTCGGGTATTAGGCCTGCATATGATAATTTGTGATGCCGAGTGTTAAGGAAGCGGGAGAAATTGTGTGTGAAGTGCGGGTGGCGCCATTAAGGCTACCAAAAATAGAGAAGAAAAGAGAGGAGGTTAGGGATATATATATATATATATATATATATATATATATATATATATATATATATATATATAAGGTGTATACAAGCGATAAGGGCAGACTCTCCAAGGAGGATATTGATAAGATGGTTCAAGAAGCAGAGGAAGACAAATTTGTGGATGAAGAGCACAAGAAGAAGGTCGAGGCAAACAATGCTTTGGAGAACTATGCTAACAACATGAGGAACACCGTGAAGGATGAGAAGATTGCATCCAAACTGCCTGAAGCAGTGCGTCGGAAAAATTAGGAGTAAGGGGGGTGGCGAAATAGGGTTTAGAGATTTTTGACTTCTGATACCAGGTAGAATAGTGTAATTCTCCTTGATATAGTTCTCTTATTAATGTCATATATATAGAGTATACAATTGTAGTCCTAATAGAATTATGATCTCTATTTTGCCTTAATTACATTAAATATTAATTACAGAATATATTTTGAATATATATGAAATATAGTGACATGCATATTCACTTTATTAAATCACTTGATTATAGTAAATTTACATGGTTTGGTATAAAGTGCAACAAATATTCATGTGTTTTTAGTTATTCACTAGCTTGGAAGAAAGGGGCAAAAGTATACTGGCATTCGCCCTTCCCCCCACTTAAAGTCATTGTTGTCTTGTACTATATCAATCTATCTATTTTATCAAGAGGGACAGAATATAAAGAAAAAAATCAAACATGATAAGGTAAATCCAAATTTAAACAAGTTCTCTCACGATAAGGTTGACTGCAAAAGCAAAGCAAGCAAGAAAGAAAAGATGTCATTAATTCAACTACAATCCTCCATTTTAAAGTACAACAAACAGTGGTTCCATATTCCATATCAACGCTCAACAATTCTGCGAATCAATGCAGTTTCCCTCAACGAACAACAACTAATACAGTCCGGTAAAGTCCGTCCTATATTACCTAAAGAAGCAGGTGCAGCCATGAAAAATGAAGGGTATATATTGCTGGACATTAGGCCAGAATGGGAGAGAGAGAAGGCGTGTGTTTCGGGTTCGTTACACGTGTCAATTTTTTTGAAGGATATGGATAATAGTCCCATTACTCTGTTGAAGAAATTGGTGCATTTTGGTTATATTGGAGCTTGGACCGGACAGAATTTCACTATGATCAATGATGAGTTTGTTAAGCAAGTTGAGCAGGAAATTCCTGATAAGGATAATGCTAAGGTACTCGTGGGTCGTGGCTTGTGGTGAAGGACTAAGGTCAGTAATGTAATTATTCAAGTGTTACTTTTTCATAAGTAGTGTCCACCGGCTACTTTTCGCCTTTTTTTAAAATAGTCATTGTTTTGAAAACTCCGTGACATTAACTATTTTTCAATTACAAGGACGGAAAAAGTGACAATTTATGAATTTCACCCGTTGCTTGCATTCATATTGATATAATAACCCGAAGCAAAGCTGGTTCTTCTTGACCATTCGGTAATTGAAGACTACTAGCTAGAATAATCAGGATTCGCATTGGATCGCCATGCCAAGGGAGTAAACTGCTTCCTAGCGAGAGATTTTTCATTTTTAGGACTCGAACCCGTGAATGTAGGGATCCCAACCATTCCTTTCCGGTGGTATGATATGGGATACAAATACGTGATGTACATCCCTTTATATATTACTCATATGTCTATTTTTTAAAAATTTATAGACACGATTATTTATAGCTAATTTTCAATTTAGGCATAGTTGATTGATTGACATACAACTCCGAGTACAAGGAAAATCTTTTCTTTCCTTTGGACATATGATGGTGAACAATTGTTGGAAATTTACTAAATGTGGAAATAAGTTTAACGCATTATTTCTGACTCGAACAATTGAGGTCTCGCACGTAAGAAACACCGTTTTCACACACGTGCACACATAGTGCCAAGTATCGTAAATTTCATTAGTGAAAGAGATATTGGTACGTAAGTGAAACGTTTGAGACATAGAATGATGGACGGTTATTGGCCAAATGACACACGTTTCACGTTGGTAAATGAAGGAAGAAGTGTAAGATCGAACCTGGTCAGAAAAAGGGCTGCGACGCCACCACCACCGGCGCCCGCGGCGCCCCAGTGGTAGGGACGCGACGCTTGAGACGTCTTTGGTCACTGGAACTTCGGTGTCGCGGCGCTAACGAGGCAGTGTCTGATCCGATGGAATCCCAAAAGTTTGGCTGTTGGGGGGGTTTCAATGGCATTGAATCCACCAAATAATGGCCATTACTTGGACCATTATTTTGCTGAATTACTTGGGGATTAAAAGCCTTCCATTACATGGCAATTGAATGCCATTGTGGGGCAATTAAAAGGTCATCTTACACAACTATAAATTGAGGCCTTTGGCTCAAAAGACACTTCATACTTGTATGAGTTCAGATTTTCTGAAACATCTTCCTCTCTTGCAATCTTCACACACTCAAAGATCCTTCTTTCCTAAGCGAACACTTGAGTCCCCTTTACTCACTTGTTTGATTGTTGTTTTATCTTGGGAGATAAGTTGTCAACACACCGTTAAAGGATTACAGGGGCAATATTATCTTAAGGATAAATTGAAAAATCAATCGACTCAGCAAGCCATTATTCTTGTTTTATTTCCAGATTCATAAACAATTTGTTGTTGATATCAAGGTCAAAAAGCTTGTTACAATTGGAACAAACACTGAAGATGGACTCAAGAACTACTCGAAGCAGCATTGAGGCGAATCAAGAACCAAACTTTGTTGTGGTTGCCACAACTCTTATTAGGCTTCAAGCCTATTTGTATTGTAATTCATTTTGTTTATCCTTTCTAAGTACTAGTAATAGTTGTACACTAGTCCCGTACATCCATTGTATAACTCACAATCTTAAGATAATATTTGTACTAGTGCTAGAAAGATGTTAGCCAATGGATATGATCCTGAATCTGGCTGTGATTTTCTTTTTGAAACTAG
The DNA here is from genome assembly GCA_029844215.1 of Przewalskia tangutica. Taxonomy (NCBI): domain Eukaryota; kingdom Viridiplantae; phylum Streptophyta; class Magnoliopsida; order Solanales; family Solanaceae; genus Przewalskia; species Przewalskia tangutica. Next base: position 110,254,955 of record CM056730.1, read on the forward strand.
TCAAGTTGATAGTCCTTTAAACATTTCAAAGAATGTCTTTGTCAATAGATCTGGTCCTAGTTCTTGGTCTCTCTTTGACGATAGTTACAAATTTGTGTTCGTCAAAAGTGAGATCTCGGTTGCTATCCTGAACTTGAAAATATTGCTGATAGTCATGCTTGTAAGAATCAAGGAAGAGTTGCTGTCACCGCTCCCGAGATTGGTGGAAATAAGTGTCCACAAGAGGTTGAGGATATCAACTGGGACATGAGGAGAAGGCTAAAAGTGATGTTCCATCTTCTAAGAAGAAGCCTCCATCTTATGGTAAGGAGGATTTGGACACGTGACTGACGTGGGTCGGATTCCAAAGGTATGAATCGATTATTCTTTCTTGTCTAAAATGAGATTAAAAGATAATTTCTGAATAAAAGTGAATAAAGCAAGACTAGGAATATGAAATATTTTTTATTAAAACATATATTCCCTACACTTTAAAATCAGAATTTTAATCTCACTTTCCTTTCCGTTGATAATTGGACTGTTATAAATAACGACCTAAAAGATGTGGACTTAGATTATAATAAACTGAATTTATGGACAATCCTAAGTAAGGGAAGAGGACTAAAGACAAGGACTAAAGGACTAGAGACAAACCTGTCACTATTTCCGACAGAAGATTCGTCTTTTGATAAGATAGTATTGGACACTCAGTCATACAAAGCCTACGGGTGACTGGAGTGAGCCAGAATCTCCAGATCTTGGATGATCTGAAGGCCTAAAGAAATGCACAAAAGAAATAGGACACTCGATGCGCTAAAACCGAGTGTGCGAATATCTAGATCACATATGATCGGTTCATACTAACCACGGCGAGGTTGTTCATGTAAAACAACGCTACCTTCAAAGCAGAAGAAGTTGAATAGGTTGTCCTCAAAAGGACTTAAAGGAATGGGATCACTCTTAAAAGAGGTGATACATGTCCTAAACTTGGTTTTAAGGACGCTGTTGGGAAATATGGCTTGAGTCTTCGCCTCGTATCATGATCGATGATAACTAAGAGTGGTACAATATCAGTAGCAAATGGCGATATATTTGTGTCCAGTGCATCTATGCCATCATAGATTAATACACGTTAAATAGAAAGTCATTCAAAAGCTAACTAAAGTCGAGATTGTTGTCGTTTGTCGACATAAATCCTCAAATGAATGTGAGGTAGGCAAAGAGGCAAAATCACCTTTCCATTCCATCAAAGGAATAGCGAAAGAAGCACCACTCCTCTATAACATAATCACGCCTACGTAGGTAATTTGGCGCTGCGCCAAATAGAGAGGGGTGACAAGAACGTTGTGATCTTCATCGACGATGGTACAACGTATTGCATCCTTTGTTGAAAAACAAAGATGAAACACCGTCGGAGCGCCGCGGTGCCTCGCCAAGGCCGCGACGCAAAGTCGGTGGCTAATGGAATTCGAGCACGCGGAGCCTCAGTAGCGCGCTGCTGAGCGGCGAAAGCTTCTGATTTGAGGAATTCGTAGGGATAGACGGGAAGAATGTGAAACATCGTTTATCAAACGATTGCTCCTTACTCACCTCAGTCTAACGGTGTTAGCCAAACGCAGATCCGTACGCCCAAAATATGTAGGGCAAGGCGATCCTTACCGCTAATGCGATTCTCAATAGAACTCCGCATAAGGATAAGGATAAGGATAATCCTCCATGTGAAACATGGAAAGAATCCCATATACAAATATTGTGATATAGGGTAGTGTGGCAAGTGTTGAAATACCAAAGCCAAAACGGGTCAAGTTAGACCTAAGACTGTAGATTGCATATCCACTGGATCTGCATAGAACAGTAGTGCTTATCGCATCCTGGTGCCAAAGAATGCTGAGTTCTTTGAAGATGACTTTCCTTGAGAAGGAAAAAGTAGTGGTTGCTCAAGGTTAACAAGGATCCGCGAGTGTCTGATTGTCCGGAACTAGACGTTTTAGATCTATAAGACTCGAAAGTTCTTGACTATCCGAGCTCGATGCTCGAGATCTCTGAGCTAAGGGATTCTTGAGCCGAGGCCAAAGCAGAGGGACAAAGACTTGTTCCATGCCTTACAGCTTATATGGTTGAGAATGAACCATGGACAAATTGAGAATTGTCATCTCGAGCGCTTTGGAAATAAGCTAAAGAGAGAAATAGACTCCATTAGATAGAACCACACTTGTGTGATGGTTGATCTTCCTCCGGAAAAGAACCTCTTGGTTGTAAAGTGGATACTCAATTGAGTACAGTGGATGGATCTATTGGCGAGTATAAGGCCTCGGCTACTTGGGCGTGTGCTCGCATGTGAATAACTTAATATCGGGGGCACGCGATCTTGCGTGACATGGGCGTTAAGACAATCGCGACCCGACCGGGCATGGCGGTGCCTACTACAGGCACCTACGGTATACATCGAGAGATAATCGAAACATACATAAACTCAACAAGAAATAAATAACGAGTTGGCGATAAGGCTACCTCGCAGGATATATACATACGTAAAACCAAAAGCATTTACCTCCTTTTTTACAAACCAGGCCACAAGATATGACTACGGACCTCCAAGAGTTTTAACATAACAATCGTGACGGGACGGGCCGCCGTACCACGAATGTACATAAAACAACAACCTCGAGGCTGTACCAATGACAAAGCCTCGGAGAAATGGAGCTTTCGAAGCGGCGGTGATCTAGGCGAGGATCGGCAAGTTATGTACCTCAACCTGCGGCATGAGCGGCCCGAAGGAGTCGATCTGAAATATGTACCAAGTATGTGGCCCGAAAATGCGTAATGAAATCATAACAGTCTATATAAAGCTGGAGACATGTATGATAACCAAAATAACAATACACGGTGCCTTGCCGAAGTGAAAGTAATGAAAGTCAGTTTTACCTTGTACATACTATTTCAACACCTGAACAATAGTCACACCAGGGCTATGGACACAAGCCCTCAAATATCATCACGCGGTCGTAGGGTCTCAAGCTCACAAATATCAAAGCGTGCAGTGGAATCCCCATCAGCTGAAGCGGTAGTAAGTGTAAATTATAACCGTGTACGGCGCAGTGGCATCTGCCTCATTGTCGGCATACATATACAATATACATATATATCTCTGCAGTGGAATCCTCATCGCTGAGAAGCGTAGGTGTAAAATATAATCATGTGGCGCAGTGGCATCCTACCTGTCGGCGTGCTTCATATACAATATACATATATCTCTGCCTAGTGGAATCCCCATCACTGAAGCGGTAGGTGTAAATATAATCATGTGACGCGTGGCATCTACTCCGTTTGTATACATATATATATATATATATATATATATATATATATATATATATATCTACGCGTGGAATCCTCATCTGCGTGCATGACTTTATGGGAGCTAGTCCGTGGAGTAATAATCGTACATAACATGCGTGGAATCCTCATCTCGGTACATGTCTTCGTGGAGAGCTAATCCGTGGAGTAATAATCGTATATAACATGCGTGGAATCCTCATCTCGGCATGTCTTCGTGGAGAGCTAATCGATGGAGTAATAATCGTATATAACATGCGTGGAATCCTCGTCTCGGTACATGTCTTCGTGGAGAGCTAATCCATGGAGTAATAATCGTATATAACATGGTCGCGTGCCAGAATCCTCATCGTATAAGCGTGGCCATGGGGTAATAATCGTATCAGAATTTAACGCGTCACAGTCGCGTGCCGGAATCCCTCATCGTATAAGCATGTCCAAGGATCAATCACAATGAAATCGTATCCGTGGAATCCTCCATCACTGTCGGTACGTCCAAGTAAATTCATAACGAGACAGCCGACCCTCCAACTGAGAGTCACGGCAGCGTAAAAATATAATACTTGCACTCAAAGGCTATCACAAGCAAGCATAGGCAAGTTCAAAAAATCTTTAGACTTTCATTATCATACAAAGATGAATCTCATTTTATAAACTCAAGGCACTATTACTTAAAAATCAGAATTTAACCCAAAGTACTACGTACTTCCATTCTTTTCAAAAGACTCATTTTCATATAAAACCCAAGGTACTAACACCCGTAGTATCAAGGCATGTCTACATTTCAAACAAGTCACTACATTTTTAGAAATACATTTCTAGGCTGCTAAATCAAGTGACCTTTACTTTAACACTTCAAGCAATTGATGCCTTTAAATCAAATCGCCCTTCCTTATTTCAAGTCATTTCTTTGTTTACATTACTAGAGAAAACCATCCTTTTAACCTTCCATAAAGTTGTTATAACCAACTTCCCATAAAGCCGTTATACTAACTTTATGCTTTAGAAGCTAAGACATCTTTAACCTTTGATAAAGTCATAACTAACTTCCCATAAAGCGTTATAACTCTTTTATGTCTTAGACAAATTCATTCTTTTTATGACCAAGAGACTTATACTTTCAAATCCAGTTACACAACTTTCAAAATATTTCAAGTCTCTTAACTTTAGAAATCAAGTTTCTTAAGTTAGAAATCAAGTTTCTTAACTTAGAAGTCATGCCCCTTATCTTTAGAATAGTTCAAGAATCAATACTTTCCAAATCAAGTATTCTATACTTTTTCAAGTAAGGAAATCCTTGTTTACTTTATTAGAATAAACCATTCTTTTAACCTTTCTTTAAAAACAAGTGAGTTAATTCTCTAACTCAACCAACTTAGACATTATAAAACAAGTCAAGTATATCAAATGAACTAACTTCATTTAAATCTAAATGCGTCTACCGTACTATACATTTATAACTACTCATGCTCGAGAGATAAGAAAGTTTCCACATACCTCTTGGTTGATCCACTTGCTAAGTCGATATGCGTGCGTAGTATGTCGACCTATAATGACCATAATCGTCTATTAGCTTCTAGCAACGTAGAGTATTCTAATTGTAAAGTCACTTATTCTACGGAAAATTGGGCAAGACTTCCTTTGTTTCTACATACTTTTCCACCTTTTCAAGGCGAAATCAATAACCAAGCCACATTTAAGGCTCAACAATTTAGCTAACCAAAGGGGATTACACGCCTTAACGGGGCGTGTAAAATTCTGCCTGATTAATATCCAAACACTCCAACATTTCAATGCCAAATGACTACAATGCAACAACAATATATCTCATAACACTTATTAATCTCCAATACATATATCTCATGCTTGTTAAAATGTATAACTACAACAATAAGAAATCTTCAATCACTTAAGAGGACAAAGTGGTTACCTTGATAAGCCCCAAATCGTCCAACAATCTCGCCACTTTAGCCCTCTTTCAGAAATTCTTCTTCCCGCTAAAATCATCTCTACGAACCCCCTACAAGCTCGCACACATATTTCCTTCTTGTTGCCTTTCCAAAAATCTCATTTAGGCTTAGGGTTTTAACCATTTGAGAGAGAAGGGAAGAGAAGAGCAATTTTGGGTGAAGTCTTGGAAATGATTCTAATCTAGCAAGATTTGGTCATATATAGCCTTTATCTTGTTATACAAGTTGGGAGGGACACTTGTCGCCCTCCCATAGATTCTTTACATAAATATCTTCTAATTTTGCCCCATTTCCGCAAAAAATCTCGCCTCGGCCCTGCAGCCCGTGGCTGCAACCAGACAATTTCGGGGTTTAGCGCCATGGCCGCCATGGCCAGCCATGCGCCTGACCCTGTCTCTTCTGTCAGCTGATCTTGTAACATCCATAACTTTCTACTCCGATGTCTTATCGACGAGAGGTTTATTGCGTTGGAAACTAGACTCAATGAACTTCATATTAGGCTTTTGAAACACCTAAAAACTCCCAATATACTAGGAGATATACTGCTCCAAAGTTGACTGAAAATCTGTCAAAAATATATTCTGCCAACAACTTTTTTTTCTTTTTTCCAAATTCGAATCTTATTTCCTTTCGTACGTTCTCATCTCATCCTCTTGGAATTACGGGGCGTAACAACAACCTTCCTAACCAGAGAGTTGGTTTGATGGACTGCTGGGCTTCTTCCTGAACTTCCATTATGGTCTCTGAAATGTTTACATTTTGGTCCTGGAAGTTTCAGATAAAATATTGAATCTGAAGCTAGAAAGCCAATAGTGGGAAAACCAAAAGTCCGAAAGTGGAAGAAGAAAGTGATACGGAACAACCTGAGGGGTATGTGGTTCCAGGAAAGAGAAGAAAGTCTGTCGACTTATCAAATCTTTGTGCGGGCTGAAACAAGCCCCGAAGCAATGTCACGAAAACCTTGATAGTACCCTACTATCGAAGGGCTTCTCCGTTAAAGAGTGTGACAAATATGTCTACATGAAAAGGTAATTCTAACTCGTTTATGATATGCCTTTACGTAGACGACATGTTGATCACAAAGTGTAATCCTAGTTTGATCCTAGAAGTATGTTGAATAATATTTCGACATGAATGATATGGGTATTACAGATGACATCTTAGGAATTGGGAATTCCAAGACATCTAACAGACTAGTCTAAACCAAACTCACTTGTGAGATGTTGTGACAGTCTCGTTAAAGTCACCAATGGATATGAATCATAGAATTGATTGGAATCATAGTGCACCCATATATCGGGAGGCGATAGGCGTAGGTCACGCATGTAGTTGATGTATTACACACCTACAATCGACAAGATCGGTTGAACTAAGGTTCACCGGTAACGATCGATGAAGGCTTTAAATGAGATGTGGCGACATCCGAATTATTCGCTTATCTATGGATTATGGATGTCGCTGATTACGAGAGAACACGATGATGCAACCGGACATCGGACTTGAAGAATACCTAAGGCGCAGTGGATGTGCATGGTGTGTCTTTGCAAAATCCTCTAAGCAAATTTGTATAGGCGATTCGTGATGGAATCGGAGTTTATCGCTTTGTAAAAATCATGATAAAAGTTGAGTAACTTCACGACCTCTTAGAGAATGTCCCTTATTGGGAGTAACTCGTGCCTTCGTCAGTTTATTGATCGGTGTATTTTATATACACTTTTTGAGTCATTTTTAGTTAGTATTTTACTCATTTTGTTGATGTTTAGTATAGTATTAGGGTCGTTTTCTTCCTTTTGTGTCACAATGGTCGAGAAATGGAGAAATAGCGAAAAAGAAGACGAAATGAGCATAATTGAGATGGAATTGCACACTAAAGGGCGATAAATGAAGTCTAAGAAGTCGGGAAGTATAGAGGAGATCGACGATGCGGACGGCGGGCAGATCGAAAACAAAAATGCGCCAAAATACCATCACCGGCGCCGCGGCGCCGCCCCTGAATTTTCAGAAAACTTGCAGATTTTTCGACGCCGTGGCGCTGATCTCGGGGCCACGCAAAGCGGATTTTTGACGTTTTGGGCGGGTTTGACACGTTTGAGTCGAAAGGGATAACTTTTCTACCTACAAAACCTATATAATCCACAAACCACCTTTCATTATTCATTCCATCCATTTATACAACACAACCTGACTACAGGAGGCGAAGATTTGAGACCTAGTTCAAGTATTTTCTTTTCTTTCTCTTTTCTTTGTTTATTTGATTCATGTATGGAGATTGTATTAGTTCTTAGCGTGACTATGGCTAGGAGCTAATTACTTTATTAGGGATTTCCTTGTGATTAAGCTTGAAACTCTTATTCATGAATTAATGTATTAGTTTGTTTCTTCTTCACTTGATTAAGATTTATTCAATAGTTGTTTTGATTGCTTGATAGTTAATTAGCTACTAATTTTCATCACTCGAATCGAAATCAGAAAGGAGATTACGAATATGCTATAGTTGAATAAACATAGGTTAAAATCGTGGGCGAAAGTACCTCGATACTTGTGTAGTTTTATAGGTTATTGTTTTTAATCCTCCTTTGTGGTAAATCACGTCATCGAAAGATAGAAGGGTTAAATCGGGGTTGAGTGTTTATATATCTAACGAATATAAAGCGGTCTAGTTAACCCTATCTTAACGTAGAAGAAGAAGTCAGTCTAATTGTATTAAGGATTGAATAGAGTGGATAGTTGATGATCTTGGAAGCCCTAATTCTCCGTCATAACTGATTTAAATCAAAGTATTTTCATAATTAATTTATTTCCTGCATTATTAGTCTAGAATTCCAAACCAATTAACGTTAACCAAATAGAAACTAAAGCATAGATAATCGGTACTTGAAAACCAGTCCCTGAGGACGATATTCGGTGTTACCCAGACTATATTACTTGTACGATACGTGCACTTGCGTTAAGTGTGTGGATAAATCGCTATCAAGTTTTTGGCGCCGTTGCCGGGGATTGGCGTATTTCAATATCGATTTATCTATTCTTATTTCTAATTTGGTTGCTCCATGCGAGCATCTTTTTATCAATTTTTTTTGTTTTTCTTATTTTGCAGGTAAAGTTCGTGCGTTCTACAAAAAAAAATAAATTAGGACACAAGGGCTACTCTTACTCTATCGGGGTTGAGGCGGTGGAGTCATCAACATCGGCTTAACCGCGGGTTACAGAGGAAGATCTAGATGAGTTACTGGCGGCATACTCGGGCTCACCAAGTGTCGGACTTAGTTTATGGCGAGACAAAGGTGTCCTCGTGACAATTTGGAACCTGAAATAGAGGCGGTAATGGATAGAATGATCAATACACCTCAAGCAAATGCTAGCGACACCGTTGTGGGAAGTGGTAAGCAAATTGAGGCACGAACCACGCCCGGTGTTGAGGAATGCGGAGAGATAGTTGGTGTAGAAGGAAAAGGTTACCAAGAGCCAATTATTCACCTTTTTGGATTCCATGGAGTTCCTTTTCTGTACCTATTGCGGAAGAAACACCACCGGTATCCTTTGTTGATCCCCAAATAGAAAGTCCATACTCTGAAGGGCACCCCCAAAAGTTGAGAGATGTAGAGAATTTCACTGATTCCTACATTATAGAGAGCCTAGAAGACAAGTGTGTCTTGTGTAATTGGGGGATAATCTTAGATCTGAAGCCCTTGTTTGGAGAAATTGTTGTGGTTGAAGTGAGACCTGCAACACTAGCTGTGCGGATTGCAAGCAGTTCGCAGAAGAATCTACCGGGCACTAGTAAAGGTTAACTGCGTCCGGCTAAAAGACGTTAAAGACAGCGCTTGTTGGGAGACAACCCAATGTTTATTAATTATGTTATTTTAATTTTTGTTTTAGTTGTTTTCTTTTGTCTTGAACAGTCTCACGGTCTTGGGTTCTTGTCTTGTGTTTGTGGATGACAGGTGGACTAGGGGCGGACCCCGAAAAGAAAAAAACCCCGCTGAAAACAGTAAATCACGGCTCAGGCGCCACGACGCCCAATCTCGTGGCGTGGCGCATTATCGAGCATGAAGTTTGGCGCCACGGCGCCGAATCTCGGCCGTGGCGCCAAAGTTCGAGAGCGGTCAGTGCAAATTCTAGAATTTTTCCTCCCAGACCTCCGTTATGACCGCTATGTTGTGTCAGTAAGTTGTCCCTATTTTTAGTCTTCACACATTGGGGACAATGTGTCGATTAAGTTTGGGGGGAGGTGTCTTATTGTTTTTGAGTCTTTTTTATTTGTTTTGGGTGTTTTTGAGTCATAATTTTTTTTAATGATCATGCATGCTGTAGTTACTTGAAACGCCTAGTGAAGTAAAGTGGGATAATGTAATGGAATTAGAAGCAGAAAATCTGAACGCTTAAGTTAGATATGCCAAGAATTCATGAAATCAAATTATTTGGGGTAATTGTGCTTGATTTATGCATTGTTAAAACTAAAGCCTATGTGTCTGCTTGTTTGTTATTTGAGGCGAAATAGTTAGGATATACATGTTAGGGAGATGACTCATGCATTTCTTTGTTAGCCATTTCTTACCATTCATTGCCTATCCCCGACATTAAAATTGAATCCCTAGTCAGCCCCTTTGAGCCAAAAATACGATCTTTCTTTGACATCCTATAATTCCATATTTTGTGCCATAAGTGAAAACTTGAGATGTTTGGAATGAAAAGTGTTGAAAAAAAAGATGAAAAGAAAGTGAACAAATTTATGCACCCCAATGAAAATAACATAAATAAGCAAAAGCCTAAGTTTGGGGGTGCCTGTTATTCATCATGCACCACATTCTCTCGAAACAAAAGAAGGGAAAAGATAGGTACGAGATTAAAAAGAGAATCAAAAGAAAAGGGAAAAGTTGAAAGAAAAAGAGCTTATTGGGAGTAACTCGTGCCTTCGTCAGTTATACATTGTAAGGGCACGGATGGCGAGTACGGACATATACATCGCGGACGTAAGACCGTATGGCAGTTGATCATCACGAGTGACATTTTCTTGATTACTGATCAAAGGATATAGCAGACCCTTTAACCAAAAGGGCTACCCAAAGATCAAGAGTTCTGCATGTCTAGGGGGGTGGGCTTAAAACCCAATCAATAAGAACTAATACGGTGGATACCCAACCTTACAGACTAGAGATCCCAGGAATTAGGTTCAATGGGAAAACTAAATCGTAAAGGTTCAGTTGAGCGCTTCGGAGGAAGCAAGAGCACTTCGGATACTGATTTCTTCTTAGAAACATGAATCCAAGGCTGTTCCCGAGATAGACATTAAGTGCTATCTGCAGAGTGGGTAAAGGTTAAGCTGTCAAAATCTTTGATGATCCTCAACAATTGAGGTTAGGTTTGGAGAAACTTTTAATTGTTCCTAACACTTGTGTAGCGGGGTATTGCAGGATACCTTGTAGGAGACCACCTATTTAAGTGTGAGGACAGACCGCCTCAAATGAACGCACTTAAGAATTCAAGAGTGTCCACGACCCACGATGAACAAACCTTAAGAAGGATAGAGTAAGGAAATGTGTTGTGTTGGTACCATTGTCTTGGCTTACACTACACACTGACGGTTCATGACATCACGTTCACCGCGCAGTAAGTAAGTCCGATGGTATTCTACTATAGAAGGTTTAAATCTACGGCTACCTATCCAGATACAACATCGATCCGCCTGCTAGAAAGACACCTTGTGGGTACGCCAAAATCTCTTTCAAGAGGGGATTGTTGGAAATTTACTAAATGTGGAAATAAGTTTAACCCATTATTTATGATTCGAACAATTGAGGTCTCGCACGTCGGAACATCGTTTTCACACACGTGCACACATAGTTCCAAGTATCGTAAATTTCATTAGTGAAAGAGATATTGGTACGTAAGTGGAACATTTGAGACATAGAATGATGGACGGTTATTGGTCAAATGGCACGTGTTCCACGTTGGTAAATGAAGGAAGAAGTGTACGAAGTGTAAGATCGAATCGGGTCAGAAAAAGGCGCGACTCGATGGTAGGCCGCGGCAAGACGTCCTTGGTCACTGGAACTTCGGCGCCGCGACGCTAACGAGGCAGTGTCTGATCCAATGGAATCCCAAAAGTTTGGCTGCTAGGGGGGAGGGGGGTTTCAATGGCATTGAATCCACCAAATAACGACCATTACTTGGACCATTATTTTGCTGAATTACTTGGGGATTAAAAGCCTTCTATTACATGGCAATTAAATGCCATTGTGGGGCAATTGAAAGGTCATCTTACACAACTATAAATTGAGGCCTTTGACTCAATTCAAAAGACACTCCATACTTGTATGAGTTCAAATTTTCTGAAATATCTCCTCTCTTGCAATCTCCACACACTCAAAGATCCATCTTTCCTAAGCGAACTCTTGATTCTCCTTTGCTCACTTGTTTGATTGTTGTTTTATCTTGGGATAAGTTGCCAACACACTGTTAAAAGATTACACGGGGCAATATTATCTTAAGGATAAATTGAAAAATCAATCGACTTAGCAAGCCATTTTTCTTGTTCTATTTCCAGATTCATAAACAATTTGTTGTTGATATCAAGGTCAAGAAGCTTGTTACAATTGGAGCAAACACTGAAGACGGACTCAAGAACTACTCAAGAACGCAAATTCAAGACGGATCAAGAACAAAACTTTGTTGTGGTTGTCACAACTCTTGTTAGGCTTCAAGCCTATTGTATTGTAAATCATTTTGTTTATCCTTTCTAAGTACTAGTAATAGTTGTACACTATTCCCCTACATTGTATAACTCACAACTACAACTCTAATTTTGTTTATAATATAATGTTAGTATGCTCCATGATTTCAACTATAGAGACCTATAAGTTCTGCCAATGTGAATTAGTTTCAGGTATATATTGGACAATTCTGAACTTTATGGCTGCACCTGCAGGCCTTTGATGGCTATTTCAAAGTTACATGAGGGAGAATACAGGAATTTGGCATGGTTAGCTGGTGGATTTAATCGTGCTTCTGATAGTGATTTTCCAGCAGTAGAAGGGGCTGAAAAGTTGCAATATGCCACCATAGGAGGTGCGTCATATTACTTCCTTCAATTGCTTATACTACTACAAGCTGTGGGAAAGGAAAGTTGATAGAACAGAATTGCCCATGATGGTGTTGTTATCTTTAGGAGATATTGTATATTGATTAAGCAGCTGAAACTTAGGCTATATGAACTCATTTTGCTTAATAACACAATATTGTTGGTTCTCCCAATCCATTTATACACTTCCTGAAGTCAACTATTATGTAATGCCTGCTCAAGAAATGCAAAAAGTTCTGTAATTTCAAGTGCAATAACTAGAGTGGTTCTTTTCCAATGTTGCTCGGATGCTCCAAAAATACTATCAGTGCGTGTTAATCCTCCAAAATTAGTGCATTTACGGAGGATCCGACATGATTGCGACAACATTTTTGAGAGTTCGAGCCTCATAGCTTTTATCCTATATCCTCAGTAGATCAGTGATTCCCACTTTGTGTGACTTAAGAACCCGACCAATCTTTGGAAATGGAGGTGTCTCACCAACGAAGCAAGCCTCACTGGTTCATAACAAGAATGGTTGTGTGTTGGGACAAAGCAGTTAAAACTGTCATTTTAAGACTCCAACTTTAGGAGATGGTTTGTCTGACAAATGAATTATAACATCAATTAATATTGTGAGTATATAATATGAGGTTCAATTTTCTAGTCTATACATGAAGCATTATTTTACAAATTCGAAGCGCATAAGTAGTTTCACAGAGGGATATTTCTCTCCCTTTTCATCGTAAATAGGGACAGCTCGAATTCCTGTTCTGAGCTCTGAAACAGGAATGCAAGTTTGTCCACCAAAATCATCGATCTCTGACATATCATATTCATGAACTTCCACGCGAAGCAATGCTATCTCTGGAACTGTCAATGGGAACTCAAATTCATCATCCCATGTTGGTGTCCAGTTATCTTCTATCGGCCTGGTTTTCTTCACTATTGAATCTGCAGGGACTCCAGCAATACCAATCTACAATACATGGAAGTGGAGTTGAGGAAAGAAATCTTAAAGAAAAAATCAAATGCGGATATATTAGGCCAACCTTGACATAGAAGTCTGGTGGAGAATATACATCAAAATGTGTACGTTTAAAGTCCAAATGCCAACCTGTTCCCATGTATATTTTCACCTGAAAATTAGACAATGCCAAGTTTTACTATATATCCTTCAATAAGTGCGGGTAATTCACATATCTCAGATAAAGATGAACTGCTCTTCCACCTTCAGGGTGGTTTTCACTGATAAAGCCCTTTTAGGATCATGGACCTCGTTATTTGGGCCAGATTTTAAGAGAAACTCTGGTTTCTTGACATAACCGCAGCCACCATTTGCACTGAACATCCCTTGCATTAACCATAAAGGCCTTCCATGTCCCTGGTGCAAGAAAATAGTCGCATTGTACATTAGATGTATGGACAGATACGAAAATACAAACTTGCAGTACTAAAATATGGATATTGTGAGAATAAAGGAGCAAAGAAACTTATTGGAACCTGCATGTTGAATGCAACCATCTGAGCTCCATGCATCCATCCAATTAGTGGATTGTAATTGGAAGAGTTGACTCGTATACCTTTTGGATATACTCTCAGCAAATTTCTCTGAGTAAACCTATATATGGAGAATTCGACAGTGCACAACGTTGAAAGGAAAAGTAGTCAGCTCCGAGAAAGGAAAACAGTGTATTGTTTTTTGGAACAAACAACAACAAACACAGTTAGGCTTCGGCCATTTCTGGTCCGTTTCAAAAGTAAAACAGAATTAGGGCCACCTTCTGAAATATTGATTATAGTTAACGTGAGGTTTAATTATTGTCTTTGTTTACAAAGCATAGCATATTATAGATATTCATGTACACGTAAACACAATGTTGAAAAAAGAACAGAACTATGATAAAGATTACAATCATTGCATTATGAGTTTGCGTTCACCTGATTAAATCTTGCCCATGATTGAGGGCAACATTTGTGAGCTTTTCTTCATTCAAGCTAACTCGTTTCACCTTAATAGGATCCACGGTTAGCCACTCACTTGTTGGGCCTTTTGATTTCCCTGCTTGGATGGCAATCAAGTGTTTATACTCAGGAGCTGTATACTTCTGTATATTGGGGTTCTCATGATGAGAATCAGCTTCCTCATCTTGACACTCTCCGTTCTCTTTATTCTGCATAGTGGTTTGATTTAGTCTAAATAAGCAAGTGTCCAAGGGCTCGGGTTTTTAGTAGTATATTTACACAAAAACAACTTCTATGATTGATCACCTCATAAGAAGCCAGTTTTGTGTAATATCAGAAATTTCTGCTCCCATGCTTTTTCCTCAGACGATTTCTTCCCCTTCTGAGAACCATTATCTTTCTCATTTGTTTTCTTAGTTTCAAGATATTCTTTGGGTGGTTTAGTTGAGATGATAATCCGCCCCTTCAAAGATTCTGGAGAAGGGAATTCTGACAAGCATTCTGCCCCACAGGTAAACAGTATATCTCCAAATATTTGAGTGACCATCTAGACATGAACTTAATCACGGTTAATCACACAACAAAAATTCAAACCATGAGACATTAGTAATACTCGATAGTAGGAATAAGTTTACCTCGGCTACTTTAGCCTGAAGATCAGGAGTGAGATGGTCTTCTAGTGTTATAATTACAGGATATTCAGATGCCACAAATGCATGCTCCTTTATTGATTTCAAACATTGGATAAGTTCCACCGGAGGAGTTAGTGTCCTGCATTTTCAAAACTTCTCGATGAAAGATGGAAAGAGAAAAAATGTTTCAAGGCTAGTCCTTAGGTACTGCTGAAGTGTAACATGTTGAAATATCTGAGCATCTCAACCTAAAAGTTTAAGCCGCCAGAGAAAGGACACTTCTATTTACTTAATTATATATCTTCGATACCTCCCCCCACGTGCAGATCTGCTTCTTTTTCATGGATGAACAATGAACACTTTTTGAGCATATGAGAAAGTAATGTACACTCCAACTCTAAGTTTGCAATATGCGAGAGGAAAGTGAAGCATTACCCTCCATGAAGGATATCCACATTGTCTTTTGAGGAATTTGGCCACATGTCTAATTCAATTACTCGGACACCTCGTTGGAGTGCCTTAATTATAGGCACATCGCTGCAATCACTATTGAGCTGATTCCCAGTGAGATAGGTATTGTGACTGGTGTAAATGAAATAATGAGACAAAGGAGCACTCATGTCATGGTGCACCTGGAATGCAAACAAAACTAAAATTATTGATAGACATCATAATGAGATAAAAGTTAAGAGAAAGACTAGATGCATCATAGTAATAATCAATTTGCAAGAATAACATAAAGATCAGAATCTCTTCCCAATAACCAATTTCTAGATTTGCTGATCTTTCTTCTGTAGTGCTCTAAACCAGTTAGTGATTTACTACTCTTTCCTCTACAAGGCAGGAAATAGTGATTGCATAAATAAATATTTGACCAAAATATTTAGAACTGCATGTCAAATATTTAAAACTGCAAACAAACACAAGTAGATAATAACCTTTCATCTCTTCCATATTATGTGATACAGTACTATTAAAGTATTAATAGTCAACAAAGAGCAATATAATAACTAACAGCACCAAATTAAATTAAAGTCTGTTTTCATTTTTGGCTTTGTGCAACTACTAATATAAAATGACTCAGAGAATTCGCATAAATATATCATGAGAAACAATATGTTAAAAAAAGTAATACTACAATTTTATACCTTTTTGTTCAGGGAGAGAGATACATTAGAATCACTGAAGAGGTAACGAAAGAATCCATCAAGATTGAGACCCTTTCTATGGAAAACAATATTAAGATGCTCATGAAAAACTTTGAGTGCAGATTCTAATAAAGATTCAGCTTCTTCTTTTGTAATATTTTCTTCACCTTGCACTTCCTTCAAGACTTTGTAAAAATGTTCTGCTGTCATGATGTTATTTTCTGAATATTTGCCAAACAAATCCTTGATCTCAGCAGGTGCTTCAGCTTCTTTCAGCTTGAATTTTCTCGGGAAACAGCATATTCTGTATGTTTGTTTAGTCATTTCTGTCAAATTTGCCTACAAAGTGAAAGGGAGAGAGAATTGGAAAAGAAATGGATAGGTCCCCCCCCCCTTGTGCTAGTGCTTATATGTCATGGTTGCTAATTGCCAACGTTTTGACTCTTTAAGTAGATATTTTTTTTCAAGAAGAGACTTTAGTGTTAGAAAAATAAAAGCAACAAACCAGAAATAGTAAACACCTATTACAAAAACTAGAAAATATGAGGAACAAAAGATTACAACAAAAGAAATAATCTTAACAAAACAACTGGAAACTAGAACCAACACTTGATCTGGATCTTTGCTGAATCGAGCGATGACACTCTGTCTTTAAGACAAGATTGCCCCGTATATATCCTTTTACGTTACTAGGCAATAGTATCCAAGATAAAACAACTACTAAAATAATTGAGCAAAGAAAACTCAAATGTTTCTCTTGAAGAACTTTTTAGTATTGAAAGTATGCTAGAGAGGAAAAAGTTTTTCAGAATTTCTGATTTTTAAGTGTTTAACAATTGAGCCAAAGACCTCAATTTATAGTGCAAGACTTGTCTCTTCAAGTGCCAAGTAATGACATTGAATTTTCCAAGTAATGACACTCATTTATCAACCCAAATAGTGGCTGAAATGAATGTCATTGAGGGCAGCCCAAAAGTCTACAAAAATCAGATTTCTGTTTCAGACTTTCTGTCAGAATTAGCGTCGTGGTTGAGCCTCAGAAGCGTTGCGACTCTAGAAACTTAGAGCCGAATTAGTGTTGTGGCGGAGCCTCGAGCGACTGCGACCTGTGGGTTGGCCGCGTCCATCCGGCCTTTCAGGCGTTCCATCTTTACACTATGCACACTTCTTTCTTCATTTACCAACGTGGAACACTTGTCATTTGGCTAATGAACCGATACTTGTGTAACTTGATAGGTTATTGCTCTTAATCGTCCTTTATAGTCAATCTTGTCATCGAAAGATAGAAGGGTTCTACATTGGGATTGAGTGTTTATATTACCTTAACAGGAGTATAAAACGACTTAGTTAACCTGCTATCTCAACATATAAGAAGAACCTTAATTATCTGCATTAACGAGTAAAGTGAGCGGATAGTCGAGGAGATTTGGAAGCCCTATTTCCAGCATATCTGAAGTAAAGTAAAATAATTTAGTTAACATCTATAATCATAAGCTATAAATAAATCATCAAATTATCGGTCACCAAATAGATACCACAGAATAGAGGTTGGTAATTGGACACTAATTCCTGAGGATGATAACTCGGTCTTCTAGACTATATTACTTGTCACGATACGTGCACTTGCGTTTAGCGTGTGTATAAATCGCGCATCAAAGACCCAGGAGCTGGCCAATATGGCAAATAACAAGCCACAGGGCACTCTTCCGAGCAACACAGAGGTTAATCCAAGAGAGCAGTGTCAAGCAGTGACATTGAGAAGTGGGAAGCAGTTAGAACAACCTACGCTGACTGTGATAGAGCAGAGAGTTGAAGCGAGTTGATCTGAGAAAAAGAAGTCACTAATAACCACTATTTTAGAAAGGCTCGCGATTCGGTGAGGGAGTACACAGAGAAGATTCCTGACCCTCAGAGGCTGCAAAGAAAGGAAGTTGATAAGCAATTCTCTAAGTTCTTGGAGGTGTTTAAAAAGCTGCATATAAACATTCCTTTCATTGAGGCGTTGGAGCAAATGCCTACTTATTTCAAGTTCATGAAGGAAATTCTAGGGAAAAAGAGGAAGCTGGCGGATTATGAAATGGTGGCGTTGACAGAGGAGTGTAGTGTCATCTTGCGAAGAAAGCGCCTCACAAGCTTAGGACCAGAGAGCTTCACATTGCCCTGCACTATTGGTAGGGTGACATGCAACAGGGCCTTATGTGATTTGAGGGCTAGTGTCAACCTTATGCCTCTGTCAGTGTTCAAAAGATTGGATTTGGGTGAAGCCAAATCAACCACTGTTAACTTGCAATTAGCTGACAGAACAATAGTGCATCCCAGAGGTTGAAGATGTGCTTGTTAAGGTGGGAAAGTTCTTCTTCCCAGCAGACTTCCTCATCCTTGACATGGAGGAAGACGATGAAATTCCCATCATCTTGGGAAGACCATTCCTAGCAACTGAGAGAGCCTTGATTGATGTGGAGAAGGGCGAGCTAAAACTGAGAATTGAGGACGAGAAGATGGTGTTCAAGGTGTTTAAACACACCATTGAATCCCCAGTCATAAGCAAATGTTTTGCAGTCAGCACTGCTAACAAATCAGTTGAGCCAGCACAGGCCAAAGCCAAGGAGATCAGTCCGCCAACACAAGTAAGTATTGCTAACCCCCCTCTTGAGAAAAAGAAGAAAAATAAAAATAGAAGGCTAAAGAGAAAAATGATCCTGAAATGGGTAGGCTGTGGGGTTAAATTACCTCAAGCTTCTTGATAAGGAACTTGCGTCCGACTACAAGACGTTAAATACATCACTTGTTGGGAGGCAACCCAATGTTTTAAATTATGTTATTTCAATTTCTGTTTTTAGTTTATTTTATTTTGTCTTGAATAGTCTCACGGTCTTGGGTTCTTGTTTTGTGGTGTGGTGATGACAGGTACAGGGCTAAAAAGTGGAGGACGAAAAATGCGAGAAAAAAAAAAGCTCAGAGCCACGGTGCCCAACAATGAGCCGTGGCGTAGAATTGAGAGCGCTTGAGCAGGGGCGCCACGGCGCTAACTACTGAGGCCATGGCTCCAATCTATCAGAAGCCACATGTGTTTGGGTGCCACGACGTCAAGCGAGGGTAGTGGCGCGCGGAAATTCTGAATTTAAAGCGTAATTGAGATTTCCTCTCACGCAAAACCCAAAACACCTAAAACTCTAAAACCCAAAATACATTCTTCCACTTAAATCTCAACCAAATTCCTTGATTCCTTTCACCCATCACCATTACAAACCACAACCCTCCTTCCATCGCCCGTTCCACCGCGAAAGCAAGAAATTTGTGAAGAACACCCTCCAAGGTAACATTCATCAATTTTTCTTGAACCCTCTAAGCAAATAGGGGAGGTAATTCGTAAGTTTGGGAGTGTGAGGGTTATTATTGGATATTGTGTTATGTGGGAGATTTGGGTTGGCTATTCTCGTCGTGGGGTGTTGTGCGTAGTGTTGTGGGGTGTTGTACGTGTAATTTTGGTGTAGTTGGGGTTAAATTGTGTAGTGTGTGTTGTTGTGCTTGTGCTGCTGTGTTGATTTGGTGATTGATCTTTGTTGGAAACCTCACATAAACAAAGAAAACTCTGCCGAAATTTTTCAATGGGTCCCCGAAAGAGAACTTTCAGAGCTTCTTCATCCACCTCAGCTCCAGTGTTTGATACCACAAGGTTTGCTAGTAAAAAGCGGAAAACGAGATATAACCGACAGTACTAGACCCATGATACCTGCGAGGGGCATGAAGTACATGAGGGATCCTTTTGATGATAATGATGCCTATAAGCCGATTCGGGCTATGATAGAGGCAAATGGGTGGCGAAGATTCATCGATCCTGAGAGAATTGCACCACAGAACACTATCATGGTGCGAGAATTTTATGCCAACTACCCGGACCAGATGAATGGCAGATGTTTTATGAGAGGGCAACATGTGCCCGTGAAATCTGAGGTGATAAATGCAATGCTGAGGACAGTAGATGTCGAAGACCGTGGCTACAACCCAAACCATTTCAAGAGTTGAGCTGAAAATGCCAGCCACATCAATTGGGATGCAGTGATAGAGACATTATGCTACCCAGGGGCAGAGTTCGTAT
This sequence comes from Przewalskia tangutica, assembly GCA_029844215.1. Lineage (NCBI taxonomy): Eukaryota > Viridiplantae > Streptophyta > Magnoliopsida > Solanales > Solanaceae > Przewalskia > Przewalskia tangutica. The sequence goes on from CM056730.1 coordinate 110,275,144, forward strand.
TTGCACGAAATGGAGCTAGGGGACTGAGCAAGTGTCAGTTTAATAAAACAGCCAGTTGTTGATATGCCGTAAGTGCCGCTGATTCCATCGACCTTGATTCACGAGTGCTTGCAGATAGAATAAAAATGGTGTATGGAATCATGGCAGGCAAGACGATTGACATCGGGCGAGAAATAGTGCAGACATTGAAGAGATTAGTAGGTTGTCCACCACTGGTGGGTTGGGGCATAGATCACTTATTTGTGCCTTATGCGGTAGGCATGAGATCCCAACCTTGGTCACTGATACCTTTCAGAACAAGGGACAACCTCCTGTGATGTATAGTGTAGTGCACATGTTCCTGAAAGCTTGATCCTCCAGTGAAGCAGAGGAGAGAGCTGACCAAGCACGGCCTGCGATGTGATGAGGCTGCCATGGAAGAATATGAGTCTGAGACAGAGGCTCAATATGAGGCAGGCAGCAGCCACCAACCTGTCACGACCCGACCCTGGGGCCGCGACTGGTGCCCTACCGGGGCACCCCGTCAGGTATACATTAGAGAATAGCAGCGGAACAAACATAACACATAACCTGTATAAGTAAACATCACTGGCCAGCCAATAAGGCTGCCTTACATAAAAATATACTTAATCAAGAGTACAACTAGTTCTTACAGCCCAAAACACAAACGTGACTACAGACCTCTAAGAATAGCCACTGTGGCGGGACAGGGCCCCGCCATACCCCTGAATGTACACAATACTTATAGCATCAGGGAAGAACCGTACCAACAAAACAAGCTTCCGGAGGAATGAAGCCGACACCAGACGGTGATCCTAAGAATGAGGATCCACCACCTTACCTCTACTGCGGCATGAATCGGCCAGGAAGTCGATACCTGATATGTACCAAGTATGTAAAGCTGGAAAATCTTGTAATAATGATATCATAAGTCTAAAAGTAATTTGGAGTCATGGAAGAAAATCAAAATACGATTCTGCGCCTTACTAACAATGATAGAGTAACAAGTATATACTTTCTTGCGTAAAATAGGAGGCTCGTGATCAAAGCAGTCCTCGCCGTAGTATCAATAAGCACCCTACTCGCGGGACTATTTCACGCATGGGTCTGTGGACCCGCGTGGTATTCCTCGCATAGGTGTACCGCCGCGTGGGACTATTTCACCGCGTAAGCCCATAAGGACTCGCGTGAGGTATTCGCCGCGTCGTGGGTAGCAAATCCACGGGCAGGTGGTATAACGTCTTGGGGTTTTCCGCCGTTTATACTCTTACCACAGGCGGTGGTATGGCGTCTTGGGGCTTTCCTCATTCATACTCTTACCACGGAGAAGGTGGTATGGCGTCTTGGGGCTTGCCGCCATTCATCTCTTACCTGGAGAAGGTGGTATAACGTCTTGGGGCTTGCCCGCCGTTTATACTCTTACCACTAGCTCGATCGGTCATCATACATAACATAAATAAGTTAAGAAAGCTCCTAACTTCTTATTAGACTTGTTCATATACCCTCTCATTTTAGTTTACTTAAGGCACTAACATATCTTAAAAAAGAAATCAGGAATTTAAATCAAAGTACTACATACGTCTATTCTTTTGAAAATGACTCCTTTTCATATAAAACCTTTGGGCAATGGATGTCTTAAAATCAATTTGCCTTTCATAAATCAAGTCATTTGTCCTTACTTATCTTAGTTAGAGTAAATCTCTTCTTATTATCCTTTCATAAAGCTAATAAACCAACTTCCCATAAAGTTGTTATATTAACCCTATACTTTAGTAAAATTATACTTTTCCCATAACCAAGGGACTTATACTTTTTAAAACGAAACAAGTATTATATACTTAAAACAAGTAAGGATATCAAATCTTGTACGTCTACCGTACTATATGGGTACAACTACTCATGCTCAAGAGATAGGAAAGCTCCACATACCTCTTCGGTCAATCCATTTGCTAAGTCCAAAATACCGCACGTAATATGTCAACCTATAATGACCATAATACGTTTATTAACTTCTAGTTAAAATGTAGAACATTCCAAGTTTCAAGCCACTAAATTCTATGGAAAATTGGGCAGCATTTCCTTTGTTTCTACATACTTTGCCACCCTTTTCAAGGCCGAATTCAACATCCAAACGCCACATTTAAGGCCCAACAATCCAAACATTTCAAAGGGGATTACACAACTAAACTTGGGTGTGTAAAATTCTGCCCCACAATGTACAACAACTAACTTAACAAGTTTAAGGTAGTATTTAGGCTACAACATGCTTACATAATCTTCTTAAGCAATTCTTTCATATCCAAACCATATTTCTTACATGCAAACTATCTAAGAGTAATATTTCCAACCACAAGTTCTTCCTTCTTTACATGCAATACCAAAACTAGCTCTGAGGAAGAATTGTTACCTTAGAGCTTTAGCCAAAATTATTCCAACAACTTTGCTAGCCTCCTTTCCAAGAACACCACCACAATAACTCCTACAAGCTAGCCACAAGCTTCCTTCTTGCCACACCTTTTCAGATTTTCCTCAAGCTTTGAATTCCTCTTGGAATTCTAGAGAGAAGGGAGAGCTTTAGCTTTAGAGAGAGATGAGAGTTTGAAGAATGACCAAGTCTTCAAGACTTGGTCAATAAGTAGTGCATGCAAAATCAGATGGGGGCACTTGTCACCCACTGACCTCTTTTAAAATAAAGCGATGCAGAATTTCCCACTTAACCGCGAAACCCGCCTCGGCGCGCGGCCCTGCGGCGGCGCGCTGCCTGCGGCCCGGCGCCGCGGCGCTGGATCTTCTGCCGACTCCCGGGATTCGGCGGCGCGTCCTGCTTCCGGCGTCGCTGCTGCAAGCAGCGCACCGGATCTTTCGTGCGGCCACCGCGGCTCTCTTGCGAAACACCTTTTGTCCGTCTGCGCCTGAACTTGTAACTATAACTTCCTCGATGTCCTATCGGCGAGCGGTTGGTTGCGTTGGAAACTAGACTCAGCGAACCACGCGCTGGGCCTTTGAAAAACCTAGGAATTCTCATATGCCGGGTCATAACCCGCCCCAAAGTTGACCAAACGTGCGAAACAATCCGTCGACCTATCTTTCGAAAATTTTAAGTCTTACTCCTTTAAATGCGCTCATCACGCATGACGAACTACGGGTATAACATTCTCCCCGAGAAACATTCGTCGAATGTTCCTTCAAACTTACTTAGATCACAATATCGGCATAGACCCTCTTAACTATTCTTTTTGCAAAGGCGCTCCACACAACATACTTAAGCATAATTTCCAAATTAAAACTAATAAGCGAGGAAAGTGTGTTACACGGAGGTAGAGGAATAAGTGAGGATATTCTTCATCATGTCGCCCTCTGCTTCGCGTTATCTCCTCACTGTTCTCGTTCGCCATAAGACCTTGGCGGAAGCCACGTCCTTCGTCAGAAGTTGCCTAACGACGATCGAGTATCGCTATGGGACTCTCCTCATCGATAACCCTCTCACACTGGACATCATGAATCGGGTGCACTCTAGATGGATCTCCAATACATTTCCAACATGAACCACATGGAAAAGCTGGATGTCGCCTCCAAATGGACGGAAGATCTAACTCATGAGCAACCTAGCCTACTCTACGGACAATCGATAAGGCCCGATGTACCTTTGAGTTTCCCTTTCTTTCCAAATCTCATCACGCCGTGGGTGGCGCCTTCAGAATACCCAATCATCTACCTCGAACTCCAAGTGTCGGCCGAGTGATCTGCATCGACTTTTCGACTACGGTGACAATAACGCTCTGGATAAGCTTTACCTTATCCATCTTGCTTGAATCAAGTCGCCCGACTAAGCGCATTTCTCCACCTCAAACCAACTATCGGTGACTGCGCTTCCTCCCGTATAAGGCCTCATGCGGCGCCGTCGAATACTAGAGTGGTAGGCATTATAAGCAAACTCCAGAGGTAAATGATCCTCCCTACCACGAAATCAATAACACAAGCCCGCGACATATCCTCGAGTGTATGCGGATAGTGCGCTCGGCTTTGTCCGTCGATGCGAGGATGAAGCAGCGATCTTGAGACTCACTGTGTCCCTAATCCGCCACGGAAAGACCTCCAGTTAGCCGTGGCCTGGGATCCGCCGGAAATAATCGATATAGGAACTCGATGCGATCTCACAATCTCTCGATATCTGATCTAGCATAATCCTCGTAGAAAAAGTCGTCTTGGAAGAAAATGGGCGATTTAAATCGACTGTCGACGATAACCCAAATGGAATCATGCTTCCTACGAGTGTGTGGTAATCGCGTAATAAAATATATATTTACCACCTCACTTCCAGTCGGAACATCGATAACTGCAATGACCAGCGAACTTCGGTGCTCAACCGACCTGCGACAATTGGGCGCTGCGCGCACGAACTCCGCGTCCTCTTGAGCCGTCCGCGATACACACATCCGAGGTCATGGTACATCTTAGTCGACCGGATGAATAGAATAACGAGCATGTGCCTCACACGAATTTCTTGTGAAGTCTGTCACATCGGGAACACCTGGCCGACCCTCAAATCTTAGCACCCGTGGCATTACCTCGAATAGACTTTTCTCTTTACGGCGGCGTCGATACCGTACCGTAATCGGATCCTTATCGTCGCCTCTTCGCCTCCTCGGCGATGGAAGACTCGGCAACCTCTCGAACCCGCACTCCATCACTATCAGAATCAACCAAACGAACCCCAAGACTCGCTAACTGATATAACTCTCGGACCATATCCCTTTTTCCTGGTTGTACATCAAACAGACTACCCATCGATCTGCGACTAAGGGCGTCTGACTACGTTGGCCTTCGCGGGTGGTACGAATATCAACATCGTAATCCTTAAGGCTCGACCACGTCTGCGTAAGTTCGACTCCTACGGTGAAGATATCACGGAGACTCTTGTGGTGCGTGTAAATATCCACATGAACTCCATACAAATAATGTCTCGGATCTTGAGGCATGAATCACTGCGCGACTCAGTCATGTGTGGGATAGTTCTTCTCATGCTTCCTAAATTTGTCGAGATCGTATCTATAACCTTGCCGTCTTTGCGTCGGACACGCGATCCGACACGGCGTCGCGATAAACCACATATCCGTCTAAACCCTGCGGAAGAGTAAGCTGAGGCTGATCGTCGATTTCTCTTTCGATGGCGAAACTTCCTCATAAGCATCAGTCCACGGAACATAATTGCGCTATACGAGTCAGCTTAGTCAAAGGTGTTGAAATGGAAGCAAACTTCTCCACAAACCTCTGATAATAACCTGCAAGGCCCAAAAAGCTGCGCACCTCTGTTGGTGTAGTGGGTCTGGGCCAAGTCTTGACTGCCTCAATCTTCGCTGTATCAACCCGAATACCATGGCCCAGATAACTAGCCTAAGAAAGCCATGAAGCCAAAACTCGCGTTCGAGAACTTGGCATCTGTTGCCGGTCGGAGGACTCGTCCGTCGCCGAATGATCGCGTATGTTCTGCTCTGTCGCGAATAAACGAGGATATCATCAATGAATACTATAATGAACATATCCAGAATGGCGAACACCTGTTCATCAAATCCATGAATCTTTGTTGGGGCGTTGGTCGACGAAATACATCACCACTGAACTCATAGTGCCCATAGGGTCTGAATGCGATCTTTGGGATATCTCTCTCTAACTACTTTGATGATAACGGACCGCGGTCTATCTTGAAAAACACCTTGCACCCTGCGGTGGTCAAACAAATCGTCAATGCGGGGAGGATATATGTTCTTGATAGTTACCTTATTCACCGCTATGTAATCAACACATCTGTGACGTCCCATCCTTCTTTACAAATAACTTGGCGCTCCCGGGGAGAAACACTTGGCACGATAAAGCCTTTTGAGCAAATCCTTGGTGGTCTTTCGATTCCTTCAACTCGGCGGGTGTCATCTGTATGGTGGAATAGATATCGGTCGAGTGTCGGCGCAGTCGATGCAAACTTCGATCTCACTCGGGAGGATGCGGAGCTTCGTGCGGGAATACGTCGAAACTCTCTAACGGCCGGGCCCGGTGAAGGTCGGTATCTCGACCTCGATGTCGAATACGCACCATATGGTAGATATACCCTTTCGCACCATCTTTCTAGCCTTGAGGTAAGAAATAAACCTACCGCCGGCGACGCGATATTCCTTCCACTCGATAAGGCTCACTGGAAGCGGAACCGAACTAATCTCTCTGCAATCTACATTGGCATAGCAAGGCGCCAGCCAATCCATACCATAATCACATCAAAGTGCGTCATATCCAACTCTATCAAGTCGCCAGAGTCGGCGGTGTCTATAGTCCTGAGGCAAGCCTTATATACCCATTTCGGCTACCGAATCACCAGCTGGCGTAGCCACCTCAAAGGTTTTATGGACTCGGGCTCTATCCACTATTCTACAGGCAATATGAGGAGATATATAGGACAAGGTAGAACACGGATCTATCAAGCATATCATCCGACAGAAACCAATAATGTACTGTGGCGACATGGTGACGCCTCGCAGTCTGACGGCCGTGGACATAGCATATATGCGGTTACGAGGACGGCTGGCTGGGACCCTACCACGACCCTGCGCGGCCTGGCGGCGTGAACACTACGCCTCGGGCGCGACCACGAAGGCGAAAATCCGGAAGCGACCGCCGGTGAACCATAACACTCCGCCGCTGGGGCGGACAATCCATCTTGGATGGCCTGCGCCACAAGAGTAACAAGCTCCGAACCCATACGACACTCGCCGGATGAGACCTACGCATCGAATGCGCGAGATGTGGGTGGTCTCGATTAGTGACGATCGCCTCCTCGAAACCCGAAGTCACGAGCCACGACTGCTCTGAATGACCCGCTCGGACCTCGCGCGGCGAGAAGAGCACTGCTGTCTTGGTGAAATGTGGACCTAGTCTGCTGCGAAATTGCGCCTCAGCGCCACGAGACCTGCTGTCACGGCCTCTTTGTTGGCCTAAATCTAGGCGATCCTGCGCTCTCGTCCTCAATCCCTGCGCATACGCTGCGTCACAGCAATATCCGTCCGGTGAAGAGCCACCCCAGCGTCGATGTCATATGACGGTCTAACCCATCACATATCGGTGAACCACATGCGTCATGTCATTTACAATGGTGTGCGCATGCAGCCAGGAGTCAAACTCCGGTTGTACTCTCGATAGTCCTCCCGTCACGCCTCGAGGTCAAGAATCTATCTCGCGGGCTCTCTCATCTCGAGGGCAAGAAGTGATCGGAAATCCTCTGTGAACTCCTCCCAAAGCAGTGGAAGAGCATCCTCACTCTCGACAACACCCGGCTCAAACCGATTCAACGCAATATCGCGTAACGGTAGAAGCTAGCATAACAGACTCGATCTCAGAGGCCCTAAGCACTGCGTAGTCATGGCATGGCGAACAAACTCCTGCGGATCCTCGCCGAATCTCGAACCATAGAACTTCGGGTGGATGACAACCTAGGAAGTCGAATCAAATGGCCCATCGGCTCTGGGTTGTTGCTGCTCTGTCGTATTTGCCACTGCTATCTTTGGTCAATAACGGATCATTCCGTAATCTCTATACTCACCACATTTGTGGGACTAGAGGATTCGTGCGATCTCGATGGCATTCTTGCCTCGAACTCTGCTTGAAATTTGGCGGCGTCGTGGAACTTCGCCGCGAAACATCATCTCGTAAAGACTAGGCACTGTGCCTCGTGACCCTCCGCGTCCCTAGCGGCACCCTCGGTGCCTTGCCGCCACGGGCGCGGTTGCCTTGCGTGGAGGCATAAGCGATACATAAAGGAAAATATCGAGAAGGTTCAACCTATAACGGCTACATTGCGCGATCTTAGAGTGAAAGAATGAAACCAATCCTAAATATCCTGCGACCTCACGATTATAGATGTAGTGCATAACACGCGATAATCAAAACTCTACTGAACCGCGATGCAGACACTTTCAGAGGACTAAGCGCTCACGATACCACTTTGTCACGACCCGACCACGGGGCGCGGCGGTGCCTGCAAAGGCACCGTCAGGTATACATCAGAGAATAGCAGCGGAATATACATAATACATAACCTGTATAAGTAAACATCACTGGCCAGCCGATAAGGCTGCCTTCCATAAAATATACTTAATCAAGAGTACAACTAGTTCTTACAGCCCAAAACACAAACGTGACTACTGGACCTACAGAATAGCCATGTGGCGGACGGGGCCACGCCGTACCACGAATACACCTATACCTGGCATCGGGAAGAGCGTGCACCAACAAAACAAGCTCCGGAGGAATGGAGCCGACGGAGCGGTGATCCTAGAATGAGGATCCACCACCGCTTACCTACTGCGGCGTGAGCGGCCAGAAGGGGTCGATTACACAATATGTACCAAGTATGTAAAGCAGGAAAATCTTGTAATAATGATATCATAAGTCTAAAAGTAATTTGAGTCATGGAAGAAAATCAAAATACGATTGCTTGTGCCTTACTAACAATGAGAGTAACAAGTATATACTTTCTGCGTAAAAATAGGAGGCTCGTGATCAAAGCAGGTCCTCGTCCGTAGTATCAATAAGCACCCCTACTCCTGGGACTATTTCACCCGCATAGGTCCTGTGGACCCGCATGAGGTATTCCTCGCATAGGATGTACCCGTCCGCATGAGACTATTTCACCCGCATAAGCCTATAAGGACTCACATGAGGTATTCCTCGCATCATGGGTAGCAAATCCACGGAACAAGTGGTATAACGTCTTGGGGGTTTTCCCCTCATTTATACTCTTACCCTGAAGCAGGTGGTATGACGTCTTGGGGCTTTCCCCTCATTCATACTCTTACCCTGGAGAAGGTGGTATGACGTCTTGGGGCTTGACCCTCATTCATACTCTTACCCTGGAGAAGGTGGTATAACGTCTTGGGGCTTGCCCCTCATTTATACTCTTACCCTAGCTCAATCGGTCATCATACATAACATAAATAAGTTAAGAAAGCTCCTAACTTCTTATTAGACTTGTTCATATACCCTCTCATTTTAGTTTACTTAAGGCACTAACATATCTTAAAAAAAGAAATCCGGGAATTTAAATCAAAGTACTACATACGTCTATTCTTTTGAAAATGACTCATTTTCATATAAAACCTTTGGGCAATGGATGCCTTAAAATAAATTTGCCTTTCATAAATCAAGTCATTTGTCCTTACTTATCTTAGTTAGAGTAAATCTCTTCTTATTATCCTTTCATAAAACTAATAAACCAACTTCCCATAAAGTTGTTATATTAACCCTATACTTTAGTAAAATTATACTTTTCCCATAACCAATGGACTTATACTTTTTAAAACGAAACAAGTATTATATACTTAAAACAAGTAAGGATATCAAATCTTGTGCGTCTACCGTACTATATGGGTACAACTACTCATGCTCAAGAGATATGAAAGCTCCACATACCTCTTCGGTCAATCCACACTAAGTCCAAAATACCGCGTAATATGTCAACCTATAATGACCATATCGTTTATTAACTTCTAGTTAAAATGTAGAACATTCCAAGCTTGACCACTAAATTCTATGGAAAATTGGGCGTTTCCTTTGTTTCTACATACTTTGCCACCTTTTTCAAGGCGAATTCAACATCCAAACGCCACATTTAAGGCTGACAATCCAAACATTTCAAAGGGATTACACAACTAAACTTGGGTGTGTAAAATTCTGCCCATATGTACAACAACTAACTTAACAAGTTTAAGGAGTATTTAGGCTACAACATGCTTACATAATCTTCTTAACCAATTCTTTCATATCCAAACCATATTTCTTACATGCAAACTATCTAAGAGTAATATTTCCAACCACAAGTTCTTCCTTTTACACGATACCAAAAACTAGCTCTGAGGAAGAATTGTTACCTTAGAAACTTTAGCCAAAATTATTCCAACAACTTTGCTAGCCTCCTTTCCAGAACACCACCACAATAACTCCTGAAGCTAGCCACAAGCTTCCTTCTTGCCACCTTTTCAGTTTTCCTCAAGCTTTGAATTTCTCTTGGAATTCTAGAGAGACGGGAGAGCTTTAACTTTAGAGAGAGATGAGAGTTTGAAGAATGACCAAGTCTTCAAGACTTGGTCAATAAGTAGTGCATGCAAAATCAGATGGGGACACTTGTCACCCACCCATGACCTCTTTTAAAATAAAGCGGTCAGAATTTCCCACTTAACCGCGAGAACCCGCCTCGGCGCGCGACCTGCGGCCGCGGCGCTGGCTCTGCGACTCGGGACATTCGGCGCGGCCCTGCCAGCGGCGCTGCAACTTCAGCGCACCCTCGGATCTTTCGCGCGCGGCCACTGCGGCGTGGCGGCGACCTGGCTCCGCGAAACACGCTACGTCGTCTGCGCCTGAACTTGTAACTCGTAACTTCCACTCCCGATGTCCTATCGACGAGCGGTTGGTTGCGTTGGAAACTAGACTCAACGAACCACGCACTAAGCCTTTGAAACACCTAGGAATTCTCAATGTACCAGGTCATAACCCGCCCCAAAGTTGACCAAAACCCGTCCGAAACAATCCGTCAACCTATCTTTCGAAAATTTTAAGTCTTACTCCTTTAAATGCGCTCTCACGCATGGCGAACTACTACGGGTATAACACAACCACCCTTAGCCTTGGAACCTCTAATGCCTATGATGGAGCAGCTGCTCATGAACCAACGAAGGATGATGCGAGCACGGACCTGATAATCTGGTCAACAAGACTGGCGGGATCAACAACAGTTGAGCCACATACTTGACGATTTGAGCTCCAGGTTCAATCAGTGAGCCATGCATTATCCGCCACCACCACCACCATTTTAAACCACAAGTCTGTTAGTTATCCCATTTTTTTTTATTTTGAGTCTTGCGCATTAGGAATGATGTGTGATTTAAATTTTGGGGAGGGGTTCTTAGTTTATTTTGTTTTTGTTTTTGTGTGTTTTTGAGTCTTTTTGTTGTTTAGTTGTAGGCTTTATATGAGTATATTTTTTTTTTTATGATCATGCATGTTGTAGTTACTTGAAACGCCTAATGAAGTGAAGTGGGATAATGTATTGGAATGAGAAGCAAACAATCTGAACACTTAGGTTAGATATGCCAAGAATTCATGAAATTAATTATTTGAGGTATCTGTGCTTGATTTATGCATTGTTAATGATAAAGCCTATGTGTCTGCTTACTTGTTATTTGAGGCGAAATAGTTAGGATATACATGTTAGGGAGATGACTCAGACATTTCTTTGTTAGCCCTTTCTTACCATTCATTGCCTATCCCTGACAATAAATTGTATCCATAGTCAGCCTATTTGAGCCAAAAACAAGATCTTTCTTTGACACCCTATAATTCCATGTTTGTGCCATTAGTGAAAAATCAAAAGATGTTTGGAATGAAAAGTATGAAAAAGAGAGAAAAAGAGAGTGAACAAATTTATGCACCCCAATGAAAATAGAAAAATAGGCAAAAGCCTAAGTTTGAGGGTGCCTGTTATTCACAATGCCCCTCATTCTCTCAAAATAAAAGAGGGGAAAGATTGGTAAGAGGTTAAAAAGAAAATCAAAAGGAAGGAAAAAAGTTGAAAGCAAAAGAGCTTATGGTACGTAAATTGAGCCTAAATGCCCATTTTTACCTACCCCTGCCTAAGCCTACATTACAACCCTGAAAAGTCCTGAAGATCTCTATATTGTGTGTCTAAGATTAGTGGAGAATAGCAAGTGAACAGGCCATAGAATTTTAATATTGACATGCATAGGCTAAGTATTATTACTTCCATGTAGCATGATTGAAATGAATTTGCGAAATATCTGACTTGGAAATTTAGAATGCTAATAATCCATGCTATACATGTTCCTGCATATTATTCTACTAACATTCATGCTTTTCTAGTGACGATTGTGCAGCAGGTTGATCATGTCTTTGAGTCTTTTATTTCTTTTCTTTCGTGTCATTGTTTCTATTTTTGGATCTTTACTCGAGGGCGAGCAAAAGTTAAGTTTGGGGGTATTTGATCGATGTATTTTATATACATATTTTGAGTCATTTTTAGTTAGTCTTTTGTTCAATTTTGTACAAATATGTGTCGTGTTGGATAATTTTTTTCTTCTTTTGAGTCACAGTGGTTTAAAATGACACATTGGCGAAAAGAAGCAAAAGAGGCGAAACAGAGGTTCAGGCCAAAAGAGGCGAAAAGTTGGCACCGGACGAAGGGCGGGCGGCCGTGGCGCGCTCGATCATCAGCGGTGCCACGACGCTCAAAGATCGGCGAGTTGCGGGAGTTTGGCGCCACGGACTGCCGGCCGTGGCGTCGGCGCAGAAATAAAGCGGATCAGAAGGAATGGGCCAAGGTCGAAGGAAAAAGTTGGAAACATTTTTGGAGGCTATAAAAGGCCGCTGGGCAGATTTTTGAAGTGTTCCACAATCCCTAACTCATCACAACACTTAGACTCTTGGAGGCTTCAAGATTAGAGGCTTGTTCTTGAGTAATTCTTTTCTTTCTTTACTTTATTTATTTTCAGTTTATGTTGGATAATCTTTTAGTTCTTGGCATGTCTATGACTAGGAGCTAAACTTTACTTAGGACTTTCCATTCGAATCACTTGAACCTCGTTTTATGATTTAATGCATTTTTTGGTTTCTTCTTTATATAGTTGAGATTTATTCAATAATTGTTTTGATTGCTTGTAATTAATTGATCACTAGTTATCATCACATATATGATTTCGAATCGAAATCCGAAAGAGGAGATTCTGAATATGCTATAGTTGAATAAACATAGGTTAAAATCATGGAGAAAAGTACCCCGATACTTGTATAGTTTAATAAGTTAATGTTCTTAATCATCCTTTGTGGTAAATTCTATCATCGAAAGATAGAAGGGTTCTGCATCGGTGTTGAGTGTTTATATATCCTAACCAGAATATAAAACAATCTAGTTAACCTGTTATCTCAACATAGAAGAAGAACCTTGATTGTTGCATTAATGAATAAAGCGAGCGGATAGTTGAGGAGATTAGAAGCCCTATTTCCACCATATCTGATTTAAGTAAGTAATCTAGTTAGTTTTTACAATTATTCAGTAGTTCTTAGATAAAAACCACAACAACAATATCGACAACCAAATAGATACCATGTATAGATGTTTGGTAATTGAACACTAATCTCTGAGGACGATATTCGGTCTTACCCAGACTATATTATTTGTACAATACGTGCACTTGCGTTAAGCGTGTGGATAAATCTCTATCACTTGTCAGTTTTGCTTCAACCTCAGCTTTTTGCCTTACAACATCTGTTTCTTCCCTAAGCCCGAATCTTGTTAGTAAGACTTTCCTGCCAACTGCTTCTTTTCTTTTCATGGCAGCATCCACAGCTTCTTCAGAATCTTGATTTGAACCTTCACCGGCCTCTTTTTGCTCTCCCTGTGCAGCAGCTTCTTCTCCCCCTTTTTGGGAAGAAAGCAAAAATAGGTAATGATCTCTTGCTTGGACAAGTGCTTCTCTTACTTTATCAACTCCAGCAATTTGTGAGTTGATTTTAGTAATCTCATCCACTAGCCATTTTGTAGATAGATCATACTGTTTTGGACTGATGTTTCCTTGTATGTGAGGAACATTCCTGACAACATTTTCTCTATCTGCTTCTTTGGTCCAGGGTAGATCAATTAGCCTTTCCTTGCTCTTTAAAATGACTATGTTTACTGTGTAGAGTTCAGGATCTTTTCCTATGATATCCCCTCTTAAAGGCTCACAGTCATGACTAGTTAAAACTTTGAAAATCAGAGAGGGAAATGGAAGAATTGAAGTTGATTCTTTTTCTGCTAAATTGGCAATTTGATAGAAGATAATCTTCCCAAGATCAACTTTAAACCATTTACCTATCTTAAAGAGGAGTGAGGCTTGTTCAGATGTGACAATTGATTCATTCATTGAGGGCAATCAATTGTGGATTGCAATTTTGTGAAGGGTGGAAAACAGAGAAGTGAGTTTTGATGCTTGACACCTAGGAATCCATTTCTTAAGTATACCTCCAGTAATGTATTCTATCATAATATCCCTATTGGTTGTCACTTTTTCTGTCTCTAACACATGCTCTTCAGAGATTTCTATGCACTAATTGATGATTGAAGGAGTAAACTCATACATTTTGTTATAGAGATAAACCTTCTCAAATTTCTTCGAAGAGGTATCTACTATAGCAGTATTCAGGTTTGCATAAAAAAATCTTACAATCTCATCTACATATGGTTCCTTATCAGTAACAATACCAAAAAGTTGTCTTATCTCAAGAAAATCTACCAACCCATACTCAGAACAAGAAGTGAAATCTATCACATTTTCTGCTTTAATCACTCTATTTCTGTACCAGCCCTATCTATCATGCTTAAGCTTGGAATACAATCGCTCAGAGAAAGCAAATACCTCATTTTTTGTTCCAATTCGCTGTTTGTAGAGGAGGATGGAGATTCAGTCTGTTCAGAAGATGGCTGAAATATTTCCTGTGATGTCGTGACATTTTGGGCAACATCTGGGTCAGCACTTGGTTTTGGAGATCTGTGAACTTTCTTCGGACATAATCTCTTCAATGGTGTGTAAATGCAAATTTCCTCGTGACGACTCTTCAACAACAGGAACAATGGGTACAGACTTAGATGGAGAGATTGAGGGTTCATCTTGTTCTTCAACTGAAGGGGTTTTCTCTGCATCATCTTCTGTTGAAAAATTGAAGTCTGAGTCATCTCAGTCACTTATCGAATAAACAGGAACAGGAATTTCTTTTTTGATCCTTGATTTCTTCGCTGTAGGTGGAGAGATAACAACTCTTTCAAACATCCTTCTTGACCTCCTTGTAGGGAATGTAGATGTGCATTTCCTTTTTCCTAACACGGTAACATCAGGGGTGGCATCGAGATCAATAGGGTTGTTATTATCTCCTGGATATGCGGTTTCAAGAGGTTCTTGAAAATTGCTGAGCACGATGTCTGTGCACATGGGAAGACTTTTACTCATGGGTGACATTTGGTTTGACATTGGTGAAATGTCCATGGGTGAATATGGAGAAGGTGGTTGAGAGGGTTTAGGGTTTTCCAGGGTTTTGGAAGTGGAAAAAGTGGAGTGTTCCATCGGTTTATTGCTTTAACCGAGATGATGTGCTGATTTTTCCTTTTTTTGGTTTTTTTGTTTCTGGAAAGACAAAAGACAAAAAGAATGAACAAGTGAGGAAGATTTTATATACTTGGCAAAATTAATACTTTCCAGATTTTGGGAATTTGTATTGTGTTCCAATACTTGTTCCTCAAATTTAGGTAAAAAGATAGACATCAAGATTTGAATTAAAGAGATTTTTTAAAACAATAACAACAGCACACACAAGATAGGAAAAAAAATTGAATTTTCAAAAATCAGTTACATACTGCATTTCAACAAATATCATCATCTGAGAATGTCAACAATAATGTTAGCAACATTTTTAACAACACGAGTATTATGATCGTTCAATTTTCTTTTCTTCTTCGGCAACAAATCAAGACACGATTTATGTATGGTTTTATGAGTTTAACCTTCAGACTAATGTAACATTTCCCCATTGAGTCCTAGATCTATTCACAAAGCACATATAAGCTTATTTTTGTGTCAAAAACAAGAATACTTATTTAGCATCCTCATAATTTTATTGTTTAAGCACTTGATACTCTTATAGAATAAGAGCGATATCATATTCAAAGCCTTTTCCGATTTGCACGATTCAGAAAATTAGAAGACTTTGCCTTATTTTGATACTTTTTTTATGATAATGATCATCGCGTAGAACAATATCACATTAAACTCATGTTTTTAGAATGAACAAAAATCAGCCAAAGCGATCTTGAAAAATCAGATTTTGATATTCTGAGGGAAAATATCACGAAATATTAAAGACATTTCAGCCGACATTCGCCCAACAATGCCTGTTTCATAAATTACATAGACCAAGAGAGCTTTTCAAACTTGAAAATATCTCATGATCTAAGGCTTTTGTAAATATATCAGCTAGTTGGTCAAGAGTATCAACATGATTAATTTGGAATAAATTTGTTTTCTACCAAATCTCTTAAAAAATGATGCCTAATATCTATATGCTTTGTACGAGAGTGTTGAACTGAATTTTTTTGAAATATTTATAGCACTCAAGTTATCACAGTACAAAACTAAGATATTATTTGAAAAAACATAGTCGTCTAACATGTGTCTTAACCATATCAATTGAGAACAACAACTTTCAATTTCTACATGTCAGTTCGGTTGAAAGTGAGAACCTGATTTTGTTTGCGACTATACTAAGATACTAGATTATTGTGAAGGTAAAAACATCCTCCACTCGTACTCTTTCTGTCATCCACATCACCAGTCCAATTTGAGTCACCATACCCTATTAGATTAGGATTAGTGTCTTTGGAATACCAAATTCCCAACTCACATGTGCCGACAACATATCAGATGACACGTTTTAAGGCATTTAAGTGGGAGATTTTGGGATGGGCTTGGAATCGAGCACACACACAAACACTAAACATTAGATCAGGACGACTAGCAGTGAAATACAAGAGACTACCTATCATAGATAGATACAATATTGGGTCGACATTTTCGCCAACATCGTCTTGCATATCTTCTGTGTTGATCCCATTAGAGTCCTCATCTGTTTAGAATTCTTCAATCCAAACTTCTTAACCAATTTCTTGGCATATTTGCTCTGGGTGATGAAGATATCATCTTCATTTTGCTTTATCTGCAAGTCTAAGAAAAAGGTTAATTCCCCTATCATGCTCATCTCAAATGTGGAGGACATAACTTCGACAAAATATCTCAAGGTGGGACTGTGAAGTCGAACCAAAGACTATGACATCTACATAGATTTGAGCAATGACCATATCTACCCCGTGATGCTTTATAAACAATGTACAATATGCTTAATCACGTTTAAAACCAAATTCAAGAAGAACTTGAGTTAAACGGCCATATCATGCTCGAGGTGCTTGTTTCAATCCATATAAAACCTTTTTGAGCTTGTATACAAACTAAAGATGGTGAGGATCTTCGAATCCTTTCGGTTGTTCAACATAGACTTCTTTGTCAAGGTAGCCATTCAAGAAGGCACATTTAACATCCATCTGATGGAGAGTGATCTTCATACAACAAGCTACAACAAGTAACAACCTAATCGACTCAATTCTGGCCACAAGAGCAAAGGTTTCATCATAGTCGATTCTTCGACATGCGTATATCCTTGAGCCACCAGTCTTGCCTTGTTTCTTACCACAGTTCCAGATTCATCTGTCTTATTTTTAAAGATCCATTTAGGTCCAATAACATTAGTATCATTTGGACGAGTAACTAGATCCCAGACTTCATTTCTCGTGAACTGCTCAAGTTCTTCTTGCATACTTGTATCCAATAATTGTCCTTGAGTTCCTCTCCAACATTCTTTGGTTCTAGAGTAGATACATAACAGGAAAAACTTACCTTTTGATACATGGTAGACATACACACATATCTGACCATATCTCTGTAATTCCGAGGTTCTTTCCTTCTTGTTCTTAAACCTTCGAACACTTCTCATATCACTTGTCAAGTAGGATGATTCTTTCTAATCCTGAATGAGGGATCCCTGCATACTGGGTCTTGCAATTCATCATTTGATCCTCATCTGCACCTTCTGTGTTCTCGGGTTCAGACTCAGGTGTTGCTTCAGATGTCCTGACATTTGGAGCAATATATGAATCTTCTGCATTCTGCTCATTCTCCACGGTAATCACAACGTTATTTTCAGGCATTTTTCCTGCAAGATCAACACAATCATCGAAAACAACGTTAATAGACTCTTGTACAGTTTTGGTTCTAAGATTATACACACGGTAAGCATGGCTATTTTGTGAATAGCCGACAAAACTCCTTTGTCACTTTTGGAGTCAAACTTGGCTAGTTGTTCTCTATCATTCAAGATGTAACTGTTACACCCCGTATTTTCAGGACATGTTTTAAGAACGTACGTAAGAACTCATAAGTGTCAAGATTTGAGACTTGTAAAATTTTATCGGAATTGTGAAATTGTCGGAAACGTAATATTGTGACGAATGGGAGGGCGACACTTGTCACCCCCCCCCTTATTGATGCCTTGGACGAAAATGTCATGGCCAAAATGGTTATTGACCATAGCCTTAGGATGACTAAGTCTTCCAATTAATTAGCTTGACAAAATTGACCAAAGTCAAAGGTCCCACAAGTCTTGATATTTGATTAGAGATCATCCAAACCACCCAATTGTTTGCATCTTGACCCTCCAAGGTTCTATTTAACACTACTAGTAGCAAGACCAAGTTTGACACTTCGAAAAATTTTCAAGAATTTCAAGAATCCTTTGGGGTGCTCTCGGGTTAGGCTAGCTTCCCACAAGAAATTTTTTTGTTTGTTATCCAATAATCTTCCCACTTTAAACCAAGGTCCCTATGTGTATTGTAGGCGTATCTCGATAGAAAAATCTCGGAAAAAGATAGTTTCGGGTTAGTCGCAAAGTGAAAACCTAGTGGCTTTCTAGGTTTTGGATTGGAGGTTTGAAGGAAAGTTGTTGGTGTGGTTCTAAGGGTCTCGGAGGCGGATTGATGTGTCTTGATGAGGCTACAGGTTGCTAAGGAGCAACTTCGGTTTTGAAGATTGGATTACAACTCGTTGAGGTATAATCTTGTTCTTTGAAAGTGTTACAAAATTATTTATATTGTTGTTGTTAGCTTTACATGTTGCTAGCATGAAGTTGTTAAGTTGAAGTTTATAAGTATTATGGATTACTTGTAGCTTAAGTTGAAATGAAAGTAAGTCGTGTTAAGTTGGAATACAATTTGATCGTTATTAGAATCGTCGCATGTAATTGACTTGAAGATTATAGTAGTTATAATTGGTTGCGACTAGATATCATGTTATGCTACCAAGTTGGATTGAAATGGAAATTGGATAAGAATTAGTATTGTTGAACTCGAGGTGGCGAATTTGGACATGTAGTTTGTATTAGTTTGTTATTTATTTGTATTGAACTACCTACATTTTGTGGTGAGCCAATCAATGTATAGTTAACTATTTGTATTGATCGCCTTCTATATTGTTGTGAGCCAATTGGGGCTGTTTGGCTATTGTATTCGCCTTGAAAGAGGTGGCAAAATGAGTAGAAACAAAGGAGGTGTCCAGATTTTAGTAGAATTTAGCGACTTAGCACCTAGAATATTCTCGTATGAAGTAAGAGGTTAATGGGCGTATGGTGACCATTATAGGTTGATGTACTAAGTATAGCGTATCCTACTTGAAGAATGGAATAGCTCGAGGTTGAAGTACTTTGGAGCATTTGCTCTTGTCGACAATCGTCGCGAGGTATGTGAACCTCTACTTTCTTTGGCATGATCCTACGCATGAAATATCCATGTGATAGTATTTCAAGATTCCTTCTACTCTTAGAAGTTAAGAAGTATTTACATTGTTGAATCTAAGTTAAGAGTATGTTTAAATTGTCCTAAGTCCTTACTAGGTCTTATGGGAGACGTTAGTAAGAATGGTTAGGAAATTATGAAATTTGATTTAAAGGCTATGTGTCTTGATTTGTTTAAAGTAAGTATGTAAGTTGATTTTTATGTTTGAAAATGACTTGAATTTATGTGTAAAAAGGGGATTGGTTTTAAAAGTGTAGATGACATGATTTTACAAGTATAAGTAAATGGACTTTAAGGAATGTATGTTATGAAGTTTTAAGACTATGAACTTTGATTTTCTTTAAAGGATTATGAAACTTTATTTTTCAAGTTATGGGACTTGATTTCTAAAGTATAAGCGACATGATTTGAAAGAGTGTATGCTACGAGGTGCTAAGGCTATAAGCCTTGATTTTATAAGTGGAAATGACTTAATTTTACAAAGTATGGCTTCTTAATTTATTTCAAAAGTTAAGAAGATGGCTTCCAAAAGAGTATGTGACTTGAGCTTTAAAAAGAAAGGAGTCTATGATTCTTTTTAAGTTTGTATGTACGTAGTATTTTTGGATCTAGTTTTTCCTAATGTTGTAAGAATAAAAAGTGCCTTAAGTTCTCTAAAGTGAAAGGTTGTTATAATAGCTTTATGGGAAGTTATTATGACGACTTAAGAAGAAGTGAAGAGATGGTTTGAAAATGTTATGTAAGGAAAATCACAGGAGCCTACAAATAGGCGGATTACGTTATGAGATACAGAGCCTACACATAGGCGGATTACGCCATATTACCAGAGCCTTCACATCGGGTTACGTCATCTTACACCGAGCCCCAGCGGGCGATTATGTTATATGATTCCACAAGACACCGAGCCCCGCAGCGCCGGATTATGTTATATGATTCCACAAGACACCGAGCCCGGCGGGCCGGATTATGTTATATGATTCCACAAGACACCGAGCGGGTGGGCGGATTATGTTATATGATTCCACGACACCGAGCCCGCGGGCGGTTATGTTATATGATTCCGAGACACCGAGCCCCACGCGGGCGGATTATGTCACATGATTCATCAAGACACCGTGTCCCGCAAATGGGCGAATTATGTTATGTAAGATATGTAAGTTATGTGAAAAGGCTGGATTAAACTCTTAAGTAAGTATGTAAGAATATGTTGTTAAATCTTATCAAAGAAGGAGCAGGCAGTTAATATATGATTGGTTTGAGTTAAAGGACATTCTTTTATACGATATGTTTTGGTTATTGCATTTTATTTTTGTTCTATACTATGCTTTGTTGTCTTGACCCCTTGAGGCTGCGTTCATGCCCGCAGAGTTTTAGGTACCAGGTTGGTGATCCTGCTCTTAGGATCTTGGTTCGATCTTTGAGAGAAAGCTCCATTTGCTCGGAGGTTTAGCTCTTGTGCAGTTTTCACCGAGGTAGTAGATTCATGTATATTCAGGGTATGGCGGGGCCCGTCCCGCCACGATTGTAATTCTTAGAGGTCTGCGTAGTCACATATTGTGGGTCTTTTGTAAAGAAAGGAGGCAATTGCCGTTTATGTATGACGTCCGAAGGTAGCATTTATCTACGACTGTTGTTTTACTTAGTTGTTTTATTTATAAGTTTCATGTATGTTCGCTGATTATCTCACGATATTTACTGTAAGGGTGCCTGTGTAGGGCACGATCGGATCCGGTCGGTCGTGTGATAGAACACACATACCCAAAGACATGAAATTAACACAGATTTAGTTTCTTTCCATTTAAAAGCTCGTAGGGTGTCATTTTAGTACCAGACCTAAGATAGACTATTTGTTATGTGACTTGCAGTATTTAAGGCTTCAGCCCGAAAATGTTTTGACAATTTCTTAGAACTCAGCATGACTTTAGCCATCTCTTGTAAAGTCCTATTCTTCATTTCTGCCACACCATTTTGCTGGGGAGTTTTGAGAGCAGAAAATTCATGGAAAATACCCTTCTTCTCACAAAATATTGAGAACATATTATTCTCAAATTCCTTTCCATGATCTGACCTAATTCAAAAAATGGAAGAATGATACAGATTCTTTATCCTATAGTGCAACACTTTGAACATGCCAAAAGTTTGAGACTTTTCTTTCAAAAATAATATTCATGAGTACCTGGAAAAGTCATCTACAATCACTTAAGAATACCTCATGCCTCCTAGACTGTCTACCTCGATTGGACCCATAAGATCCATGTGTAAAAGCTGAAAACAATGAGACGTACCTGAATATTGTCTGTCACTTTGGGCAACATTATGAGAGACACGGGTTTGCTTACCTTTTAGACAATCTTCACAAACCACTGTTTTATCTTTAGGACTTAGTTTAGGGATGCCTCTTACTGGCTCATAAGAAATTAATCTTTCAAGGCTACGGTAGTTGACATGACCTACTTTTTTATGCCACAAATTAGTGTCATATGTCCTAACATTATTGCATATCTCTTGTTCTCTAACAAGATATCAATTGTCGCCTGTCCTTGTACCTGTCATTACACATTGGTTAGCTTCATTTGTAACTATACAAGCATACTTATTAAACTTAACCTCTAGATCTTCATCACACAATTGACTTATATTGACTAGGCTAGCCATTAAACCATCAACATGGAAGACATTCTTCAAGGTCGGAACTCCTGGAACATTTAAGGTTCTTTTTCCTATGATTTTACTTTTGCTTTCACCTCCATAAGTAACATTTCCCCCACTGAGTGACTCGTAGTTCCTTAGGCAGTCCCTTTTCCCTGTCATGTGACGAGAGCACCTACTGTCGAAGTACCATGAACCTGAAATGTTAGTCCTTAAAACAATTATAGCAACATTACATCACACATTCATTTTAGGAATCCAAACTCTCTTTAAACCTTTTATGTTACTGGGATTAGGAATGTTGCTTCGAGTGATTTCCGGACTTATTACAGTGATGGCACAAAAACTTCCTTTCTTTTACAAAGCCCATTTTCTCATTTTTGTCAAACAAATTGGAGCACATAGCATTAAGAGAGTTCTTGTAACCCAAACCTGCATGTGATGGTTGACCAATATTCAGTATTTCATCCAGTTTGGAGGTATATGTATTTAGCTTACGGAAAGTTGCTTCGGCGAGATCCAACTTTGCACTAATCTTACCAAATTCAAGATCATTTTTTGTAAGGGTAACCTCTAAGCGGGTTATTGTACCTTTTAAACCTGTATTTTCACGAGTTAAAATTTTTAACTTTGAGTTAAGTTGTTTCGATTCTATGATCAAGTCATTACAAAGTTTTTGCAAATTCTTAATCATGTCATCCTTGGGATCAACTTGATCGTCAAAGCTAGTCTCACTACAAGAAATAACACTAGTAAAACAATTAACATCAGGATAATTAAAATATTCATACCTTACAGATGTTTTTGGACCTGCAGATGTCGTCGCAGATGTTGACGCAAATGTGGTGACATTTGGGACAACACTGTCGATGACATTTTCATTATCTGAGAGTGACTGTTCGTAAACAGTGGCCAACATTGCTTGTGACTCAATTTCTTGGTCTCATCATCTTCTCTTTCATCGTCCCTAAGAGAAACCCACAGATTCTTACTAACTTTTCTCAAGGTATTAGCACATTTATTTGCATAATGACCTCATCCTGAACATGCATGACACTGCACATATTCGAGTTACCTGAGATCAAATTTGGTACGATCTGAGTTGGTTCTCCTTAGTTGATTTCCTCTTTGTACTATAGGAAGGGGGTTAGTAGACTTTTGATTGAAGTCTTGGTTTTGGTGCTCTTTGGATTTAAATTTATTTCTATCATTGTTGAACTTCCTTACCATTGAATTGTATTTTTGAGTAAGGAGGGCAATATTTGCACCATCACCGGTTTCTTCAAGATTTTCATCCTCATCATCGACGTGACTCTCTAAGGATTTTGCTTGAAGTGCTATATCTTTGCTTTTATACAATGTCCTTTGATTTCCATATTCATCTCATAAGTTTTGAGAATACTCATTAAAGTATGAAGGTCCATTGTAGCAAGATTGTGAGCTTCTTCAATCGCACATATCTTTATATTGAACTTTTCAGGAAGAGAACGAAGTGCTTTTTCCACAAGTTGATTGTTGGTCAGTGGAGATCCAAAAACTTGACATTCATTAGAAATGTCGATCAACTTTTCAAAATAAGTTTTGATATCATCCGTCTCTTCCATCCTTAAACGTTCATATTTACTTATGAGCATGCAAAACTTCATTTGTCAAACAGTTGAGCTACCTTCACAATGGGTTTGTAAAGTATCCCAAACATTCTTGCCTGTAGTGCAATTTTGTATGAGCTTGAACATGTAGATATCAACCCATGCAAAAATAGCATTTAGGGCCTTTTCATTGAAGCCAACATTATTGGTTTCTTCCACACTCAATTCGGTCTCAAGTTTATGAAGTATGTCGCATTTCTCGTCCGGTGGCAGCATATGGACATTATACCCATTGGTAATTGATCTCCATGCTCTAACATCAATGGATTTGATATGAGAGCGTAACGAATTTTCCAATAGGCATAATTTGATCATCTAAAAGAAGAAGTCTACCAATTGTTGGATTAGCCGGATTCATAGTTCAAGTAAAATGACCTAGCACTTATTATGTTAAGTGTCGGCTCTGATACCACTTGATGAGTCCCGGAGGTTATACTATGAAATAATCAAAATCAAACAGTAAAAAATACTTGTATGCAAAAACGACTAGATGTTGTTAACAATAAATGTCGTCGGTAATCGACGACACTTTAGATTAAAACAGAAAAATCTTTGAAGAGTTAAATTGCAGCGGAAATAATAAAGACACAAAATTTTAATTTACATAAGTTATATTAATATATAACTTATGATGATCACTGACCGAAAGTATTGTATATATATATATATATATATATATATATATATATATATACAATTGAATAAATTCCTTCTCTTACAATATTACAATAGAATACAAAAGGAATTAAAAAGGTTAAGTCGCAGATGACTTATGCCTGAAAAATTTATCTAAATAGAAGTGCACAACATCTCATTACAGTTGCTACAATAAAAGAACAAATCTAGAATCTAAGCAGCAATATAATATTGGATAAAATATCGTCACAAACTCAGGTAACACATTTGATCCAGTTTCCTGAATGAGATTTCTGGAGAGCTCTCTCGATATTTTTCTCTTGTATTTTCTGGATAGTCATTCCTCGTTGTGACCTCTCTATTTATAGTAGAGAGTTCCCTTGAAGACTCATCAATTTGTTGTGGAGGTTGAATTAAAAATGGGCACGTGTGGCAGTAGCTTGAGGAGTTAAATTCTCAACTGCTTTGACTCGTTCTTCACTCGTCTTGATCTCCAAGCTTTGACTTTTTCTCCCACGTTTTTATTCTGCTCCAAAGTTCCTTGTCAAGTCAAAATTACCATCATGATAAAACTCCATAATTTTAGATTATGTCCAGTGAAGTAAGACAAAACTGTTATCCAGAATGTTGGTCCGAATGTCAAAGACATTTGTTCCAACATTTTAGTTTTTCAACTTAGTAATAAAATGTCATGACACCAAAACCGAAAAAATGATCAAAATGGTCCTTGACATATGAGTTTTGGTTCCAATTTTTTATCCTAAATGTATAAACATGATGGAAATAGTATTTAATGTATTCTAAAAAATGATCAATTTGTTCATAAGCCATATAAATAAAGATAATCACTATTTTTATTGTAAAAACAATAGAAGCCCTCCGTATGTGCACTGTACATAAGCTATTAAACTACAAAACAAAGGTACTTGTATGTTTGAATTTCAGAACTCACATCAAAATTCATAACCCTAACTTAAAAAAAATCATGGAAAAACTTTTGATACAAGAGGAGGGCTTGAAGAAAATTGTAGTTTTATGGTGAATATATTCAATGAAGTATAGAAGGAAAATGTATTCGATTTGGCTAAGTAGGTTTTGTATGAATAAAAATGTTGTGGGTCTCAATTTATTTTTACGACAAAAACAATGATTATCTTTACTTATATGATTTAGCACCATATTGACCACTTTTAAGAATATATACATTAAAGACCATTTTCAATTTTCATCATATTTATACATTAATTAAGAACTAAATGAAAAACAAAAACTCATACTTAATTAACCATTTTGATTGTTCTTTCTATAGGATTATTACATCGTAATCAACTGAATATACCTGTCTGAGTCCAAAATAACTTCACAACATGAACTTTGGCAACGTGTTATACGTTACATGTGAAATGGTTGCAGCTGTTTCGCAACAAGTGCCTTTGATGGGCACTTGACAGGATCAGCACTAAAAATCTAGGGAACAGTTCATATATACTTCATTGACTTTATATACACGGTCTTTACTTTCATTTGGTGCTATTAAAGACACATAATTTGATGTAAAACACCTCTTCTCAAGGGGATAGTTGGAAAAAGAATAAATCATCACAAGGAGATAATTGAAGAAAAAAAAAATCATCACTCTAAATTTTTACACTATCAATATACAAGTAACAACATACTATTAATATTTTTAATAGGCTATCGGTTAATACTTATCATAAAATTTTACTTTTTTTTATGATTGGAGAATCCGCCGTCACTATTTTTACAAGTCACAAGACTCAGAAACCCTCGGATTGACGCAATACCGCAAACGTCGGTCAGCGTGAAACCACACTTGGCAAATCATGTGTGATAGGCTCAACCAAGAATGTGTTGACAGGGGCAATCGAACTCGTGACCTTTCGATCCCGCTCTCTCCTGCTCCACCAACTTGGCTTTTCTTGCGGATAATTTTTTTTACTTTTAATTACCTTACAAATGGCTCGATTGTGTAAATATTTTCTACTCAACATACAAAACTTAAACTCATAAGTCGTTAGTACTAATTTAGGAATAGAAATATTGTTAAACCAATTCTTTATCCATGTAGACCTTGTAAAGTGAATTAATTTGTTTAATTCCCTTTCTGGGCCGTTTAATTACTGCTTTCGTTGTGATTCAGCATGCCTAGCTCCTTGTAATTATTATTGCATACTAATTAAAGGAAGAAGATTATATTGTAAGGCACCTATGTATCATCACTCAGTCACCACTTACTTCTTACAGTTGATTTCAGCTGTGGTAAGTGGTGCACGCCAGGTTGGGACAAACTTAATTAATGTTTCTGTTAATAGAGATTAATTAAGCATGTGTAATTAGCTTGTCCAACTTCAAAAGGCAAATGGAGTGCAGGGTCAATTAATGAACTCAATATTTTTGACACAGACAATCGATAAATAGTGAAAAATAATTAAATTGCAATTACTTTCTTCTCTTTGCGTTGATATTGTGATATTTTTTGACACTAAAATTGAAAATATTGTTCATAAGCTGGTTGAAGCAAATTATATTGAGTAAGAATTGTTGTATTTGAAAAAAAAAGAATGACTTCCGCTTATAAATGAAGAGATTCAATACTCTTCTTTCAATGATCAAATACTGCAAGAAAGATTGAAGGGGACATCCACTTTTTCTCTTGCCATAGCTAGTCCACTTAGCCAAAAACTCATCGTATTTTCAGCTGATGCTTTCAAAGTTTCAGATGAGACTTCACTTTCCAAAATTAAGCCTTTGTCCACTAATAGAATCATATCTTAGATTTAAGTCTAGATATAGTTGGTAAAATCTAATTTTATTTATTTATAAGTTTAAATATGATATATTGTTAGACAAGGATTTGTACGTATACGATTGGTAGCAGTTGTCAAATTAGGCATTGAGCCGAACTCACACCTCAAAAGTTAGCTAGTTCAAAGGAAGGAGGATTACTCAAGCCTCGTAAGGAGCACATGAATAATATCCCTCACCGATATGGTACATTTCTCTTCACCCCCTCACGTTCAGATCCGGACATCCTTTTCATCCTTGATCTTCTATCCGGTCTGGAGCGTGCACATTTATGGACCGAAGGCATTTTTACCTCCCATCGGTCCGGGATTGGTCAGTTAGTCCGGAGGCATTCTATCCCCTTTTTTTTTCGGGGGCCAACATCGGATCGGACCTAGACTTGACTCTGATACCATGTCAAATCAGACATTGAGTCTAACTCACACCTCAAAAGCTAGCTCAAAAAAATTAGGATTGTCCAAGCCTTATAAGGAGCCCAGAATCATCATCCGTCCATCTACTAATCACGGTTGCACCCGCTACCGAAGTCTACATCGGTTTTTGCCCACTATTAATAATTGTTCTCAACCTATGCACGCAACTCATGCAAGAAGTAGGTATTAACTAATGGTGCTAGGACGACCGTAGGGACACATACTTGA
Organism: Przewalskia tangutica; assembly: GCA_029844215.1. Lineage (NCBI taxonomy): Eukaryota > Viridiplantae > Streptophyta > Magnoliopsida > Solanales > Solanaceae > Przewalskia > Przewalskia tangutica. Next base: position 110,303,022 of record CM056730.1, read on the forward strand.
TAGTAATTGACAATCAAGAACTCACCGACACCAAATTTCCATTAAATCAGTTTTGACTGCATATCTCTTTTATTATTTTGCATCTTGATGGTAGTAAAAGTTTTTGCCAGGAGATTGAACAATAACCAAAGTGGAGGAAACTCTCTCTAAAACTAGATTTTTTCTCTTTTTCATTTTCTTAGTTTATTTCTAACTAGAACTAGAAAAGGTATAGATGACATGTTATTCTATGTGTTGTATGTTGAGTTGCCTCTTTCTTCTGTTTGAATTTACTTAGGCTCCTTATATTTTCAACCAGAAGGGAATAAAAAGGTACGGAATAAATAAGATTGATAAAAAATATTTCTGTCAACAATTTTGATGTTGATGAGACTTGCTATGACATAAATGTGTATGTAGAGAATCTCAATACTCTATTGTAGGGTGTTCACGGGTTGGTTATAAACCGATCCGAATTTGTTATATATTGAAGATAAATAGGCCATCACGGGCAGATGCAGATTGTGAGCCCATCATGGACAGATTAGGTCCAGTCCACAATTGTATATTTGGTATATATTAAACTTAGTCTTGTATCTTAATTAGTAGTGTAATATTATCATAATTGTATAGTTAGTCTCCTTATAGAATAGAGATTTAGATGTAGAATAGAAAAAGAATTTTTCTATTGTAGCTTGTATATATATGTTTTTCATCAATAAGAATAATCAAGGAATTAATTCTTTCATGGTATCAAAAGTCTAGGTTCTTTTTCTTACTTCCGCTCTCACTTCTGTTCTTGAAAACCATGACAACTATCCCTCCCCCCCTCGGTTTCTGCAAACCCGAGCTCCTCTCCTTAAAATCGAGTTTTGTTCAAAGTTCGTTCTATTCACCATAACTGATAAGAACACTTTTCATCCTGTCCTCACAGTTTCTAACATCAAGAGCGTCCTTCATATTGTTCTTGATCTAGAAAACGTCCAATATGGAACGTGGGCAGAGCTATTCAAGATTCATGCAATAACACATCAAGTTCTTCACCATATTATCCATTCGACTCCTAAAATGGAGGATAATATTACGCCCCGTAATTACAAGAGGATGAGATGAGAACGTACGAAAGGAAATAAGATTCGAATTTGGAAAAAGAAAAAAAAGTTGTTGGCAGAATTTTTTTAGACAGATTTTCAGTCAACTTTGGAGCAGTATATCTCCTAGTATATTGGGAGTTTTTAGGTGTTTCAAAAGCCTAGTATGAATTTCATTGAGTCTAGTTTCCAACGCAACAAACCGCTCGTCCATAGGACATCAGAGTAGAATGTTATGGACGTTACAAGATCAGCTGACAGAAGAGAAAGGGTCAGGCGCCACGACGTCGGATGCAGGGCTGCGGCTCCGTAAGTCCTGAAAGTTTCTGAAGTTGTAGCGCCACGGCGCCGGCTGCAGGGCCGCGGTGGGATTTTTCGCGAAAAGTGGGGAAAAATCAGAAGATATTTGTGTAAAGGCCTATGGGAGGGCGACAAGTGTCCCTCCCATCTCAGACTCAAGAAGGTCTTATATTATGACCAAGTCTTGGAAGACTTGGTCATTTGCAAAGATTCATCCAAAAGAAAATCCTCTTCTCTTCTCTCTAAAAATTTAAAGAACCCTAAGCCTAATGAGATTTTTGGAAAGGCAACAAGAAGGAAACATGTTGGCGAACTTGTAGGGGGTTCGTAGAGGTGATTTTAGCGGGAAGAAGAATTTCGGAAAGAGGGCTAAAGTGGGCGAAATTGTTGGACTATTTTGGGCTTATCAAGGTAACAACTTTGTCCTCTTAAGTGATTAAAGGTTACTTATTGTTGTAGTCATATATATATATATATATATTATGCAAGCATGAGATATATATATGGAGATTGAATGTTATGGAATATTTGGATGGAATCCGAAAGTTGCATGTTTAACCTTAAGATTGTAATTCGATTTGGTTATTAGTTTTAGTCGTCGCATGTTATATAAAGAAGAGATGGTAGTTGTTATTATCGATTGCGGCTATATAACATGTTAGACTAAACAACGTGGATTAAAAAGGAATTGGTTATTGAATTACTTGACATTAATTGTGGGGCAGAATTTTACACGCCGATTGTGGGGCAGAATTTTACACGTCCTGTGCAGCGTGTAATCCCCTTTGAATTGCTGAATTGTTGAGCCTTAAATGTAACATTTGGTTATTGATTTCGGACCTTGAAAAAGGTGGAAAAGTATGTAGAAACAAAGGAAGTGCTGTCCAATTTTCCGTAGAATAAGGGACTTTACAATTAGAATTTTCTACGTTGAAGCTAGAAGCTAATAGCCATATTATGGTCATTATAGGTTGACATACTACGACGTATATTGGACTTAGCAAGTGGATTGAACCAAGAGGTATGTGGAAACTTTCTTATCTCTTGGCATGAGTAGTTATAAATGTATAGACGGTAGACGCATTTGAGATGAAGTCAGTTCATTTGATATACTTGACTTGTTTTAAGAATGTCTAAGTTGGTTGAGTTAGAGAATTAACTCAATTGTTTTTTAAGAAAGGTTAAAAGAATGGTTTATTCTAATAAGGTAAACAGGGATTTCTTGACTTGAAAAAGTATAGAATACTTGATTTGGAAAGTATTGATTCTTGAACTATTCTAAAGATAAGAGACTTGATTCCTAAGTTAAGAAACTTGATTTCTAAAGTTAAGAGACTTGAAGTATTTTTGAAAGTTGTGTAACTTGATTTGAAAGTATAAGTCTTTTGGTCATAAAAAGAATGAATTTTCTAAGACATAAAGAGTTATAACGGCTTTATGGAAAGTTAGTTATGACGGCTTTATGAAAGGTTAACGATGTCTTAGTTTCTAAAGCATAAAGTTAGTATAACGGCTTTATGGGAAGTTGGTTATAACAACTTTATGGAAGGTTAAAGGAATGATTTTCTCTAGTAATGTAAACAAGGATAAATGACTTGAAATGAAGAAAGACAAATTGATTTAAAGGCATCAATTGTTTAAAGTTTTAAGGTAAAAAGTCACTTGATTTAGAAGCCTAAAAATGTATTTCTAAAAGTGTAGTGACTTATGTGAAATGTAGACAAGCCTTGATACTACGAGTGTTAGTATCTTGGGGTTTTGTATGAAAAGAATGGAAGTACGTAGTACTTTGGGTTAAATTCCCGGATTGTTATGTGATATGAAAGTGCCTTGAGTTAATAAAAATGAGATTCATTTTGTATGATAATGAAAGTCTAAAGATTTTATGAACTTGCCTATGCTTGCTTGTGATAGCCTTTGAGTGCAAGTATTATATTTTTACGCTTAGTGACTCTCGGTTGGAGGTGGTCTGTCGTTAATAATTTACTTGGGCGTCCGACAACGACAGAGGATTCCACAGTGCAACTTCCATTGTGATTGATCCTTGGACACGCTTATCGATGAGAGATTAGGGGCATGCGACCGGGACGCGGGTTAAATTCGGATCGATTATTACCCGTAGTCATGCTTATACGATGAGGATTCCGGACGTGCGACCGTGTTATATCGATTATTACTCCATGGATTAGCTCTCGTGAAGACATGTACCGAGATGAGAGATTCGCGGGCGTGTTATATACAATTATTACTCGTGGATTAGCTCTGCATGAAAACATGTACGAGATGAGAGATTCCACGGGCATGTTATATACGATTATTACTCGTGGATTAGCTCTCGTGAAGACATGTACGAGATGAGGATTCGCGGGCATGTTATATACGATTATTACTCAATGGATTAGCTCGTGAAGTCATGTGCGAGATGAGGATTCCACGGGCATGAGATATATGTATATTGCATATGTGCGTCGGCGATGAGGTGGGATCTGCGGGCTTGTTACGTGTATATATTGTACACTTACGGATGTCGACAGTGATGGAGGATTCCACGGGCACGTCTTGAGGTTTTGAGGGCTTGAGACCCTTACTGGACTGTGTGATGGTTTTGAGGGCTTGTGTCCCTAGCCATGGTGTGACTATTGTTCATGTGTTGAAATAGTCTTTTAAAAGGTAAAGCCCGACTTTCATTACTTTCATTTTGGAAACGCGGTTATGTTAATTTGGTTATCATACATGTCTCGAACTTTATTTTAGACTATTATGATTTAAATTACTGATTTTCGATTTACATACTTGGTACATATTTTGTCTTGACCTCCTTGAAGTGCGTTAAATGCCGCGAGTTGAGGAACATAGCTTGTTGATCCGCATTCTTAGGATCACTGTCCAGTTCTTGGAAAGCTCCATTTCTCCGGAGGCTTTGTCTTTTGGTACGGTTCCCTGAGGTTGTAGATTTATGTACATTCAGGGGTATGGCGGGGCCCTGTCCCGTCACAGTTGTTATGTCAAAACTCTTAGAGGTCTATAGTCGTATCTTGTGGGCCGCTTTGTAAAAAAAAAAGAAAAAGGTAACTGCTTTTGGATTTATATATATCCAGGGAGGTAGCCTTATTGGCTAACCTGTTATTTATTTCTTGTTAAGTTCATGTATGTTCCGCTGATTATCTCTGATGTATGCCTATAAGGGTGCCCAGGTAGGGCACCAGTTGCGGGCCCGGGGTTGGGTCGTGAGAGATAACACCACCGAAGATAATGATGTACCCACCAAAGCAAACAACCTAAAATTATGGGTCACGCTTGACGCAAAGGTTCTTCAATGGATTTATGCGACAATATCCATGGACCTCTTTTACAGACGATTATGGAACCCAACTCCACAACTATGGAGGATTGGAATCGATTGCGTGATATCTTCCAAGATAACAGTCATTCCCGGATTTGTACCTTTGAACAGTAATTTTCTCAAGTTGCTATGACAAATTTTCCTAACGTTTCATCTTATTGTAAACGACTCAAGGACTTGGCAGATCAACTTCGCAATGTGGGTGCTACGGTTACTAATAGTCGTTTCATTCTACAGATGGTTGCAGGCTTATCCGAGGCCTATAACGGTATTGCTTCGATCCTTCGTCAAAGTAACCCCCTTCCGGAATTCTATCAAACCCGATCCATGCTCACATTGGAAGAAGCAGGTTTGGCTAGAAAGACGGCTATAGGGGCTAGTCCCATCGTCATGATGACTGCGTCAAATTTCCCCCCTTCCAATTCCGTCAGTGTGAGCCAAAATCGCAACAACGATGGTGGTAAAAAAGGTCAAAATCGGAAAAATAATGGCAAGAATCGTGGCGGCAACAATCACCGGAACAGTGGCGGCAGTCAGCAACATCCTCAAACGTGGGGACAATAGTAGGCCCCACTGTAGTGGACGTGGATCCCAGCCTCTTCCCGATGCTGGCGGTGGCGCCGATTCTGCCCGTTCTAGCGCGCGCCAGCGATTTCTCGGTCGGGCTCGGATTTGGACCGGTTTATGGCGGCAATAGTCTGGAATACTCGGGCCTCGGCCCCCTCAAGCCCATCACGCAGCGAGACCCATACAAACCGACATTGAAGTTGCGATACACACGCTTGGAATGACTTCACCGGACCCAAATTGGTACATGGACACAAGCACCGCTACCCATATGACATCCGACCAAGGTACTCTCTCGTCTTATTCCAATTTGAGCAGTAATCATGGTATAATTGTTGGTAATGGTAGTTCGATTCCAATTAAAGGTTATGGTCATAAAACTTTATCTCCTCCTCATCCACCACTTGTCCTAAAAAATACCCTTCATGCCCCAAAACTAATTAAAAATTTGGTGTCTGTCCGTAAATTCACCACTGATAATTGGGTTTCTATTAATTTTGATTCGTTTGGGTTTTCTGTGAAGGATTTCAAGATAAAGAGTCATCTCATGAGGTGTGACAGTAAGAGAGACCTTTATCCAATCACACCAAGTCTCAGTTTCTTGCGTCAAGCCATGCCATCCACTTTTGCAGCTCTTGCACCTTCATTGTGGCATCCTCGTCTAGGTCATCCGGGGTCGTCTATTTTATCTACTTTAGATAGAAATAAGCTTATTTCTTGTAAGGGTACGCGTAGTACTTCAAATTGTCAACCTTGTTCTCTAGGAATGATTATTAAGTTGCTATTTGTAGCTTCAAATTCTCATACTTCAAAGCCATTTGATATTATTCATAGCGATTTATGGACATCTCATGTTCTCAGTTCTATGGGTCATCGATATTATGTTTTATTCTTGGATGATTATTCTAAATTTTAATGGACGCTTCCAATAGCGAAAATTTCCAAGTTTTTTCCATCTTCGTAAAATTTAGAGCTTTCATTATAACTCAATTCGAACTGGAAATAAAGAACATTTCAATGTGATAATGACAAAGAGTATGACAATGGGGAGTTTCGGGAGTTTTGTGCTCAAAATGGGATACATTTTCATTTTTCTTGTCCTCATACGTCTTCACGAAATGGGAAAGCTGAACGTAAAATTCGTACCATTAATAACATTATCATCACCTTATTGGTTCATTCTTCCGTCCCTCCGATGTCCTGGCATCATGCTCTACAAATGACTACATATTTGCTTAACATTCTTCTTTCTAAAGGTTTGACATATTCGTCCCCTCTTCATATTTTATATAATAAGACTCTTTCGTATTCTCATCTTAGGGTCTTTGGGTGTTTGTGTTATCCTCTTTTTCCATCCACCACAATTAACAAACTTCATGCCCATTCTACTCTTTTTGTGTTTTGGGTTATCCGTAAAATCACCGTGGGTATAAATGTTTTGATTTGTCAGCTAATCGAATCATTATTAGTCGTCATGTTATTTTTTATGAGTCTCAATTCCCATTTTATAAAGTAGAAAAACACATACCTAGTTCGTATGATTTTATGGATGATGATATCTCACCATATATTATCTAGCATTTTAAAGATATATCCAGCAAACCATCGTCAGCGCCGCGACCCTTAGGGGAGGCGCCGCGGTGCCTGCCATCCAGTAGCTAAAATTATTTACCCTCATCGTCAGCGCCGCGGCCCTTCGGGGAGGCATCGCGGCGCCTGCCATATAGTAGCCAAAATATTTCACCCTCGTCGTCAGCGCCGCGACGCCTAACTTCCAGTAGCCACTGGAAAGTAGGCACCGCGATGCCTCTAACGGTCCAGACACCATCACTGCCTACTGAAAATTCCCAAAATTTACTCAATCTAGTACCGAGTCATGGTCCAGTCACCCGTAGTCAACGGAGTATTTTTAAACCAAAAAACTATTTTAATTTAAATTCTAATGTTCTTAAATCACCCTTATTCCGTAATCATGTGTCTGCCTTAAATGAACCTAATTGAAAAATTGTCATGACTGATGTAATGATCTTATTGATAATAAGACGTGGGAGTTGGTATCCCGTCCATCTAGTGTTAATATTATTCGGTCTATGTGAATTTTTCCTCATAAGGATAATTTTGACGGTTCTTTTACAAGACATAAGACTCGACTTGTAGGTGATTGTAAGACTCAGTAGGTTGGTGTAGATAGTGAGATGATCAGCCAGGTGGTCAAACCGACTACCATTCACACTGTGCTCAGCTTGGCTCTGTCGAACTCATGACCCATTCATCAACTAGACGTGAAGAATGAATTCCTACATCGTGATCTCAAGGAGACAATCTATATGCATCAGCCCTTGGGGTTTAGAGATACTAGATATCCTCATCATGTTTGTTTAATGAAGAAGTCCTTGTATGGGCTTAAGAAGTCTTCACGGGCTGGTATAAGAGGTTTGCTGACTATGTTTTGACCATTGGGCTCTCTCACAGCAGGTCTGATAATTCATTATTCATATATCATCGAGGTTCTTTCATGACTTATATACTGTTATATGTGGATGATATTATCTTGAATGCCTCTGCTGATGCCTTGCGAAAGTCTATTATGACAATGCTCAGTTCTGAGTTTGCCATGAAAGACTTGGAGCCATTGAGTTATTTTTTGGGGATTGTTGTCACTCGTCATGCCGGTGGATTGTTCTTATCACAGAGGAAGTATGCAACATAGATCATTGAGAGGGCTGGGATGTCATCCTATAAGTCCACTTCTATTCCAGTTGATACTAAACCCAGTAAGGTCTTTGCGGTAGCTCTCCATATGAGGATCCGACCCGCTATCGTAGTCTTGTTGGCACCCTTCAGTATTTTACGTTCACGCGACCTGATATTACATATGTCGTACAACAGATGTGTTTGTTTATGCATGATCTCGGGATTGAACATATGAATGCGCTCAAACACATTCTTAGGTACATTCAGGGAACACTTAATTATGGCTTTCATTTGTATCATTCATCGACATCTACACTTGTCTTCTATACAGATGCTGATTGAGGAGGTTGTCCTGGCACCAGAAGATCTACGTTTGGCTATGTATGTTTTTAGGTAAAAACTTAGTCTCTTGGTCTGCCAAGCGTCAATCCACGCTTTCATGTTCAAGTGCAGAGGCCGAGTATTGAGGGGTAGCCAATGTGATTTCTGAGTTATGTTGGTTACGTAATCTTTTTTTAGAGTTTCATTGTCCTATTCAGAAAGCTACCTTGGTGTATTGTGATAATATAAGTGCCCTCTACCTTTCTGGTAATGCAGTTTAGCACTGGCGCACTAAACATATAGAGATGAATATCCACTTTGTTCGAGAAAAGGTAGCTAGAGGACAAGTACGCGTCTGTCATGTCCCTTCTAAATATCAAATTGCAGACATCTTTACAAAGGGTCTTCCCTCGGTCCTTTTTTGAAGATTTTAGAGACAATCTCAGCGTATATGTTGAAGACAAATGGGCCATCACGGGCAGATGCAGATTGTGAGCCCATCACGGGCAGATTAGATCTAGTCCACAATTGTATATTTGATATATATTAGACTTAGTCTTGTACCTTAATTAGTAATGTAATATTACCATAATTGTATAGTTAGTCTCCATATAGAATAGAGATTTAGATGTAGAATAGGAAAAGAATTTTCTATTGTAACTTGTATATATATGTCTTTCATCAATAAGAATAATCAAAGGATTAATTCTTTCTGAATCGAACCAATTAAATATCCCGATATTTGTTTAGTTTTTGTTTTCTTTGCTTTTAAAATTTAAAAAACGATAACATTTGATTTTATTTTATTGAAACAAAACCGAAAGAAAAATTGAACCAAACCAACAAATTTTATATACACATTTTTATAATTATATATATGCAATATATTAAATTTTATAAATAAATTTTAAATACTTTATATACTTCTTCATCAAAATTTTATTTATCTCTAATAGGCTAATGAACTTACACCTAAATTAAACTCATTTCTTAAAAGAAAGACATGAATCCAAACCTATTTATTCAAAGAAACAACTATAAAATTTACCTAAAATTCTTTTATATTTTCTATAAACTTTATTCACTTGATTAAAACTTATAAATCTTAAGACATTTTCTCTATAGTCCAAGAAAATTATAGCCACCACAATTGAAGGGTAATAACAAATTATAAGTTGGAAAAAGATAGAAAAATTCTTTCCTAATTGTAGGAAAAAATAAAAAATAAAAATATCATTAAGTTTCTTAAAAAAACCTGAAAAACCAAATCAAACTGACTACGATCAAACGAATTGTCGTGTATTATTTGGTTTGGCTGGTTCTAATAATTTAAAACCGACTAATTTAGTTCGATTGAACCATAAACACCGCATGGCGTGTACTGGCTCGAGAGGAATAAAGGCGAAGAAACTGATCCGCAAATAATGTTACTTCCAAATTTAATTAAAGAGAAGTAAGATTCCTAACTCAACTAAATTTCCTCCTAAAATTGATTACTAAACTTAGTGTATTAATATTTCTCAGCCATTACATATAGGACCTAACATTATTCTTGATATAGATTTGCTACACTAACATACAATTGAAGGCTCATTTGAATTTTGAAGGGTTGATAACTAGATCAAATAAGAACTTGAAACTGGACCAACATTATGTTTGGATTTATACCTTGTTAATCACTCCCTAACTAATCGAAATTTATACCCATACGGGTCTTTTTTTTTTTTGGATTTATACCGGTTTAGTTTTTGGAATGATTAGTGTTTGAAATTCGTTTGTATAACATTTTGAAAAGAGAAGTAATATGCACATCCTAATTGTCCAAACCAAAAAACCCAAACTAAAGAATTAAAAGTTTCAATTGGGCTTGAGTTTTCGATTTAGACCGAACAATGCACGGCCCTAATTTTCCGCTATTTGGTTTATTCTTCTTAATAAATATTGGGAAACTAACTGAAATACCCCACAAAAATAAACTAATTACCCGCCTCATGCCTCTTTTAAATAAATTATCCGACGTATCCCCTCGCCCAAAACTATTTACCCGACATACCCCCTCGCCCAAACTCCTTCCTTTGTAATATCATCACAATATATTTATATACCAGTGTAGAGAATGTATATTAGGCCTAACTCAACCCCAAAAGCTAGCTTGTAGGGTGAGAATTGTCCAAGTCCATATAAGGAGTCCATGTTCTCATTCTATTTTTCGATGTGAGACTCTTAACACTCCCCCGCACGCCCAAACCTCGTTAACTAGAGCGTGGACAATATAGTTTGGTGGCCCAACATCAGTGAACAAATAATTGGAATGAGTCTGACTCTGATACCATGTGAAGACACATTTTCACATCAAGTTGATGAATCAACCATTTCTTTCTCATAGCTATGCTCAAAACAGTGCGCATGGTGTCCGGTTTAACCACTGGACTGAATGTCTCACCAAAATCAACTCCCTCCTATTGCCCCATGCCATTTGCCACAAGTCTCGCCTTATGGCGTTCAAGCTCACCGCTATCTTTGAATTTGTGATGGTATAACCACATGCAACGAATCACATTCACCCCACTAGTCTCGGTACAAGATCCTAAATGGGTTGTGTAGTGAGCATATTAAATTCCTCATGCATGACCGCATTTTAATTTGGGTCAAGCTTAACTAATTTTGGTTTTTTAGATATAGGTGAGATAGTATGAGTGGATAGGTTAAAGTGGACTTTTAGGTTGAATATCACATACTGGGCATGGGTTTCTATATGGTGGGTCGGAATCGAGACTTTTGGGCTGACGGGAATTAGGGGAAATAGGGACGGGTGAGTGATGGTACCGTAGGACAGTGGGGTTGGCCAGGGTTGTGGGGTCATCGATGGCTGATGGGATGTTGACGGAATGATGGGGCAGTGAGGCAGGAGGTTGGTCGACGGAAACATGGAGGTCGTGACTGGAGTAGTAGGTGGGGGGTTCGATAAGAGTTGGGGAAGTGATAAGACAATGAGGGGTGGAGACCGTGATGGGATAGCTGTCATATTAACACTATGTATGGCGTGTTGCGGAGAGGGGAAGTGTCTGGATCATTAAGGAAGCCGTAATCAGTGACTTGAAGTTGTTGGACGTTTGCAAAGGAAAAAATGTTTTCCTCGAATGTGACATGGCGAGAGACTAGGATTTAATGTGTGGATAAATCATAGCATAAGTACCCCTATGTTTTGACGGTAAACCTAAGAAGACGCAAGGAGAGGTGCGAGGTGCTAATTTGTGAGGGGTCGTGGAGGCAAGATTGGTAGCGTAGACAATCGAAAATCCGAAGGTGATTATATGAAGGGATCCGATGAAATAGAATTTCGGTAGGGATTTTATTTTGATGAGTACGGGTAGGTAATATATAAGAAGGTATTCTACTATTTTTAAAGCATAGAACCAAAAGGGAGGGGGAAAAGAAGCTTGAAAGAGTATTGTACGGATCATATTGTTAATGATGCGGAGTATTATTTCGGCCTTATCATTTTGAGGTGAGGTATGAGGGCACGAGAATCAAAACACCATACCATTATCCGAACATTTTTTTATGAAAGGGGGAATTATTAAACTTACGACCATTGTCACATTGAAACAATTTTATGTCATTTTCAAACTGTGTTTTAACATATGTTCGAAATTCAAGAAACGTGAAGTAAACTTGAGACTTATATTTGAGCGGATAGATCCAAAGAAAGTGAGAGAAGTCATCTAATAATACCAAATAATATTTATGACCCAGTTTGCCAGTAATGGGAGATGTCCATAAATCTGCATGAATGATGTCAAAAGGAGAAAAAGTAATACTTAAAGATGACATAAACAGAAGTCTAACATGCTTTCCTGGAGGACAAGAATAGCAATTTAGGCAAAATTCCCTTTATTACATTGTTAAATTGTGACTTCTAATAAAGTTAAAAACTGGTGCTCCCGGGTGTCCAAGTCTACTGTGCCAAGTTGATAGAGAGATTGCAGCTAGGGAGGTATGTGGATTGATACTTGCAACAGAAGTGGAGGAGAAATGATAGATGTCCCCCACACTATTGCATCTCGTAAGAGGTGTCTCCACACGTATGTCCTTCACAGAAAAAACATAAGGATCAAACTCAATATATATGAATTTGTCACTAGCGAATTTCCTAACCGAGATTAAGTTTTTAATAATATTAGGAGTATATAGGACATTTTTTAAGGGAAGGGGAGGGTGAGGTGACGGTGTTTTAGTGGTTCCGTAGCCTTGAATTGGAATGTGATTGCCATTTTGGACCAAAATAAATTAAAGATTTCTCAAATTAAATAGTTGAAGAAGATTATCATTGTTATGAGTGAGGTGGAATGTGGCACTCGTGTCCATATACGAGCGTCGTTATCTTCTGATAAATTTATAGTATTGTAGCAGCTTTTTCGATTCTTGAGGGACATAAGGTTGTATGGCTGTTGTGGTTGTTAGGCTAGAGATAGGTAAGCCTGATGTTGTTAGGACGTGTAGCGGGGGGGCTGGAGGTGGGCGATAATTCACGGTTGTTAGTGTCTGAATTTGGATTGGGCCGTCGTATATATACATGGTGGTGAGGCCCAGGTCCCGGGGCTGTGGGCTATGGTCATGTGCCATAGTGTTGGGCCGACCTACTGGGAGGGGTGTTTGGTCGGTCGTGACTATCCCACTAGACCTGGAGTTACCACCATGACCTTCCTCGATCATTGCCTCGATTCCCACGACGCGCTATTTCATATTCTCGATCGCGCATTGAGGTGGTGGTCCGTGTTGTGTTGTGAACCGGCGGGTGTAGTAACAGTTGGCGGTACGTCAACTGCCAATTCTTGTTGATTGTGTTCATTCTATTTGGCTCGTCTAGTCTCTTTCAATAATAATTGTGATCAGACTTTGTTGAAGCTAGGGAGAGGATCCACTTATTGGATCATCATTTCAAGTGTGTGTTAGGCATATTTTATATACACCTTTTGAGTAATTCTTAGTTAGTCTTTGGCCCATTTTGTAAAAATACGTGTCATGTTAGTATAGATTTTCTTTCTTTTGAGCCAGTGGTTTAAAATGGCACATTGGCGAAAAGAATCAAAAGAGGCGGCAGAGATTCGAGCCAAAAGAGATGAAAAGTCGGCATCGGACGAAGGGCGAAAAGCGCCGTGACTCCACTTTATCGGTAGCGTATACGGCGCCCAAAAATCTTCACAGTCGCGGGAGTTTGGCGCCACGACGCGGTCTCGGTCGTGGCGGCCAGCGGATTTTCAGCCAAATCCGAATGGGAATGGGCCAAGACCAAGAGGGAAAAGTTGGGAACATTTTTAGAGGATATAAAAGGCCTTAGGGCAGATTTTTGAAGGGTTCCACAATCCCTAACTCTACACAACACATAGTTCTTGAAAGCTTTAAGATTGGAGGCTTGTTTTTGAGTAATTATTTTTCAGTTTATGTTGGATAATCTTTTAGTTCTTAGCATGTCTATTGTTAGGAGCTAAACTTTAATTAGGGCTTTTCATTCGAATCACTTGAACCTCGTTTTATGATTTAATGCATGATTTTGGTTTCTTCTTTATATAGTTGAGATTTATTCAATAATTGTTTTGATTGCTTGGTAATTAATTGATCACTAATTATCATCACATATATTATTTCTAATCGAGATCCGAAAGAGGAGATTGTGGATATGCTATAGTTGAATAAACATAAGTTAAAATCGTGGACGAAAGTGCCCTGATACTTGTGTAGTTTAATAGGTTATTGTTCTTAATCCTCCATTGTGGTAAATCTTATCATCGAAAGATAGAAGGGTTCTGCATCGGGGTTGAGTATTTATATATCCTAACCGGAATATAAAATGGCTTAGTTAACCTGCTATCTCAAAATAGAAGAAGAACCTTTATCATTGCATTAAAGATTAAATCGAATAGATAGTTGAGGAGATTGGAAACCCTATTTTCACCATATCTGATTTAAGTAAAGCAATTTAGTTAACTTTTATAATTATTTAGTAGTCATAGATACAAACAACCATCAAAATATCGATCACCAGATAGATACCATAGGATAGAAATTGGTAATTGAACACTAATCACGAGGGCGATATTCGGTCTTACAGACTATATTACTTGTCACGATCGTGCACTTGCGTTAAGCGTGTGGATAAATCGCTAACGATTAATGTCGTGCTCATATTTGGCAAACGATAATAAGTTGTAACACCATCTTTGTTTGAAATCAGTGCCAAAATTAGACAATTGATCGTGATCAATTTTAGTTGTTTCTGATAGTCTAACATGTTGGAAAAATGTTCAAGACGGGTGTTGTTAAATTGTTCCTCCAAATAGATGGCACGTGTATGTTTGTTGTCTTGAAATATTTCCTCTAGTCATGTCCATAATTCATGAGTCGTAACACCTGTCTTCATAATAGTATGAAGTAAATCCTTAGATATGGTGTCATATATCTATTGTTTAACAATTACATCTAGCGCTTCTACATCGGGTTGTCGACCAGGGTGGATGAGGCGTGGTGGCATCAATGTGATCTAAGGCGTTGTATGCCTGGCATGTATTTGAAATAATTCAACACACGATGAGTATTGTCTATCTTGATCAAGAACAAGTAATAAAGTTCTTGATATTTATTCTGATAAAGGCCGAATGAAAGAAGGTAGGATAGAAGGAGGGAAGATGTGTGATGTCAGGGTTGGAAGAGGAACCCTTAGGAGATTCGTAAGTATCCATGAGGGGGTAGTTTTAAGTGGTTCAAGAGAAGGAGAAAAAAAATAGGGTTAGGGTAGGAGGTTGACGCCGCCGGAAGCTAGGAGAGGAGGGTGAACAAGAGTGGTAAGAAGGGTGTTTAGGGTTTGGCTCTTGATACCATATAAAGAATGAATCTTGGGCCTAACTTATTGGAGTGCAACAATGTAAAGATGTTGAAGTGCCACATAACAAGCTAAGGTGCACTGAAATAGCATGCAACAACAAGTCTCTCAAGCATTTCCCTTGTTTAGTTTGTTAGTTATAGCATAATAAGTGGTTAGTTGATTACCTTCTTAATTAAAGTGTTTAGAGACTTGTATAAATAAGTGCACACAACACTTTTACAGTTAAGAGAAAAATTGGAAAGCTCCCACAAATATCTTGTGTTCATCTTCCTTTCTCTTCTTCATATCTCGAGCGATCGTCGGTTACGATGCGTGTTGCAGTTGTGATCACATCATGAAATTGACATGGTATCAAAGCCATAGCATTGATGATCGGCAATTACGTGTTGCGATAGGAATTGGTTAGTCGTCTTACGTCTTGATTGACAAATAATTACGAATCTAATTGTGATTCCGATTTCTATTTGGATCAATTTCTAAGTTGCGACTACAATTGCGATTAGATTTCTATTTGGATCAATTTCTAGTTGCGAATTTTTCAGAGCAATTGATTTCTAGGTGCGGATCTCTGCGTATGCGATAATTGAGTGTTAATTTTCAAATATTTGATATTCATAATCGCTGATGGAGAATGAACCTTCGACCACATCACACATGATAACGTTGGGCGAGAATTGAGTTTGAGCTCGAATATTGTTGATCATAACCATCGATTATTCTTAAGTGCTTGGATGCGGTTGGGACAGTTCAAGTGGAGATACAACTAATAGGAATGGAAAACTATACATTGTAGAGTCGGGCGATGAGGCTCGCATTGTTGTGAAGAATACGATTGGTTTCATTGACGGAACTGTTAAGAGAGACACCTTTGGCGCATCTCAAGTAAGACAATGGGATCGATGCAACGCGATGGTCATTTCGTGGATAATGAAGAATGTAAATAAGAATTTTCTTAGTGGAGTTTTATACAGATCCTTTGCATGCGATGTGGAAAGACTTAAGGAGAGATTGACAAAATTAATTTGTCACGAGTATATAAATTAAAAAAGGAGTTAGCAATGTTAGATTAGGGAACCTCACCTGTTTCTGGTTACTATTCGAAAATGAAAGATCTATGGGATGAGATAGATTCTATTATTCCTCCTCCAACGTGCGATTGTAATAACCCAAGGACATATATTGAACACTTGACAAACCAAAGGCTGCTAGAGTTCCTAATGGGTCTAAATGATAGCTATAATCAAACAAGGAGTCATATTCTACTAATGACTCACATACCTAGTGTAAATCAAGCTTATTCTATGATTGCTCGGGATGAGAGTCAAAAATTATTCTTGGAAGGTTTGCAAATGCAGGAGATCAAAATCTTTGAGGAACTACTTTGTTCATCAAGTCATTCTGAGCGGACATCGGAGGCCCTACTCCTCCGATATGTTTTGTGATCATTGTCAAATTTAAGGACACATCAGAATACATATTACAACTAATGTTACGTGATTTACGCGAAAGCAGGGACATGTAATGGAAAAATGTTATAAGATTATAGGTTATCCCTCAGATACTAAAGGAAAAAAAGGGCAAACATTGTGGTTACAGGAGCACAATATGGGGATGAAGATAGACTATAGGTCCTCCAGACAAATATGAGAAAATGCTTACCATGCTGGGTCAACAGGCAAATACAAGTGGATATTGTCAAAACCAGACAGTCTTGGCTGAAGATCCTTTAGCCAATTCACATGCTCCCAGAGTACACATGGCAGGTATACCTGTGATCCCTAAGAAACTTGATAGCTGGATAGTAGATTCAGGGGCTACAAACCATATGGTTAGTACTGCACATATGCTGGAACATGTTGATCACATAGAGACTGCAGGCAAAGTACATTTACCCACTGGTGACTCAACAGTTATTACACTGGCTTGATGGTTGTAGGTTAAAAGGGGGTGACATGATAAAGTATGTGTTGTGTGTTCCAAGTTTTAAATTTAACTTACTCTCAGTATCAAAATTGGCAAAGGAGCTAAATTGCAGTGCTAGGGTTTTTCCTGATTTTTTTGTCCTACAGGATCTCTTCACTGGGAAGGTGAAGGAGATTGGTAGGAAAGTGGATGGCTTGTACATGCTGGAATCTCATAGAGGAGTATGAACCAAGATCATACAGTGAAGCAGTCAAGGACAAGAGGTGGATAGAAGCTATGTAGTCATAAATTCAGGCTTTAGAAGACAATAAGAAATGGGAAATAGTTGACTTACCCAGCAACAAGAAGGCTATAGGTTGCAAATGGGTTTACACGATCAAATACAAGGCTTCAGGAGAAGTGGAGAGATTCAAAGCAAGGTTGGTCGCAAAGGGATACAACCAAAGGGAAGACATTGATTACCAGGACACCTTCTCTCCTGTTGTGAAGATGGTGACAGTTAGAACAGTTATTGCTTTGGCTGCTGCAAGGGAATGGGTCATATATCAAATGGATGTGTCTAATGCATTTCTCCAAAGGGATCTTGCTGAAAAAGTTTATATGAGTCTACCTCAGGGTGTCACACATGATCAAGGCAAGGTGTGCATGCTTATTAAATCCCTCTATGGTCTTAAACAAGCATCTAGACACTGAAACATTAAATTGACTGCTGCACTATTGTCTTCTGGTTTTAGTCAAAGTCATTTGGATTATTCCTTGTTTACAAGAAAGGACATAAATAAGATTGTAATAGTATTGGTTTATGTTGATGATTTACTCATCACTAGGAATAATGGTGAGATGATTGCTGAGACCAAGAAAGCATTACAACAACACTTCAAAATCAAAGACCTGGAGAGTTGAGATATTTTCTAGGCTTTGAGTTTGCTAGAAATAAAAGTGGTATTGTAATGCACCAAAAGAAGTATGCCCTTGAATTGGTTGCTGATATAGGATTCACAGGCTAAACTGCGAGGACACCAATGAAGACAAATGTCAAGTTGACTCTGCTGTTTATGATCAACATATGCAGCTACAAGATCATCGAAGGCGGTGATGGGGTGATGATCCACTTTTGGAAGATCCGTCTAGCTATCGAAACTTATTGGAAGGCTCTTATATTTGACCAACACAAGGCGGATATTGCCTTTGATGTCGAGCACGAGTCGATTCATGCAAACACGAATTGTCACATCAGTGGGCTGGCGAGAGGGTGGTCAAGTATGTGAAGCAAACGCAGTGGGTGTTTTTAATTTGCAGGAGGTCGGCCGTTGATTGCTTTGTGATGCGGTGGGCATCTGCCCAACACTAGGAGATCGGTTCTTTGGATATCTGCGTGTTTGTTGGTTCTTCCTCATCTCTTGGAAGTCTAAGAAGCGGATCACGATATCCGGGAGCTCTGCTTGAATACTTAAGTATGGCTTACGTGGTTGCGAAAATAGTATGGATTTGGACTATTTCCAGAACTAGGTGTTCATTTGCAGCTGCCCATCTCTATATATAGTGATAGCAAATCTGCCATTCAAATAGCTGCGAATCCAGTGTTTCATGAGCGTACGAAACACATTGAGATATATTGCCACTTCATTCGAGAGAAGATTTAACAAGAGCTGGTTTCTGCGCTATACATTGCCACTGAAAATCAGCCAGCTGATTTGTTGACAAAGAGCTTGACTAAGGGTGTCCACAAGCATTTGTTACTCAAGATAGGTATGAAGAACTTGTTTTGCGATGCCTGGCTTGCGGTATTGGAGTGCATCAATGTAAAGATGTTGAAGTGCCACATAACAAGCTAAGGTGCTGAAGTGGCGTGCAACAAGACTCTCAAACATTTCCCTTGTTTAGTTTGTTAGTTATAGCATAATAAGTGGTTAGTTGATTACATTCTTAATTAAAGTGTTTAGAGACTTGTATAAATAAGTGCACACAACACTTTTACAGTTAAGAGAAAAATTGGAAAGCTCCCACAAATATCTTGTGTTCATCTCCCTTTCTCTTCTTCATATCTCAGGTGATGCATCCAGTTGCACAGTGCATGTTGCAACTGTGATCACATCATGAAATTCAAATAACTTAACCTCAAAAGCTAGCTTGTAGGGTGAGGATTGTCCAAGTTCATGTTCTCATTTCATTTTCGATGTGGGACTCTTAATACAATGTTTTTGTGTCAGTGTAAGTATGCTGAATTTTCGGATCTCTCTTTTCAGATCTGGTCACTGTAATTATTATTCTATTATAATTATGTAAAATATAGATTATTCTCTAATCAGGTTTGTAAATTGTAAACACCTATAAATATTGCATTAAGAAAAATTACACTCTTCTACAATCAGAATGGTATCATGAAGGACTAAGAGAAGGACTGAAGTAGTCTCTTATATTAACAGTGAAATTGGGTCGTTCATAGAATCCATTCCTATTACATCCGGATATCAACGCCGTCCACATTTTCAAGTCCTTCACAAGGAAAGACTAGAGGGAAAATTCAATCGAGGTCAAATTATGATATAGAAAGAATATTTTGTTTGATAGCAGATGCATACAAAGTATCAGTCAATCTAAAAGCATTGTTTGATGTAATTAATTCAGTAGAATCATGTTGAGTAATTGAGATTCTTTTACCATTGTCCATAGCTATGCCTTCTGATGCGCATTAAGATGCACACACTTTAAACGCAAGTGCACGTTATCGTGACAAGTAGTATAGTCTTGATAAGACCGAATATCATCCTCAAGGATTAGGGTTCAATTACCAACTATCTATTTTTTTGGTATCTATTTGGTGAATTGATAATTGATTTGTTGTTTATAACTAAGAATTATGCAAGCTATTTGAATATAAAGATTTATTTGGTGGTGATGAGAATAGGGCTTCCATGTATCCTTACTATCCGCTTATGCTACTTACTAATGCATTAACTTATGATATTCTTATTTTGGAGAAAGCAGGTTTACGAAATCGTTTTATACTCCCGTTAGGGTTATATAAACACTCTGATGATCGCGCTTACCTACCTTTGGTGATAAGGATAACTCTATAGGAGGATTAAGAACAAAAACCTAGTTGGTATCGCGCGATGCGCAAAATTAGGGTTGTTAAGCCTCATCAACGCTACATAAATAATTGAGGTGTTTCATCCCTAATCCAAGAATGTCTACCCAACTTACGGATATTCACAATCCCTCTTTCGGAATCGATTAGAAATCATATAGTGATAATTAGTTGTCAATTAATTACAAGAGTTCAACTCGATTATTGGATAGATCTCACAATAAGAAAAATAACCATAAGCGTGCATTAATTTATAACATAAGTTTCTAGCAATTCAACATGGAAAGCCTATAAGAGAATTAGTTCCTAGCCATAAATATGACAAGAACTAATTCAAAGTTCATCATACAAAACTGAAATAAAGTAAAGAAAAGGGAAAAGAAATTACTAAACTAATGGTATCAATCTCAAGCAAAAGTCTTGTGTTGTGCGGAAGGAACCCAAAAGCGCTAGGGTTCTCGCTTTTATAGGCTGAAACCGCCTCCTCTTTTCCTTGAGCTGGCGATTTTCGTCAAAGACCTAATTTTTTCAGCGTCGGTGCGCGTGCCGGAAGTTCTGCAATCCGTCGGGTGTTTTGGCGCCGCCCGATATCTGGCATGCGAGCGCGCGGCCACTGGAACTCTGTAGCTTCCGGATGTTTAGCGCGCGACCTGCATCTGGCATGCGAGGTGCCGCGGCGCTGCAACTTCTGTAGCCTCTCTGAATAGTGGGCGACCTGCTTTGCGAGGAAGCCTTGTGCTAGTGCAGATTTTTCCCTCGTTCGCCACTTTCTCTGTTTCGGCTCTGGCATCTCTCTTTTGCCTCTTTTAGCTCCTTTTCGCCATTTGGCCATTTTAACCACTTTGACTCAATAGAAAGGAAAACTATCCTAATACAACATTTATATGTACAAAGCGGACAAAAGACTAACTAAAGCGACTCAAAGGTGTATATAAAATACAGATCAAATACCCAAACTTAACCTTTGCTGCCTCGAGCAAAGATAGAAAGAAATAAAATAAAAGACTCAAAGAACGAAAAAATAAAAGACTCACTTGCCATTGATCACTTTTCTTTGCATAAGTGTTAACTAGAAAAACATGAAGGTTAAGCGAGAATAATATGCGAGGAACATATAGCATGAAATTTTGACATTAAGCTAGATATTTCGCAAACTCATACTTATCATGCTTTGATGGAAGTCAATATACTAAATTATGCATATAAATTCAAGAATTCCTATGGCATGCTTACTTGTTATTCTCCACTAATCCTGGATATGCATAGAAGAGATCTTTAGGACTTTAAGGGTTGTAATGTAGACTTAGGTATATGTAGGTAAAAATAGGCAATTTAGGCTCATTTCGTGTACCATAAGCTCTTGACTTTTGGTATTTCCCTTTTTCTTTTTGTTATTTTCTTCATTTCGATTCTATCTTTCCCCTCTTTTGTTTTGGGAGAGTGAAGTATATAATAATGACAAGCACCCCCAAACTTAGGCTTTTGTCTATTTCTTATTACTTTTGTATTGGGGTGCAACAGACTTATTCGCTCTTTTTTTTGTCTCTTTTTTTTAACACAATGTATTCCACTATTTCATATTTTCACTTATGGTACAATTTGTGGGAATATAGGGTGTCAAAGAAGAGGTTTCAAATTTAGGCTCAATGGTGACTAGGGATATTTTTAAAGTCTGAGAATAGAAAAGAATGGTAAGAATTGGCTATCAAAGAAATGCACGAGTCATCTCCTAGCATCGTATCCTAACTATTTCGCCTCAAATAGCAAGCAATCATAACACGTAAGTATTTATCATTTAGCATGCATAACTCAAGCAAGAAACTCCAAATAGGCAGTTCTGTGAGTTTTTGGCATATCTAACTTAGGTGTTTAGATAGTTACTTCAATTCCGTTACATTATTCCACCTTACTTCACTAGGTGTTTCTAGCAACTACAACATTCATGATCTTTGACAGGCAATTATGACTCAAAAAGAAAAAAAATTTGGTGACTCAAAAATAAACATAAAAACAATCAAAAAGACTAAAATAAAACATAACATGACACAAATAAAATACCCCCAAACTTAAATCACACATTATCCCCAATGTGTGTCGACTCAAAGACAATAAAAGAAATAAGATACTTACAAACTTTGGTTAAAATGGTGGTGGTGGTGGTGGATAATGCATCGACCATTGGTTGAACAAGGAACTCAACTCGTTGATTTGTTGCCTTGTTTAACTTTGTCCTTGTACTACTGTGTCCAAGGTCTGCATCATCCTCATCTGATTTTGATACAATTGCTCCATTGTGGGCGTTGGAGGTTCTGCTCCTGTAGTTGGCCGGTGGCTAGGTCCTGCCTCATATTGAGCCCCTATTTCAGGCTCATCTTCGTCCATGGCGGCCTCTGCTGCTGCTGGTGGTTGTACTCTCCTTCTGGCTGCTGGTGGGCTTGGGTCTGGGAAAGAGTGCACTATTCCATAGGACACAGGCAGTTGGTTTCTTTCATGAGTGTCAGTGGGTAGTTGTGGAACCGCACTCATGTGACATAGCTTGGTGATAACTGAGCCATGTCCCAATCCGCCTGTTGTTACCAACCTGCTGATTTCCTCAATGCTCTGCACTATTTCTTTCCCCACATCAATCGTCAACCCCCTCATAATTCCATATATCAGTTTAATCCTATCCTCTGGCACTCTGGTGAAGTGTGTGGATGGAATCGTCGCGGTGACGAAATATAGCCACTGGCTACTTTGTTGAATGCTTTGTTGATTGCTCTTGACCATTTCTTCCAATATCAAAAAGCGCTTGGTAGCTCGCGGTGTCTGCAGCGGCATTAGGTCGATGTGGTCAATCTTCTAGACCGTGTTCTAAAGTGATTCCAATTACTTCTTTCTTCAACATCAACTGTTTTCAATTGTATATTTATATCCTCTGCTGTCACAGGCACATAATGTCCCCTTACAAAGCATCCCCTTTCCACCTTCTCCGGAAAATTGGCATAAAATTCACGCACCATTGTTGTGTTTACTGGTGCTATCTTCTCCGGGTTCACAAATTTTCTCCACTCCCTTAACTCAATCATCTCCCGAATGGGCTCATAAACATCCTCTTCCCCATATGACTCCCTCTGGTAGTCCATTCCCCTTTCTGGTATTAAAGTGCAGTATCGCTTTTGTATCTTTGGTAGGCTTGGTAGCTCACAAACCTATTTTCATCGTATTGTGGGGTTGGGGTGGATGTGGAGCCTCTTCTTTTCCTGGTGGCCATGGTTAAAACAGTTTCTGGATCTTACAATTTAGTGGCACAACTGTTTCCTACACAATTAACAACTAGCGTGACACAACACCCCAAACTTCAACTTTTCTACCCAATACCCACGCTCGTGTTTCTACTCTTTTCTCCAAACTTCACAATCAACTTTTGATGCCCAATTACTTGACTACAATACTCCTTCAAACTACTACCTCACGTGACTTGATAAAGGATTGAAGCAGAAAAGGATTACCTTTTTATGAGAAGCTTGGTATTCTGGTTTCTAATGGTGGTTTGAGGCTATGTAATGGATCGTTGTGGGTGGAGATGGCTAAGGGTTTTTAGGTATTTCAGAGTTGTGGGTGTGGTTGGGGTTAATGTGTGGAGGAGTTGTGGGCATTTTTTTGGAATTTCGTGGGTTTTGGGAGAGGAAGGGGTAGGTTTTTGAAATTGGAGTTGGGAAAATCGGTCTGGGCGTTTTAAGTTACGGATTCCCGCCAGCGCGGCCACCTTTTAGCGCGCGGCTGAATCTGCGCTCGCCGGGACTTCTGCGCAGCCCACTCTCTGGCGCATGGCCTAAGCCGGCAACTTTACGGAATTCTACCGCGGCCACGCTCGCAGCGCGCGCTAAACTTCAGCGCTGTTCGATTCTTTTGGCGCTGACCACGCTCGCAGCATGGCGCTACACTTTGGAAATTCTGGCTTTTCTTCAATTTATTTCCTGCACTGTCAATCACAAAGACAAACAACACAAGACCGTGAGACTGTTCTTAGACAAAATAAAATAAACTAAAGACAGAAAGTAAAATAACATAATTGAAAACGTTGGGTTGCCTCCCAAGTAGCGCTGTCTTTAACGTCTTTTAGCCGGACGCAAGTTCCTTAGCTTTAATAACCCTGGGGTGGATTAAGCCCCCAACCAATCCATTTCCTCCACATTTGGCGTTTTATTTTTCTTCTTTTCTTCTTAGCATTATCAGTAAGGGGGAGCTCAGGAATACTTACCTCCTTTAGTGGTATTTCAGCAAACCATGCCTGCTTTCTTGGGCTCATCGCTCTTTGGTTGAATTGTATTGGCTCGCATGGGGGTTTGATGGTGTTGATTGCAAAGCACCCACTCATTTTTGGTGGCTCAATGACGTGTTTAAAAACTTTAAACACCATTTCTTCAGACTCCACCCTTAGTGTTAATTCTCCTTTTTCAACATCAATCAAAGCTCTCCCCGTTGCTAGGAATGACCTCCCCAATATGATAGGGATTTCCGCGTCTTCTTCCATATCGAGGATGAGGAAGTCTGCAGGAAAGAAGAATTTTCCTACTTTTACAATCACGTCCTCGATCTTGCCTCTTGGATGAACCAGCATCGGCGGTTGCGGACTTCGTGGTTGGTTTGGCCTCACCTAACTCGATCTTTTAAATGCGATAAGGCGCATTAGATTTATACTTGCCCTAAATCATATAGAGCTCTGTTGCAGTTACCACCGCCCATGTGCAGGTAGTGTAAAGCTCACGGATCTTTTAGCTTTGGTGGCAACTTTTACGCAAGATAGCACTACACTCTTCTCACGGTGCTACTATTTAGATACGCCTTCTTCTTTTTCCCAAAATCTCCTTCATAAACTTGAAATAGGAGGCATCTGCTCTAATGCTTCTATGAAAGGTATGTTGATATGCACTTTTCTGAATGTCTCCAAAAATTTGGAGAATTGTTTATCAGCCTTTATTTGTAGTCTCTGGGAAAGGGATCTTCTCTGTATACTCCTTCTGGAGTTTTCTCTCTGTTGGGCTAGGCTCAATCACCTTCTTTTTCTAACTCTGCTTTCTTCTCAACTCTTGGTGAGGTATTTGCTCCAATTGTCTTCCACTTCTCAATCGCCTCGACTTTTGCACGACATCGCTCCTTCGATTTACCTCTGTATTGCTTGGCAATGTCCCGTGGCTCTTGTTTACTGTTTTGCTATTGACCACGTGTCTCAAGTTCTGAATGAGGATCTAGAACACTTCGCATGAATTGGAGTGCAGGCATTGGCGAGTCTTTATCGCAACTTTGACTCGTCGGGCTTTTCTTCGAGCGGTGCATTGAGCTGATCTTTGTGGGGCTTGAATGAAGGGTCTGATTCTGGCTCTGCTGGTTCGCATCGCCCCTATCACGGTTCTGCTGCACGATCACGATTCTGCTTGCCCGTGATGCGGTCTGCGCCGCGAATGCGGTCTGCGCCCGGTCTCCTTTCCATGAGAAATTTGGGTGATTCCTCCATCACGGATTATAAGTGTTAGAGTAGGGGTTGTTCTGTTGCCTCGATAATTACCTATGGCACGACACTCTGCTGCTCCATTGGTATATTGTTGGAATCCATTGAAGGACACCTATCAAATGTATGTGGGCCACATATCTCATGACTTTAGGCATCTGTCTGCGCATTCACGACGTATGTTCTTTGCTGTTGTTTCGCTAGAAGGGCCACTTGGGCATTCAGGCGTGATAAGATCTATTCGTGGACTCCCATTCTTCTCCCATTTGTCGACCTCTCTTGTGACATGGTTGTTAGTGGCCATATCTTCTAATAACTCATGGCGTCGTGGGCTGTTTTCTCATGAATGCTCCACTTCTGCTGCATCTATGATGGTTACGGTTGTCTTGCTTTCGGCCAGTTGTAAAGATGTGGACCAAGTTCCACAACTCAACGATGGTGTGGGCACTTTCTCTGTAGATCTTTGAACCTTTCCCAAGCTTCATATAAGGACTCTCCATATGCTTGGTAAAAGTTGTTCAACTCCCCTCTCAATTTTGCTGCTTTACACGGGGGAAAGAACTTGGCTAGGAATTTCTGTGCCAGCTCTTGCCATGTAAAAATCGAATCGGCCGGCAGGGAATTCAACCATACTTTTGCTCTATCCCTAAGTGAGAAGGGAATGAGCCTCAATCTGACGGCATCATCGATGCGCCGTTATATCGAGCGTTGCACATAGCTCGAAATTAGCTATGTGCATATGTGGATCCTCGACGGCGATCCTACGAATTGCACTGTCTTTGTACCATGCTCGAGTGCCGGTTTTATCTCGAAGTTGTTAGCTCCTATTGCAGGGAGCCTAATGCATGTCTGTGCTCCATTTACTCTTGGCAGCACATAGTCTCCCAAACTTCTTTCTGGCTGGACTTGGACTCTCTCTTCCACGTCTATTGGCGTTTGCCTAGGTATTCCTGGATGGGGCTAATTCTCTCTTAACCCTTCTCCCATCCCGTTGTTGTTCTGAACGCCGTTCATCTCTAACAAGGTTGCAATCGTGATTCTTTACGCTACGTTTGCGAGTTTTCTCAATTTCTGGATTGAAGGGAACAAGAGTGTCTGCTCCTCTTCTCCTTCGCATAAACTGACTTCCTGAAATAGATCAAAAACAGACAACAAATCACGGCACCTCGAATTTTCAAAAGAAAAACGTAAAAATTAAAAATTAAAATAAAAAAACCAAATTAGAAATTAAAAATAGACAAATTTGATATTGAACTATGCCTAATCCACATGGCGTAAAAGCTATTCCTAGCCATAAATATGACAAGAACTAATTCAAAGTTCATCATACAAAAAGCGAAATAAAGTAAAGAAAAGGAAAAGAAATTACTAAACTAATGGTATCGAATCTCCAAGCAAAGTCTTGTGTTGTGCGGAAGGAACCCTTAAAAGCGCCTAGGGTTCTCCTTTTATAGTATGAAACCGCCTCACTTTTCCTTGAGGCCAGATTTTTCGTCAAAAGACCTAATTTTTTCCCCGTCGGTCTGCAGTGCCGGGATACCTGCAATCCGTCGGGTGTTTTGGCGCGCGGCCGATATCTGGCTGCGAGGCGCGCGTACTGGAACTCCTGTAGCTTCTCGGATGTTTAGGCGTCGCGGCCCTGCATCTGCTGTCTGAGGGTGCCGCGGCGCTGCAAGTTCTGTAGCCTCTCTGAATAGTGGGCACCGCGGCCCTGCTTTTGACTGCAGGAAGCGCCGCGACGCTGGTCTGGATTTTTCCCTCGTTCGCCACTTTCTCTGTTTCCAGCGCTGGCATCTCCTCTTTTGCCCTCTTTTAGCTCCTTTTCCGTCATTTGACCATTTTAACCACTTTGACTCAATAGAAAGGAAAACTATCCTAATACAACACTTATATGTACAAAACGGGACAAAAGACTAACTAAAACTGACTCAAAAGGTGTATATAAAATACACCGATCACCTTCTAAACTTTTATATGCTTCAAGATTTGTATGCTTTGTGGTGACTTGATGAGTAGTACCGGAGTCGACAATCAATTGATTTGCTGCAGCTTGGTTACCTGAAAGAAAATATGCCTTTGCCTCTAAATGATTGTGAGACTATGACCAGTAAACATTTGCAGTGTGACCCAGTTTGTTGCATAATTGAAAGCGAACATGATTATTATTATAACGCCCTTGCACTGGAGTATTTGTACGATTGTTGGAATGCCATTGTGAGTTATTATTGGGTCCACGAGCAGTGTGATTGTTGGAATTGGTAGATCTGTTGTGAGTTACCATAGCAGTAGTTACGACAATGGTTTCTTTGTTCAACTCTTCATGTTTGAGAAAGAGCTCATAACCAATTAATTTTGCATACAACTCATCGTATGAGATGATGAAATCTCTTGCCCGAATTGCAGCGGAAATCTCACAAAAATATGAGCCAAGACCACTCAGAATTTTCACTATCAACTCATTATTGATGACAGTAACACCGGCAGTGGCGAGCTCATTGCAGAAGGAGCGCACTTGATGAAGATAATCAGCGATAGGGTGGGAGTCCTTTGATAGATGCACGAGCTGGTCACGAAGGTTAAAAATTCACGTTTGGGACTTGTTGGCATAAGTCAGGTGCAGGGAGTCCCAAGCAAGTTTAGCAGTGGAGGCAGCAATCACAGTTGCAGCAATCGTCGGATCGACAGAAGCCATTATGACATTCTGTATCAATTGATCTTGGCGGAATCAAATGGTGTATGCTACGTTCGCTACTTCTACACTGTTTTGAGTGAGAGTTGTCGAAGTAACGAGAGAAGAGTCGTCAAGATGGTCAAATAGATTGTGCCCGCGCATAAGCATGGAAATCTGGGCTTTCTATGTAGAAAAGTTATGACTGCCAACAAGCTTTATTGGCACTTGTGACACAGGATTGAACTGAACAAAAACGTTAGAGTTGATGTCCATGGAGTCCGCATTCCTTACGTTTTCAGGCATGCTAACAGTGAGTATGTGTGGTGGTAGTTAGAGGATCAAAAAAACTCTGGAGAGTTACGATGTAGGTTCTGATACCATATAATAAATTGAGCAAGATAAAACAAAACAATACTTTCATTAATTGATGAAGAACTGAAATATATACACAAAATAAACTAACAGTCTCCTCCACGGTGGAACTAGGGGTGGCAAATGGGCGGGTTACTGACCCGTCCAAATGTTACTTGGGTGGCAATGGGTGGAGTTGAAATGGGCTAAAAAGCGGATCAAAGTTCAATCCGCTCAATTTTTACTAAGCTTTAATTGTCTTATTTGTTTTTTTATAATTTTTAGTAGCTAATAAATTATTATTTTTCTTTTATTATAACTATATATAACATATCAAATAAAAAAAATATGTTTTAACATATTTTGATAGATTTCTCATGGATCAATTTGTGCTAGATATCAACCTAAAATTTGATGGATAGAAATTAATTGGGCTGAAATAGGTTGAACTAACGGGTCAATAATCCGCCCAAACTTGAATAGGTTAGGTGTGTTATGATTTCATGTGTTAAAGTTTGACTCCTAAAATAGTGGAAGCAAAAATAATAGCCTATGCAGTAAATAATCTAGGTACAGTAAAATATAAGCAGTAGCAACCTAAAGGATAAGCAGTAAACACGTTCTAATAAAGGGTTAACACCCCAAATTCTAGTTAATTAATCTTTACCAAATCAATTTTCCTCTTCCAAGCTCAGATTGAAGTAAATGGGCGAGTCATAAGGCTAGCTAATCCATTAAGAACAAAATTAATTAAAGAAACATAGACGCACTTCATTAGAAATAAAAATCATTCAATACATTTGCAAAACAAGAGTTTCAAACCAAACTTTAATAATGTATATTTTAATAAATAAAATTCAAGTAAAGGAATGAAATACTACACACTTAAATATTCAATACAAAGTAAGTAATTAAAGAAATGATTAAGAAATTTTTCATTTAAGTGCTTCAATCTTCTCCTTCAATGGTGTGGTTCTCAAGGCTTGAAAACGTGGCAAAAGATGAAAAATGATATCTCCAAGTCTTGCTTTTGTAGCTCCACAATTTTACAATTCAAAAATGACAAAAATAATCCACAACTTTTCAGATTTCAGATTTACAAATCCGACCACTTTTTGCAATTTTAGTCACTTTTCTCTAATTTAGCTCCTTTCTGTTTCGTTTTAACTTGATTTTTTCCCGATCATTTCTAAATCACATAAAACTTGTAAAATGGAAGTAAACAATATTAAATGCACCAATTTTTCAATCAAACATAACAAAAGTCTAAGATTAAAAAGAGATAAATTAATAAAATAGACACAAGAACCTATAAGGAATGATATGAAATGATCAGATACTTAGATATGTCATCAAATGACACGTATTTACCACTCCGATCAGTTTAATTTAAAAGTTTACCAACTCTATGAGCCCCAAATTACCAGAAACTTGAACTGTGCACTCTACCGAATAGTGTCATGAGAAAACAATATATACTACTTAAAACCAACTTGCTATCTAAAACAATTTTTGAACACCCTATACGTTCTCTACTTGTATGTATGATTTGATTGGTCATTTGATTGTGCATGTAATCATTTGAATATTGGGGAACTTGTTTGAGTTTCGCTCTTGATGTATTATTACCATATACTAATCGTATATCAAAATATATCTTGAATCACTTGTATATCTACTTAAACATGTTTTAGCTACCCGCATGAGAAATGTGCCAGAAGAAGAGAAATACGATCGCAAAGGCCACGTCGAGTTCGATCCTCGCATAAACCTTCTTTGGGTTGAGCCATCATACATGGGCTGGCGAAGTGTAGTTTACATGTCGACGCGTGGCGCGCTTATCGCTACTGGTCCGGGTTTACCTCTGTGTATTTCGAAAGAAGTGGCGAGTGCCTTCGCCAACAAAAAAAAAACATGCTTTAGCTTGCATCTCAAATATTCCATTGTCCTCTCGTTCATTAACTTTCTTAGCTTCTCGATAGAGCTTTGTTCATACATTTTATGATTACTGTTCCCTCTGTCTCAAAAAGATAGATTATCCTGCTTTCATTATTAGTTTGTCAAAAACACATTTATATATTTAGATGATTTATAGCCACACAAATATCTATGACTTGTTTTGAACCACACATTCAAAAGTATTTTTTATTTCTTAAACTTTATATCAAGTCAAACTAGAACAATCATTTTAAAACGGATTAAGTAATAATCAACATAGGTGTTAGAGTAAGCTGCTCACATTACATTCTCTCTGGGGTGACTCTTTTTCTAACTTTGCATGAACGTACTAGGATCAATTTGATAATGAGAATTGTTCTCTTTTTTCCATTTTTTTAATTTGAAAATTAACATTTAGCCATGATAATTTTGAATACAACCGAAAAATATCTATAACTATGTTTTCACGTTTTTTCACTTTTAATACATTCAAAAAGTCAAATATTCCTTGCAAAACGCCTGCCATAATCATCATAGGAAGGAATATAATAAAAAAACATATATTTTACAACAACAATAATATATTCAGTAAAATTCTACAACGTTGGATCTGAAGATGATATAATGTACGCTGACGTTACCTTTATCTTGATAAGGTTTGCGTAACAAGAAAAAAGAGAGATAGTAAAAAAGAATCCGAAGCTGGCCCCATAGAGAAAATTGTCTGTCGTCGTTTTCTCTTTAGCAAAATGTTACCTAATCATTCACAAGTCAATCTAGTTCTATCAGGATTTTACAATGGTTAGTAAAAGCTTGTGTTTTTGCTTCCTAAATAGAAAGAGCAGCAAAACTAAGCAAGAAGTGTTAGAATAAGATGATAAAGATGCCTCATCCTTTCCATTTACAAAGGATCTCAATATATACAAGTAAGAGGGATAAGATTGTTAGCCTTCATCTTCTCAATTCTATCCTAAAATACACTACTTAAAGAAAGATCCTATACTAATTACTAGGACTGGCCAGTGGGCCGGGCCGGGCCCACCGGGATCGGGTTTAGCGGGATCGGGACGGGTCGGGCGGAAGAGGCGGGTGAGTAGGCGGGCGGGCAGCGAAGTCGGTCGGGCGGGACAATACGTGTCGTCGGTCCCGATCCCCGTTGGGTAGTTCGGGACGGATCGGGTCGGGTCAAGCGGGTTTTGTTTTGTTTTTTTTTTAATTTTTTCACTAAATTAAAAATACTAAATTACTAACAAAGTAACATTAACATATACTTGTCATATAGTCATATACATATACTATAATATTATAGACTTATAGTATTATAATTATAGTATTATACTCATATATATAATATATTTATAAAGTATAAAGTTATAAACTATAAAGTATAAACTATAAAGTATAAACTAAATAATTAAACAAAGACAAGAAGAGTGTAAAAAAAACATCCCAAGGTTGTTTTTGTGCCTCTTATATTATTAATTATTTCATTGAAATATACAAGATTCAAAATTATAACATTGTAATTATCGTTGTTGAAAAAATTGCAAAAGACATAGAAAAATTAAAAATTGCAATGAAATAAATTACCAATTTGAAAATATTTTTCTAGTTTCTTTATAATTTCTTGTGGTTCTTGGTTGGAATTGGTATATCTTGGTCAAATTGTTCCACGCCGCTACTCATGTCTTGAGATAAAATGTCGTTGTAGTTGTCGTCTTCTTCGTTAATCTCGGTTGATCGCGCCTCCTTCGCTCGCTCGTATCCAATCTCTGAATAGTACCGCCATCTCCGGCTAATGAGTGTACGTGCTCTCTAGTTGAAATCACTGCGAAAAAGCGCTTTGAAGCGATTGATGGCCGAATGTTCAAAATATCTCGCCATCATTGAAAGTGTCGAAATGTCTTCTCATTCTCAAATCCAATATTCAGCAAGTCTTCTTTTCCTTCTTCATTGATAACTGCTTGGTAAGGTAAATTACCCTGCAAAACAAAAACATCGAACTCGCTAATTTGGTTAGCACTGTTACCACCGCACATTCTATTTCTGAGGCTTTCAATAGAATTAATACTAGCCCCAGAAACAGCATGTCTTTTTTTAGGCTGTGTTGAAGAAGAAGATGGTACAAAAGTCGGTTCGTTACTAGCACTTTCTTGCTGGTAATGCTGATATACTTTTTTGCATTCATCTTCTACGATATTCAACACTTCTTCTAGCGTTAGTTCAATAGGTGGCTCAACATTTAAATTTTTGGGAGTTGGAGGTGGTAGTACGTCCATACAGGTATAAATATTTTCAATAAGACTTTTACAACCCTCTACTTTAATAGTCGGGTTTAATACAGCACCAATAATATAAATAGGGGGAATAGAAATAAAATATTTCTTTAATTTCATAAACATTTTTTTAATAGCTGCCTTATAAGAAGGTTTTTTCATATATTCTTTAAGAAGTAAAAATATTATAGCTATATAAAACAACATAGTTGAAATAGTAGGATAATATAAAGTAGAAAATTTTTTTGTTGCTTGTTGAAAATTTTCTAGAAATACAATAAGTTCTCTAATTTTGTCCCAATCATTATCCACAACCATATCATTTGGATTTTGATTATGGGCGTTAAAAAATAAAGTAATAGGTTTTCTATAGTCATAAGCAACAACTAGTTGATCATATAAAGAATTCCACCTAGTTGGTACTTCTTTGGAAATTTTTCTGTAAGATAGTCCACAATCGTGACAAGTTTTTTTATATTCTTTTCTCTGTTGAATTCTATTATTTTTAAAAATAAAGTGTATAGCAAATTGTATTTTTTCAAGAATATCTTGAAAAAGTGAAAGACCATCCTTTACAACTAAGTTATAAATATGGCACACACATTTGATATGAAAATGTTTTGGAAAAGACGGAGTTAAAACATCTCTTAAAATACTAATAGCAGAATTGTTAGAAGATGCATTATCTAATGTAATACTCATAACTTTATCGATTATTAAAGTAATCGCAGATGAATAAATATTTTAAAATAAACTCACCGATTATTGCCTACTATCTATATATCTATATGTTAAAATACGTTTTTCATAGACCATTTATAATCTATCCAATGACAGTTCTAGTTAAATAATCATGGTCATTAGTACTACGACATATATCAGAAGTTAGAGCGACTTTGCAATTTAAATGATATAATGCATAACGTAAATACTGTTGATATTCATGTGCAAATTTAAATACATCTCTTTTAACAGTTGATCTAGAAAAACCTTTATAAGCAGGATTATACATATCTCTAATATAATGAATAAAACCAGGAGATTCAGGAAATGAAAAAGGCAAACCCTCCACAGCAACTAATTTTGCTAGTGCTTCCCTATCTTTATGTTTATCGTATTTAGGGCCTACAACTCCCCCCGTCATAGGGTTAATTTGACCAGACTTTGTCAGGACAGTATGTGAACCTTGTCCCGATTGAGAGGACGCTTGCTCACCATCTTTTTCAATAAGGTATTGGGCATGCAAGACATTGTGT
Organism: Przewalskia tangutica; assembly: GCA_029844215.1. Classification (NCBI taxonomy): domain Eukaryota; kingdom Viridiplantae; phylum Streptophyta; class Magnoliopsida; order Solanales; family Solanaceae; genus Przewalskia; species Przewalskia tangutica. The sequence goes on from CM056730.1 coordinate 110,337,197, forward strand.
TTTTGCAATAGGTGTCTTCCTAAACCCCCCGTCCCACCATGACCTTGTCCAGTTTTAAAAGAATAAACATTTTTACAAGTTTTACATACAACTACTTGATTCGGTACGTCCCTGTCAAAATATTTTCATACAACTGATTTTAATGGTCGTTTTGCCGGACCTCGTCTCATAGTAGGGGGGATATGAGGCATTTCACTAGTGGGTGTATCATCATCTTCATTAGTAGGTGTATCATCATCTAGAGTGTCATCTAAATTAAAATCTTCTTCAATTTGAGGATAATCATTTGTGTCAAGATCATATGGTATTTCAGAAAACATTTCAGGATCTATAAAATCATCTTGTCTAGGAATAGCTGGAACAGGAATACTAGAAGAAGTACCCTTTCCCTTGTTACCCGCCCTACTAGAAGAAGTACCCTTGTCAAAAAACACTTTTAACTCTTTTCATGGTAATAAATAGTTAAAGACTTAAAGATAATGAAATTAAATGTGCTAAATGAAATAAAAACAAAATAATAATTTAATGAGAGAACGAATGTACCAAACGCCGACGTAGAGTCGACGTGTAATCGAGAGGTTGAAAATTGAAACTTTGCTCGATAGATAATCCTCAAGCTAGTTGCCAACTTCACTCCCAATTCTCAAATTAATAAATAGATTGAATATGTAGTAGACAATGTTGTATAGAGAATAGAGATTGATTGATTGAGAGATTAGAGAGTAGAAATATTTGTGAAAATAATAAGAAGAGGAAATGAGGTATTTATAGTTGAAAAATTGGGTTAAAGTGTAAATATAATAACTTAGGGGTTAAAAATAAATATAAATGGGGTAGGGGGGGGGGAAGCCAAAAAGGGCCGTTGTCCAACGGCAAAAATGTAAAATGGCCGTGAGACAACGGCTATTTTCTCAGAAAGGCTGGCGGGCGGCGGGAAGTCGGGTCGGGCGGGACCATACCTCGCCGGTTCGAGCCCCGGTCCGTTTTTTTGCAGGGGTCGGTGTCGATTCGGGGCGAGTCGGTCGGCCCGACCATCGACCACTACTAATTACTGTTGAGGATATTAAGTAGTTGGTTAAGAAGTAGTTGGTTAAATAATTATATTGGTTAATTACTTCAGTGGTAAATTGGTATTTTCACCTTTCTAGTTAGTCTCATTTTTCTTTTCTCTATAAGCTCTTGTACGCAGGGCATTTTGCCTGTGTGGATTTCATAATGAAAATTAGAAAAGCTTCCACAAGTTCATCCCTCTTCCTTCCTTAATTGATTCTTCTACAATTAACATGGTATCAAAGCCAACTAATGATTGTTGTTGAGAAATCGAAGCAAGAGAGAAGGCCTAGGTCGAAACAAATTGAAGAACGATTCTGCAAATCGAAGATAAATTCTGGAAATTGAAGATCGAAATTCTATTCGTGGTTCAATTCGAGAACAATCAGACGCATGCAACACAGTTTACAACATACATATTACAATCGACAGGTGAAAATCAAATTTCTGGTTCAGTTCGTACACGATCGACATTCTGAAGTTCGATCTATGATATTTGAGATTTGGAAGATCAATCGATCAACTGTAGTTGTTATTTGTTTCAATTTTCTGTTTTGAATTTTGGTGAGAGTAGATACCTCACAGAATACACCAGCGATTACTGAGGAAACTTCGAACCTGTGTTCAAACATAGTGGATCACAATAATCCATTATTTTTGAGCTCATCTGATACTCCCGAGGCTGTGTATGTTGAGATACAGCTAACGAGAATGAAAAATTATACATTATGGAGTCGCGCGATGAAGCTCAGCTTGTTGACGAAGAATAAGATCGATTTTATTGATGGTACAGTGAGAAGAGATATGTATGAAGGAAATCTGGTGAAGCAGTGGGATCGTTATGTATGATGGTGATGTCGTGGATCATGAAGAGTGTTAGTCGAGATTTCCGAGTGGTACCTTGTATCGCTCATCCTTTGCTTTAGTTGTTTGGAGGGACTTGAAGGAGCGATTCGACAAAATCAACTTGTCTCGAGTATACCAATTGAAGAAGGAACTGAGTATGCTGCAGCAGGGAGTGTCTCCCGTGGCCAGTTACTATTCACGAATGAAGGATCTATGGGATGAGATCGATTCCATAATTCCTCCACCTACATGTGAATGCGACAGCCCCCGGGCTTATGTTGATCACCTTGCTAGCCAGAGGTTATTAGAGTTCTTGATGGGATTAAATGATGGCTATAATCAAGCACGAAGCCACATTTTGTTGTTATCACCTACGCCTAGTGTCAATCAAGCATATGCTATGATTGCGCAAGATAAAAGTCAGAAGTCCATTACTGGAAGATTCGGAGACATTGATTCGACTGAGTCTGTGGCTTTATATGGGAAGTCAACACAATATCAACAAAAGAAACCAAATCAGTCTGGTGGTTTCTGTGATTATTGCAAGATGAAAGGTCACATTAGAGAGAATTGTCGCAAGTTGTTGTTATTCTGCGATTACTGCAAGAAACAAGGTCATATTGCAGAAAAATGTTATAGACTGATGGCAGATTCCAAAGAGAACAGGAAGGTGAATGCAGAATCGCTGTTCACGACCACCGCAGACATGAGGGAGTTGTCTAAGCAGCAACATGATATTCTCCAGAGCAGGCTGTCTCAGTGTAGTCCAGACAGATATGAAAAGGTGCTATAGGTGTTCGACCAGCAGGACAAGGCTCACATGGCAGGTAACATTATGTCTTATGAACATATGGGTACCATTAATTCAGATTGGATAGTGGACACAGGGGCAACTAATCATATGGTTTGTGATAAGAACATGATTGAGAGTTGAGATAGGGATAGTGCAGGGCAGGTACAACTCCCTACAGGTGCTGTGGCTAGAATCACACATACTGGGAGTTGCAGATTGAAGTGTGGTGATTTCATTGAGCATGTGTTGTATGTTCCTACTTTTAAGTTCAATCTGCTCTCAGTGTCGAAGTTAACCAGGGAGTTAAACTGTTGTGCAAGATTTTTCCCTGACTTCTTTGTCCTGCATGATTTGTTTACTGGGAAGGTCAAGGATACTGGTAGAGAAGTTGATGGATTGTACATACTGGAATCAGGTAGAAGCTACAAGGAAGCAATAAAGGCACATGCCCATGCCTCTTTGACAGTGATCTCCAAGGATGAGCTGGAAGCTGAGCTCTGGCACAGAAGAATGGGGCATGTCCCATTGAGTATGCTTAGGAAAATTACTGCTTTTAGACTCAAATCGAATTTCTCAATATGTCATTGTGATGTTTGTCCATTAGCTAGACAAACAAGAAAGTCTTTCCCTGACAGTATGAGTAGAACTGAAATACCTTTCCAACTTTTACACCTGGATGTCTGGGGTCCTTATAGAGTGTCATCTTATGATAATATGAGATATTTCCTTACTGTGGTGGATGATTACACTAGATGGACATGGATTTTCTTACTACAAATTAAATCTGATGTGATATCTGTTCTCAAAAATTTGTTTATACAGATAAAAAATTAGTTTAATATAGGGCTGGCCAGTGGGCCGGGCCGAGCCCACCGGGATCAGGACCGGCGGGATCGGAGGAGGTCGGGGTGGAGGAGGCGGGGTCGGAGTGGGGCGGGCCGAGGCGGGATCGGGGCCGCGGGGCGATCAAAGTGTCGATCGGTGACGATTAGGCCCCGCCAGAAAGTCGGGCGGGTTTTTTTTATAATTTTCCACTAAATTAAAAATACTAAATTACTAACAAAGTAACATTAACATACTGATCATATAGTGATAGTCATAGACTCATATACTCATATTATACTATTATAATATTATAGTATTATACTCATATATATAATATATTTATAAAGTATAAATTAAATAATTAAACAAAGACAAGAAGAGTGTAAAAAAATATCTCTGTTTTTGTGCCTCTTATATTATTAATTATTTCATTGAAATATACAAGATTCAGAATTACAACATTGTAGTGTACTATTGTTGAAAAAAATTGCAAAAGACATAGAAAAATTAAAAAATTGCAATGAAATAAATTACCAATTTGAAAATACTTTTTCTAGTTTCTTTATAATTTCGTGTGGTTCTTCAGTTGGAATTGGTATATCTTGGTCAAATTGTTCCACGTCGCTACTCATGCCTTCAGATAAAATGTCGTTGTAGTTTTCGTCTTCTTCTTCGTTAATCTCTGGTTGACCGCACCTCCTTCGCTTCGCTCGTATCCAATCTCTGAATAGTACCGTCATCTAAATTAAAATCTTCTTCATTTTTAGGATAAACATTTGTGTCAAGATCATATGGTATTTCAGAAAACAGTTCAGGATCTATAAAATCATCTTGTCTAGGAATACTAGAAGAAGTACCCTTGCCCTTGTTACCCGCTCTACTAGAAGAAGTACCCTTGCCGAAAAGACTTTTTGTTCTTTTCATTTTAATTATGATAATAAATAGTTAAAGACTTAAAGATAATGAAATTAAATGTGCTAAATGAAATAAAAACAAAATAATAATTTAATGAGAGAACGAATGTACCAAGCAGCGTAGAGTCGATGTGTAATCGAGAGAGGTTGAAAATTGAAACTTTGCTCGATTGATTAATCCTCAAGCTAGTTGCCAACTTCACTCTCAATTCTCAAATTAATAAATAGAGTGAATATGTAGTAGACAATGTTGTATAGAAATTAGGGAAAATGTAGGAAGATTTGTGGAAATAAGAAGAGAAAATGAGGTATTTATAGTTGAAAAATTGGGTTAAAGTGTAAATATAATAACTTAGGGGTTAAAAATAAATATAAATGGGGTAGGGGGGTTGGGGTAGTGGGGGAAGCCAAAAATGGCAGTTGTCTAACGACCAAAATATAAAATGGCTGTTAGACAACGACTATTTTTGGCAAATGGCGGGATCGGGGCGGTCGGGTCCTGGCGGGACCATACTGCCCCACCGGTTGAGCCACGATCCGTTTTTTTACGGGTGGGGCCGGGCGGTGTCGGATCGGCGACCATGGCGATCTAGTTTAATGTGGTACATTAAGGGTGTCGTGACGGATAATGGGCGAATTTGTTAATACTGCATGTTTAGATCTCTTTAATAAATTAGGGATCGTACATCAAAGGTCCTGCCCTTATACTCCATATCAGAATGGAGTAGTTGAAAGGAAACATAGGCACATTTTGGAGATTGACATGGCTATTAAGTTACAAGGTCATCTGCCAGTTAAATTCTGGAGTGAGTGTGTGCAGGCTGCTGTTTATATCATTAACAGGGTTCCTACTGTTATATTAGGTAATGTTTCACCTTATGAGAAGTTGTTTAAAAGAATACCTTCACTTTCACACTTGAGGGTGATATGATGCCTTTGTTATGCCTCAAACTGGGTAAGCAAGGACAAGTTTGAACCTAGGGCCATTAAGGCAGTATTACTTGGATATGCTATCAACAGGAAAGGATACAAGCTGCTGAACTTGTCTGATGAGACAGTTTTTGTTAGCAGATATGTCAATTTCCATGAAAACATATTCCCCTACCAACAATTCAAGGAGAATGAAGACTCAACTATATCTCCATGCTCTGATTATAGTTTGTTTACTGATATTGCACATGTTCCCTCACAATCTATTCCAGTGGAGAATGTGAGTATACATCATAAACAGGTTTCTGGAGGAGGACCAGTAGATACAGAAGTGGAGACAGCAGAGGTTCCACTAGAGAGGCCATCATCTGCTGATAACCATGTAGCCAGCTTGGAAGATGGAGAAGCTGCTGAGAGGTCTGGTATTGCTGAGGATATTAGAAGGTCCAACAGAATAAAGAGAACTCCAATCTGGTTGAATGATTTTTTGCATCCAGGGTCAACACCCCCTCCTACACACAGTCAGGCAGGATGTGTATATCCAATGTCAAAGGTGGTGGATTATACTGGGGTCTCTGATCAGTATCACAGTTTCCTAGCCAGAATCTCAGCAGAACATGAGCCACAGACATACCATGAAGCAGCCAAGGATTCAAGGTGGGTAGAAGCCATGAATTCAGAAATCCAAGCTCTAGAAGACAATAAAACCTGGGAGGTTGTTGACTTGCCTCACAACAAGAAGGCCATTGGTTGCAAATGGGTATATAAAATTAAGTATAAGGCTACAGGTGAGGTGGAGAGATTTAAGGCAAGGCTTGTAGCTAAGGGATACAATCAAAGAGAAGGGGTAGATTACCAGGAGACCTTCTCTCCAGTTGTGAAGATGGTCACTGTCAGGAGTGTGATTTCAGTTGCAGTTTCTAAAGGTTGGGCTATTCAACAAATGGATGTATTCAATGCATTCCTTCAAGGGGATCTAAATGAGGAGGTGTATATGAGCTTGCCACAAGGAATTGCACATGAGCAAGGACAGGTTTGCAGGCTGCTTAAGTCATTATATGGTCTTAAGCAAGCCTCCCGGCAGTGGAATATAAAACTAACCACTGCACTGATGTCATCTGGTTTTGTCCAAATTTTTTTTGACTATTCTCTGTTTATCAAGAGGGATGGAGATAAAATAGTTATGGTGCTGATATATGTGGATGATCTTCTCTTGACTGGTAATGATCAAGGGCTTATTGATGAGACAAAAAATATCTTGCAACATCATTTCAAAATAAAGGACCTTGGTGAGCTTAGGTACTTCCTAGGTTTTGAATTTGCAAGGAACAAAGAGGGGATAGTGATGCATCAACGAAAGTACTCACTGGAGCTGATTGAGGACATGGATTTAACTGGTTCCAAACCAGTAACTTCCCCAATGGAAGCAAATGTGAAACTTACTTCAGCTGAGTATGATGCTCTTGTGAAGGAAGCAGGGAAAGATGGGGCAGCAACATGCAAAGTTGGTGCAGCCATTTCACTACATAATGACAGTCTACTGAAGAATCCAGCAGCTTATCAAAGCCTGGTTGGACGACTACTGTATTTGACTAATACTAGGTCGGACATATCTTTTGCAGTTCAATGTTTGAGTCAATTTATGCAAGCACCCAAACAGTCCCATATGGTCGCAACTGAAAGAGTTGTAAGGTATGCAAAACAAGCACCTGGCTTAGGAGTGCTGATAGCAGCATAAGACAATAATATTCAGTCGGCTTATTGCGACGCAGATTGGGCTTCCTGTCCTATTACTAGGAGATCAGTGTCGGGGTATCTGGTGTATTTTGGATCTTCTCTTATCTCGTGAAAATCCAAAAAGCATCAGACCGTTTCTCGGAGCTCGGCAGAATCTGAGTAGAGATCTTTGGCATCAGTGGTAGCAGAGATTGTATGGATTAAATGACTGTTTTCAGATATTGGTGTGTTCTTGAGACTTCCTGTTTCAACTCATTGTGACAGCAAATCTGCAATCCAAATTGCTACAAATCTAGTGTTTCATGAGCGGACCAAGCACATCGAGATCGATTGTCACTTCATCGGGGAGAAGGTGCAATCTAGTCTGATTTCTCTGACATATATCTTGACTGATGACCAACCAACAGATATGCTGACTAAGGCCTTGTTACCATGACACCATATGCATCTTCTTTCCAAGCTCGACATGAAGAATCTGTTCTTACATCCTCGCTTGATGGGGGTGTTGAGGATATTAAGTAGTTGGTTAAGAAGTAGTTGGTTAAATAAGTATATTGATTAATTACTTCAGGGGTAAATTGATCTTTTCACCTTTCTAGTTAGTCTCCTCTTTCTTTTCTCTATAAGCTCTTGTACGCAGGGCATTTTGCCTGTGTGGCTTTCATAATGAAAATTAGAAAAGCTTTCACAAGTTCATCCCTCTTACTTCCTTAATTGATTCTTCTACAATTAACAATTACCATTTAATTACAATAATTCTCTAGAATATTCTTAACACTAATTACCATTTAATTCACAAATGAATTCTAGAATATTCTCTAATACTCCCCCACAGTCGAAACGGAAGGAGGACGGATGTTGATATTGTCCCGAAAGTCTTCAAATAGAATCAGCGGAAGCCCTTTAGTGAATATGTCAGCTATCTGATGACGTGTCAGAACATGCAACACTCGAATTTGTCCGCGAACCACATTCTCACGAACAAAATGAATATCTAACTCAATATGCTTTGTGCTTGGTGATTGATTGGATTTAGGAGAGATAAATTCTTGATGTTGTCACGATTATCTTTCGCGCCCTTTTTCGACCGCGACTTTATTCTTTAGCGAACCCTGCTTAGAAAGAGTGTTAGGAAATAAATAATAAAAATGTTAAATTTTAAAAGGAATGTTAAAGTGTTAAAAATGCTAAAGGTGCTAAAGTAGGGGGCTAAATGCTAAAAAGGGTTGCTATGGAGTCGCCACCTAATTAATTTGGGTGAATTAGGACACCTAAATGTTAACTAGTTTAAAGTAAACATTAACTCCATTTAATGGTCTGCTAAACTTAATGAGATTCTGGGTAAGGGTTCTTTATTATCCTAAAGGGAAGGGGTTAGGCACCCTAAAGGATCCGCTAACTTGCGGTTGTCCATTCAAACCTAGGGTTAATTATTTATTGCTAAGAATGCATGTTTTAAAAAAAAGGTTTAGGTGAAGAGGTGCTGGCAAATAAAAGGTAAAAAAATGATGTATTTTATAACTTGAAAAGATTTATAAGATTTATTTATAAAGTCAGTTTTTGAAAGAAGGCATATTAGGGCGTTATAAAATGCATATGAAATTATAAATATACATATGCAAAGCTGACTTAGTGATTAAGGATAGGCCTTTATTGGAAGAAAATCGATTTTGATCATCATGTTAATAAATTATATGTATTAATAGAGGGTTTATAAGAAAATTAATTCTTTTAAGATGCATTAGTTTCCTAATTAGATATGCAAAATAGCTTATTCGACAGAAAGTTTAGACATGCATGATAAGCCTAGAATACGTAATTATAAGTGCATTTCTGATTTTAAAACTATCCGCCCAATTTATTTATTCAAAGACTGATTGTTCTATGTCTTCTATTAATTACAAAGTTAGCCAATTAAATTTCAACAAATAAACAAACAAATATATATAGGACATATAAGATTAAGAGGGCAAAATGATGCTTTTGGGGGATGACAATGTCGTCTCGTCCTTTTTTTTGTTTGGAAATTCTGAGGCGGAATGCGGTGGACATAGATGCGGGCACTCATGCGGTGTGGCTTGTGAAGAGTCTCGTAATGAGATTGCTCCAATGCATTTTCATGTAAAACACGAGAAGAAAAGGAGAAAAGGATTAGTATATATCCAAGTCATGTTAATAATGCAAGTAAACATGACACGTTTGAAAATGGAAGAAACATGTATACACATTCTTACTCGACTGCCCAAACCAAATGGACAGGTTTCAACAATGATTTTCAGATTTTAGGAGAAATCGGCCCAAGTATGACGGGCCTAGTAACAAGTATTCATATCCTACATGTATGCACATTGACAACAAACAAGACATGCATTGGGCCCAACTCATACTAGGCAATAGTGAAACATTTCCAGAAGTGGGGGATAAACAGAGACATTGGGCTTTCAGGCCCATCATATCTTTGTAAGAGAAAAGGGGAAGGCATTTGAATAGGCCAACAGACACATGGGCCCTGCCAGTCTTAAGAAATGGAAAGCAACAGAAAGGGACAACCCGAAACAGTGGGCATATACAAACAATATACTAGACTTCTATACTTATATACATGGAATATACGTAGCATACGACCCATATACCATAATATACTACCTTGATCGATTAGTTAGATATATCTAAGCTTAGGCGATAGTTACAACACCCCGAATTCAACACACGTAACGTGACTGATTTGACGAGCATGTTGGACATAAGCAGGACCAGATTTCCAAACCAGAAATGGTCTTTCAGACACATGAGTTATTCATATTACTCCAAGCATTCATCATAGATTAAGTAAACAAATACATCGTACGGACTCAGGAGAACTCTGGATACTAACACGAGGACTGTTTGGACTTAGGGACAAGAGGACAAATATGTAAAATCAATTTCACGATCATAGAAGACAAACAGACACATGACTGAAACATTTAAGAACAATTTGCTAGTCACATTGGTACCAAATTTTAATTCCTTATGCAGTTTGAACTTATCCTACACAGGTTTCTGAGCATGCTATTAACCGAATCCATTTATACAATAATCATTCAATTATGAAAGGATTTGACAAAGTAGTAATCCGACTATTACAAGTTATGGTTTCAGAGAGTGGATAACCGTCAGATTTGTTACTTATCCCATTTCAACTATTATAACATGTATGACAGATTACCAATAAACAAGCATGACTTCGACTGTTCTTCTCAACATACTGGCACTAATACATAGCATAAATTCAGATTAAATTCAGACAAGTCACAAATTGAACCACACAGATAACATAATGAAACGAAATTCAAAGGGGATTTGATTTTACCTTTTCCGGGCAGCGAATCGGGGCAGCGTATCAAGTCATCGATCCGCTCGGGTTTTGGTTTTGCGATGCGAGTAAAATGTAAAGCTTGTTTGCTGGTTTCTTGACTGATTTTGAAGGAAGGGTTCGGCTAAAGGGTGCTAACAGGCTCCCTCAGGTTTCCCCTACGTTTTGTGACAGTGGAGTCGACTATTGTTCGTGTCAGGGTTTCAGAAAGGTGCTAGGTGCTGGACGATAGAAGACGCCATTGCATGTATGTTGATCGGCTTTTGTTAATTGAAAAGGAAAGGAGGTCCCCCTTTGCTGGCTACCCTTGCATGTGCTTATATAGCCATGGTTCGAGTTCTAATGTTGGTAAGTAATAAAGGCTGATTTTGGACGAGATTTGGGCTTGATTCGTAAGTGATTTTAGAACGATTTAGTATGCCTTCAGTTATGGTAAGTTGCGATTTCGGAAGATTTGAGTTCGATTTGCCGGATTCTCAGGCGAGAATCACGGCAGGGAAGGTTTGATTTGGTTATGCCAGGTTTCCCGGCGAGATTCACGGATAAAAAAGGGGGGTGCATGCGGCGGGTGAGGTTTAGGGCTTCGTTGTGAGGGAGACGATGAGGGGAAGGGCTGAAGTATAATTAGGCAAAGGGCTGCTGGGTTATATCGTTGTGGGCCGCTGGTAAGTGGGCCGAAAAGGGTGGGCTGATGTTAATATTGGGTAGATAGTGGGCTGATAATTAATTAATTAGGTATTAATTTAGGTGGGTTATTAGTGTTATTAGTTTAGGTAAAATTAATTAGGTATTAGTTATTTAATTAGTTAATTAGTGGTAAAGTAAATTAATAAATGATTAGATTATTTTAGGTGCTTTGTTAGTCTAAGTTTGAGATTAAAAAAATAAAGACGGGTGTGCTATTTAATTAGTGTTTAATGTTTATAATGTGATGTCGTTATTAAGACTTATTAAATAAAAATTAGGACTTCTTAATTCTTTTATGAATGCTATTATTAAAACGCGTGTGTTAGATATATATTTTATGTATTTATTATTTATTATTAAATTGTTTATTTATGCCTGTATTAATGTTTTATTGCTGCATTTTATTATTTTAAAATTATTAAAATTATTGTTGAAAATTAGTGTAATTTTATAGTTAATGACTGGACGGGAGGGTCAAAATTGGGTGTCAACATATACTAGTGTAGCCTTTGGCAATGGACAATGAAGTTCAAGTAATAGATTCTGAATCCAACATGACTCAGATACTACATTGGCTACGACACGATATTCTGCTTCAACATTGGAATGTGATATTGTGGGTTATCGTTTAGACGACCAGGAGATCAGATTATCGCCAAGGAAAACACAATATCCTGACGTGGACCGTCGGGTATCTGGACAGCCTTCCCAATCTGCATCGGTATATGTTAGGCGTATTTTGTATACGTCTTTTGAGTCATTTTTAGTTTATATTTTACTCGTTTTTATTGTGTTTAGTATAGTAGTAGAGTTGTTTTTCTTTCTTTTGAGCCACAACGGTGTAAAAAGTCAAAATGGCAAAACAAAATGAGAAATGGACAGAAAATGTGCTCTCGAGGCGAAAATGATGAAAGTTGGCAACTCAGAGCGAAAGAAAGCGGCAGCGGTGCTATCTTGAATCAGCGGTGCCATATTCTGGGAACCACAGAACTTTCAGCAGCGGTTACTATCGGAAATACTGCGGTGCGATTGTCTTTGAGAAGGCTGCGGGAGTTTCGACACGCGGTCTTGGTATCTGGCAAGCGGTGCGACGCGGAAATTTCAGATTAGAAGGCAAATTGGCTAAGGGCAGATTGATCCATAGGGCATGAAAATTAGAGGATATTTAAGCCCTAGGAATTAATGCTATGAAAAAGTTGGTCATTTTACAACATAATACAACATAAGACGGATTTGGAGCTACAATTGGAGACTTAGTTCGCAGTAATTTCCTTTCTTTCGTTTTTAATTCAGTTTATGTATGGATTTTGTGTTAGTTCTTAGTGTGACTATGGCTAGGAGCTAAACACTCTATTAGGGCTTTCCTTATGAATCGCTTGAAACTTCTATTCATGAATTAATGCAGTAGTTTGATTTCTTCTTCACTTGATTAAGATTTAGTCAATAATTGGTATGAATGTTTGATAATTAATTGATCACTAATTATCATAATATATATGATTTCGAATCAAGAACCGAGAGGAGAGATTTGGATATGCTGTAATTGACTAGACATAGGTTAAAATCGTGACGATGCTCGATACTTGTGTAGCATTATAGGTTACTGTTCTTAATCCTCCTATGTGATAAATCCTATCATAGAAATATAGAAGGGTTCTGCACTGGGGTTGAGTGATTATATGTCCTAACCGGAATATAAGACAGTTTAGTTAACCGCTATCTTAACGTAGAAGAAGTCATTCTAGTTGCATTAAGGATTGAATAGAGTGGATAGTCGAGGATTTTGGAATCCCTAATTCATTCATAACTGATCACAACTTAAATAGTTAGTTAATTATTGCAATTATTCTAGTAGTTAAACAAAAACCCAACTTAATATCGATTGCCAAATAGATAACATAAACTAGATGAACGGTACTTAGGAACCAGTCTCTGATGACGATATTCAATCTTATCAGACTATATTACTTGTGAATAATGCGTACGCTTGCGTGAGCAGTCGAAATATCGCTAACAGTATATGAGATCAATTTGGACCCAGGAGATGAATATATGTGTAAGCCATACTCTAGCGTGCCCTTGATGTACCACACAATGCGTTTGAGAGCATGCATATGTTTCTCCATAGGGTTGTGCATAAAAAGACAGACCTGTTGCACTGCATATGAAATATCTAGCCTGGTGAATGTCAGATACTGAAGTGCGTCTGCCAAGCTCCTGTAAAGGGTGGGGTCTTCAAATGGTTTACCAGAAACACCACTCAGCTTGGATTTGGTGTCTACCGGAGTGGCAGATGATTTACATAAAGATATACCGGCTCGATCAACAATCTCTGTAGCATATTTCTTTTGGGATAAAAATAAACCACCTGAGTGATGTGTGGCAGTAATTCCGAGAAAGTAATGAAGAGGACCAAGATCCTTCATAGCAAATTTCGATCCTAGTTGTAACATGATAGACTGACGAAGTGTCACTAATGAAGTGGTTAGTATAATATCATCCACATATAAAAGAAGATAAGTAATATTAGTACCCTGACGGTAGATAAATAGAGAATGATCTGATCTGCTATTTAAAAACCCAGTGTTGATACAAAGTCTGAAAATCGTTTGTACCAAGTCCGAGGTGTTTGTTTCAAGCCATATAATGATTTTTTAAGTAAGCACACATGGTCCGGAAACCTGGGGTCCCTGTAGCCTAAAGGATGATGCATATAGACTGTTTCATGGAGATGTCCATGAAGGAATGCATTCTTGATATCCAGCGGGCGAAGTGACCATCCTTTGGAAATAGTCAGGCTGAGTACGGTTCTGATGGTAGCCGGTTTCACCACTGGACTAAATGTCTCTCCATAGTCCACGCCTACCTGTTGTGTTTTTTCATCACCTACAAGACGAATTTTATGTCGCTCAAACGTGTCATCAGATTTTTCTTTGTGACTGAAAATCCACATAGACCGAATAATATTAGCATGAGATGGACGAGGTACTAGCTCCCACGTCTTATTTTTAATTAGAGCATTGTATTCTGTCACGCCCCGACTTTTCCTAAGTATTTACTTAGGGCGTGATGGCACCTGGACAATTATTTTCCACCAGGAGCATCATTTAATTCTCTTTATTTAGAAATTTAAACTTATATTCAAATACGGAGCTATTAATAAAAATAACAATAAAGAAATTTGTTTATGACTTTATTGAAAATATAACGCGAGCCCATGCTCGTGCAAATATTGTTTCTACATAGACATACTGACAAATATTATTATAAGTTGGAAGGGAGACCATTCCACATGGGCATTTCCCGAGACATTGGGACTGACATTCTGAACCTGACGAGTACCAAGCCCGAAACAATGGACTTGGTATGACAAGAGGTTGCGGGACGATCGCTAGCCTTGGCGTGGAGCCTTTCCTCTATCACGCTTTCCTGAAACATGTTAAATAAAGAGTCACACCATCCGTGGTGAGTGAAACCTTACCCTGCAATTCAAAGCAACACCACAATATTCCAAGTGCAATCACATTATAACGTAATAAGCATATTGCAAAAACATATCAGGTTACAACATTTTTAAATATGCAGCAACTCCTCATAGGAAATTCTCAGTTTAACTAACACCTCATTTTATCTCGTATTATACGTTAGGACATTCCCCTGCATTTCCATATGTTTGTTTGAGTTTTATATTTGTGATCGAGTATTAACTTTTCATTTTTATATATAGGTGAACATGTATTCATTTTTATATTTGTTGCGTGCAATCCGATCCATTATATTTACGTATTTGTGAACACGTATTCACTTTACGTTTTGTTGCGGCGTGAAAGCCGATCCATTATGTTTACGTATTTGTGAACGCGTATTCACTTTACGTTTTGTTGCGGCGTGCAACCCGATCCATTATATTTACGTATTTGTGAACACGTATTCACTTTACGTTTTGTTGCGGCGTGCAACCCGATCCATTATGTTTACGTATTGTGAACGCGTATTCACTTTACGTTTTGTTGCGGCGTGCAACCCGATCCATTATATTTACGTATTTGTGAACACATATTCACTTTACGTTTTGTTGCGGCGTGCAACCCGATCCATTATGTTTACGTATTTGTGAACGCGTATTCACTTTACGTTTTGTTGCGGCGTGCAACCCGATCCATTATATATTTATATATTTATGTGAACACGTATTCACTTTTCATATTTTTCAGAAGATCGAATAAATACTATTCTCTTTTCTAACATTACATCATTCATACTTGTAATGATTATAACTTTTAACCATAACTCCAACTAAGGTGTTTCTCAGCGGAAACTAAGGTAAGACAGGGATCTTTCACTGTACCAAATTTCATTTAAAACTACTTTGGGTAACTAACACAAATTTATCCTCAAAACAGCCACATAAAATTTGTTTCGGCAGAATTTTTATTTAAACAACACCCAATCTTATAATAGTCATAACTCCTAATCTGTAAACCCGTTCAAGCCCCATAAATTCTCAAAACGACGAGAACAGAGAGCTACACGTCTCCATGTGAACCATCCTTTCATATTCTGTACCGTTTGGTACAGTTTTACACTTTTATTCGCTGCCCTTCCTGGATCTCGATAGATCCGAGGCAGAAACTTTAAACAGCGATAACTCTCAATACGTAAGTCGTATAAACCCCCGTAAGGTCTCAAAATGTCCACAACATAGAGATCTAGAACTTTCATTTAGCAACAATTTTCATATTCCCCACAGATTAGTACAGTTTTACGTTTAAACGTCCTGCCTTCTGGATTCCGATGAATCCGAGGCAGCAACTTCAAACTACAATAACTCTCAACTCGTAAGTCCGTTTTAATAACTCTTTATCTATATCTGTCCGTAACAGAGAGATCTACAACCATGTAAATTTTCATATAATTCTAATAAGTAAAACTCAATAAAAACAGTCCGTAATTATGCCTTTCCGAATTTCGGCCAAATCTAAGGTAGGAAATTTGAACTATGATAACTTTCAAACCGTATGTCCATTTTACCTCATTTTTTATTCTATATGATCATAATAGAGAGGTGTACCATTCTTCCGAATTTCATCAAATTCTAACAATTATAACTCAGTGAAAACAGTTCGTAAAGTTCATGACGCAACTAGTTGTCTAAACAATCAAAAATTCAATATTTCTTTTCAACACTCAATTCTTATTCTAACATGTATTGAACTTAAAATAAAGGATATTACCAATAATTTCCGAGTGAGAAAACTCACCTTGTAAGTGTGAAGATTATTGTTGTGTGGTTGCTAAAATTACCCTTACTCTCTAGTATTTTGCTTCTTGTTCTTCTTGTCCTCTTGGTATTTCCCCCCCTTCTTTTCACTTGTTTTTTTCTGATTTTCTAACCTTTATGTTATGTACTTTGTTTGTGTGTAAATACAAGGTATAAGTGGAGAGTTTTCTATAACCTATGGGAGGTGAAATGACAAGAGTTGGAGGGGAAATGAAAAGGGGGGAAGGGGGGTGAAAACAAAGGATGTACGTGCATGCTATGCTGAAATTCTTTTTTTTTTCTTTTTTTTTTCTTTTCTTATTTTCATTTCATCTATCTATTTATCCAACTTTAACACTAACTCTATCCCATGCAATTTATTCTTTGTTTCTTATATATATATTTTTTTATTAACCCAACCACAACTATATATTATTATTATTTTTTCCGGATTTTACATATTCGTCATCCATGACCATTCTCCAATTTAGGTCACGTAGGGCAGACACAGGGTTTCTGGGCACAACAGTGATTTTGTGACCTGGGTGTTCAAACTATATTTTGTGTTGGGATTTGAGTATACCATGCTGGTTGCGGGTCACGAGGCGGTGAAGCGGTTTGTGAATCGGGTGGATGGGCTGGACATGGTGTCGGGTCAGTGGGTTGGACGCCACTTGCTCGGGAAGAATTTCTAGCGTCACTGAAAGATAGGCCAGAGATAGCTAATGGATCGGTGTGATTAGTTGGTGGTCCAGTAGTTTTTGGGATGCTGACCCGTTGAGGATGTCCACTGGATTGGGCTCCCACTGGCCCACTCTCGAACACTGCTGGGACAGTTTCGAGTGGACGAGTAGGAGAATGTTGGGTGATGGCCGGGTAAAAAATTGGATGTAACCCGGTATCCAGAAACTCATATGTGGGAGATCGTGGCTCAAGAATTTTTCTGAATGGGAATTGAGATTCATCAAAGAGAACATATCGGATAATAAACATCCTATTGGAGGATATGTCATATCATTTGTATACTCTATGATGTGACGGGTATCCCAAGAACACACATGGAGTAGATTTCGGTTGTATTTTGTGGATGATTGTGGATAGGAATAATGGATAACATAAGCAATCAAAGACCCGGAGATGAGAGTATGAAGGTTCTCGGAGGTAAAGAAATTTAAGGGGTGTTTGGTTGAGTGTATTTTTGTTGGGTAGGATATTCAACAAATGAGTATCCACTTGATGTGCATGATGCCAAAAATTAGGGGTAGAGAGGCATGAGCAAGGGATGTCCGAACAATATTATTGATGGTTCTGATTTTTCATTCCACCTTTCCATTTTGTGTTTCGTTCTGCCTTTCCATTTTGTGAAGAGGTGTGGGGACATGAGAACCTGAAATTCAAACCGTTTGTTTTGCAAAAATCCCAAAATTGCCTATTATCAAACTCTCGCCCATTATCACATTGTATGTTTTTTATATCCATTTCAAATTGTTTTTGGACGAATGCTCTAAAAATGAGGAATGTGGAAAAAACTTGTGATTTTTTCGAGAGGGGAAATGTGCACAAGAAATTAGAGTAGTCATCTAAAACAAGCAAGTAATATATATGCACGGAAGAGCTTAAGATAGGAGATGTCCAAATATCACAATGAATAGTGTCAAAAGGCATGAAAGTGCAATTACTGGATGACTCAAACAGTAATTGAATATGTTTACCCAAAGGACATGACTGACACTTATTAAGAATCCGAGTACAAGAAATAATGTTATTGCGTTTGAGAGATTTCAAAACATACTCTTCATGATGTCTCAAACGCTCATGCCACAAATTAGAATTAAAAACATCAAAATTAAAATGTTTCTTTTCTGGATGGAGGAGTGAAGTGACTGGATAAAGTTCTCCCTGGCTATCACATCTCATGAGTCGTGCCCCTGTCTGAAAATCATACACAGAGAAACCAAAGGGGTCAAAAGCTACAGTTACCCAGTTATCACTTGTAAACTTTCGGACAGAAATTAAGTTTTTAATAAATTGTGGGGCATGAATAACATTTTCAAGGCTAATGGCGGATTTGAGTTGGACAATTTAGTGGAACCATAACCTTTAATTGGAATAGAGTGGCCATTTCCTACAGTTATACCATTTGATTTGCTCGAATTAAAATAGGACGTAAGGTTACCTTGGAAGGACGTCATATGGGACGTTGCACCTGAGTCCATATACCAATTCGGGTCCGGTGAATTAATTCTGAGTGTCTGCATGATTGCATTGATGTCCGTGGGTTGGCCCACTGCCGAGTGGGCCTCCTGCCACGTTGGTAGTGGCCCATTTGCTTGCATTGGGCTGCCCGTATACTACTGTGAATATCCAGCCTCACTGTTGGGCCTGGAGTAAATTGGCCCAGCTGTGGGCTGAACAATTCCTGCAAAATGTGGAGAATTATTAGGCTGAAAATATGTTGGGCCAGAGGTTGGTGGACTGGGCCTGGCCCAGGTGTTCGACGGGTAGGGGCAAGGTGGACCGGCCAGTTCCGCGTGGCGAGCCCGGTCGGCTGAATTATTCTTGGTTGTTTCCGCCATCGCCGTCGGCTATTCTGCCGTCATGCGCTGCCAAATTTTGGTGACCACCATTTTTGTTGCGATTTCCTCCCTTTTTATTTTCGTTACGCCCTTTTTGTCCACGATGATTTTGTGATGGTGAAAAACTATTATTATCATTTGTGACAACTAATGCCGAGTCATTCGTGTTAACCACCTTTTTAGAAAAACATTGTTCTTCTAGAATCAACATGGACCTTGCTTGGTAGAATAAGGGAAGCAGATTACTTTGACGGATGACCGTGCAACTCCACTATACACCTTTGTCAGTCCGGCAACAAATTGTAAAACCAAACGATTATTGGTAACCGGAGAACCAACATTTTTCAATTGATCTGCCACACTTTTAGGAGTTGGCAATACGCGAAAGTATTAGGGAAGTCATCCATATCAACACTGGAGAATTTTTGTTCCAAAGCCACTGCACGAGAGTTTTGATTGTCATAAAACACACTCCGTAAGCGCTTCCAAGCGTCAATTACCTTATAATCTGGTTCCATGATTGTGTGCAATAAAACAGTCGAAATTGTTGCATATATCCAACCAAGAACTGTGACATCGAAGGTATCCCACAATTCTTTTTTGTCATCCGCTGTCAAAACTTTTCCTTTACCTTTTCCCGGGGGTATGATATGAAGAAGAACCCGGTGAGATCGACAACAGATTTTGAAAATTTCTGCCCACGAAGCATAATGAACATTCTCCATTTGTAATGTTATGGGAACATGTGTTTTGATATTTGAAACGGTAAGAGCGGGATGATAAAAAGATTTGGAGTCGGACATGTGAAATTTGGTTGGAAATTCTCAAGGAACAATTGTTTGTGGAATGTAGAATAGTATGCAGAATAGTGGAATGACATAGGAAGAAAAAAATAAAACAAAACAAGTTATTCTAGGGAAATTTCGGTTATTGGTAAGTGGAGGATTGGACCGAAATTATGGACTAGAATAAGGATCTTTTTTCTAAAGCTCTTGATACCATGTTAGAATAAGATGATAAAGATGGATGATTTTCCTCATCCTTTCCATATACAAAGGTTCTCAATATATACAAGTAAGAGGGAGAAGATTGTTAGCCTTCATCTTCTCAATTTTATCCTAAAATACACTACTTAAAGAAAGATCCTATACTAATTACCATTTAATTATAATAATTCTCTAGAATATTCTTAACACTAATTACCATTTTCAGATTGATTTATTTGTGGTTTGATTTGTGTTAATAATGTGTGATAGTTGCGTGTGGCAGTCACTGTTGTTCAGTTATGGTGGCATGGGGGTTCTTATCGGTCCGGTACGGGTATCGACATACCCGAACCGGACCGGACCGAGACCGGATCGATAAGGTTTTGGTCCCGAGTCGAGATCCGGGACCGGACCGATACCTTATCGGGCGGGTACCGGACCGATAAGGTTTTGTCCGGATCGGTCCGGGGACCAGATTTTTTTTTAAATTGAATTTCTAATACTGAATTTGACATTCTCTGACACATTATACAAAATTTGGACGTTGAAATCTATTGTATATTGTGAGATCTTTAGTGAAGAAAAGGAAAACTTAGTAACAATTTGAGGTAAAAGTAAAATTAATTGGCAAGACGGACGTATTTGGAGAAGTCGGCTGCGCCAAATGTTAGCCTTTTCCAATTTCTTACGCAAGTGTACATATCGTTACAAGTAATATAGTCTGGTAAGACCGAATATCTTCCACAAAGATTGGTTTCTAATTACCGATCTATTGTAGGTTATCTATTTGGCAAACGATGGCTGATTTGGGTTTTTATCTAACACTACTAGAGTAATTACAAGAATTAAACTAAATTACTTTAGTTTAATCAGTTATGACGGAAATAGGGCTTCCAATATCCTCGACTATCCACTTTTTTCAATCCTTAATGCAACAAGAATGACTTCTTCTTCTATGTTAAGATAGCAAGTTAACTAGACTGTCTTATATTCCGGTTAAGATATATAGTCACTCAACCCCAGTGCAGAAACCTTCTATATTTCTATGATAGGTTTTACCACATAGGAGGATTAAGAACAATAACTTATAATGCTACATAAGTATCGGGGTACTTTCGTCCGCGATTTTAACATATGTCTATTCAATTATAGCATATTCAAATCTCTCCTCTCGGTTCTTGATTCGAAATCATATAAATTATGATAATTAGTGATCAGTTAACTATCAAACATTCATACCAATATTGAATAAATCTTAATCAAGTGAAGAAGAAACCAAATTAATGCATTAATTCATGAATAAGAGTTTCAAGTGATTCAATTGGAAAGCACTAATAAAGTGTTTAGCTCCTAGTTATAGACATGCTAAGAACTAATACAAATCCAAACATGAGCTGAACTAAAATAAAGAAAAGAAAGAAAAATACTTAGAACTAATGTCTCCAAAGCCTCCAAGGTTGTGATATGTTGTATGTTATGCGATATCCGGCCCCTTATAAAATCTATCCCAAGGGTTTAAATATGCTGCAAAAATCGTGCTAGTGGACCTTACGCCCTATTTTCGCCGGATCTGCAAAGCGTGTCGCCATGCGATTCGGAACCGCGTCGCCGTAACTCCTGCGGTGCCTCTGAATAAATGGCGCCACGGCCCTGCTGCTAGGCGCTGCGGCCCTGCATGCTCTTCGTCCGGATCACCAACTTTCGTTCTTTTTGCCTCGAAAGCCTCATTTTCTGCCAACTTTTTACTTCTTTTCACCATTTTGCCATTTAGAACCGCTCTGACTCAAAAGAAAGAAAAACGACCATAACACCACACTTATTTAAACGAAAATGGGGAAAATACTAACTAAAAATGACTCAAAAGTGTATACAAAATGCGCCTAACAAATACCCCAAACTTAACCTTTGTTCGCCCTCGAGCGAAGATCAAAACAAAATCAAAGAAACAAAAACAAACAGACTCAAATGAAGCAGCTGCACAAGGTTACTTAGAAAAACATGAATGTCAGTTGGGATAATATGCTGGAACATATATAGCATGAATATAACAATCTAGAATTTCAAGCCAGATATTTCGCAAATTCATTTCAATCACACTCAATGGAAACATGAACACTAACCTATGCATGTCAATTTCATTAGTTCTATGGGCCTGTTTACTTGTTATTCTCCACTAATCATAGACATACATTCTAGAGATCTTCAGAACTTTTCAGGGTTGTAATGTAGGCTTAGGCAGCAGTAGATAAAAGTTGGCATTTAGGCTCAAATTACGTACCATAAGCATTTTTCTCATTCAACATTTTGTCCTTCTTTTTAGTATTCTTTTTCGTTCATACATATCATTCCCCTCTTCTCTTTTGAGAGCATGAAACACATTCACATAGGCACCGCCAAACTGAAGCTTTTATATTTTTTTTATTGGGGTGCATCAATTTTTCACTCTCTGTTGGTATTTTTTTCACTCTTTTTCATCCCTGTTTTCACTTACTGCTTATGGCACACAAGGAAATCATAGGGTGTCAAAGAAACAACTTATTTTAGGCTCAAAGGGCTGACTAGGGATACAATTTACTGCATGGTAGGTAATGAAAGGTAAGAAGGGCTAACAAAGAAATTCCTGAATCATCTCCCTAAACATGTACATCTTTAACTATTTCGCATCAAATAACAAGCTAGCAGACTCATAGACATTTTTCAACCATTTTTTCATAATTGACAACACATAGGCTAAGCACAAATATCCAAATAATTAGATTTTCATGAATTTTTGACATATCTAACTTAAGCACACAGATTTTAGCTTCTAATTCAATTACATTATCCCACTTAATTCACCAGGCGTTTCAAGCATTACAACATGCATGATCATAAAAACAAATTGACTCATATAGACACAATAAAATAATCGAAAAGGCTCAAAATAAACAAACAAAAATAAAATAAGAACCCCAAACTTAAATGACACATTGTCCCAAATGTGTAAAGACTCAAAAATAATAAAGGGACGACTTATAGACATACAACAGCTCAAGATGGTGGATGTGGGGGCGGATACTGTTCATCGGGAAATTTCCCAGAGGCGCTGCAGCCCTGCTATTTTGGCGCCGCGGAGCTGCAACTCCTGCAGCTTCACTGATTAATAGGTGTCGCGGCCCTGCAATGTAGCGCCGCGGACCTGCAATGTAGCATCGCGGTGCTGCACCAATTTCATGTTTTCATCATTTTTCTGTGCTTCATGTCCAATTCCCTTCACCTGTCATCACAACATAACCAAAAATATCAAAAGTGAGATTGTTCAATTTAGACTAATTGCATAATTTAAAACTTGGGTTGCCTCCAAGTAGTACGTCTTTAACGTTTTTTAGCCGGACGCATGTCCTTTATTCAATCACTGGGTAAATTACCCCCACAACCCATCCATTTGAAGATCATTTTTCTCTTTCTTACTCTATTCTTCTTTTTCACAGGATCGGGTTTAACAAGATTTACCTTTTTGTCAGCTTTCATTTCATTAACTTTTATTTCAGTACTCATACTAACATGTGGGTTCACCGTTATCGCAATGATCCCCCATGACTTTGGATTTTTCTCGATGAGCTGATGCGTCAGTTGTGCTCGCCGCAAAGCATTTGTTGCTGGCCTGGGATTCAATGGTAGATTTGAAAACCTTGAACAACATCTCCTCTTCTTGGACCCTCAGTCTCAACTCTCCCTTCTTCAAGTCATTAAGAGCTCTGCCCGTGGCTAAAAATGGTCTTCCTAAAATAATGGGCATGTCTTCATCTTCCTCCATGTCAAGACTGAGGAAATCTGCTGGAAAGAAGAACTTGCCCACCTTGACTAGCACATCTTCCACTATATCTCGGGGTTGCACCACGGATCGGTCAGCAAGCTACAGATTTACTGTGGTTGGCTTGGCTTCCACCAAACTCAATCTCTTGAACACAGATACAGGCATAAGATTGATGCTAGCCCCTAAGTCACAAAGTGCCCTGTTGCATGTTACTTTGCCAATAGTGCAGGGCAGGGTGAAGCTTCCTAGGTCTTTCAGTTTAGGTGGCAACTTCTTTTGTAAGATAGCGCTGCACTACTCTGTCAGCACTACTGTCTCATAATCCGTCAATCTCATCTTTTTCCCAAGTATCTCCTTCATAAATTTGGAATATGTGGGCATTTTTTCCAAAGTCTCAATGAAGGGGATGTTGATATGGAGTTTCTTAAATACCTCCAAGAACTTGGAGAACTGTTTGTCCAGGGCCTTCTTCTATAGTCTTTGAGGGTAAGTAATTTTATCTGTGTATTCTTTCACGATCAGGTGGAGCTTTCTCGTAGGCGGTCATGATGACCCTCCTTTCTACCTCAACCGCCTTCTCCTTCTCCTTTACCACCGCTGGTTGGGGAGAAACCTGCTCCAATTGCTTTCCACTTCTCAACAAAACTGCTTGGCACTGCTCTCGCGGATTAACTTCCGTGTTGCTTGGGAGAGTACCTTGAGGTCTGTTGTTTACCATCTTCGCCAGTTGCCCCACCTGTGTTTCCAAGTTCCTGAGAGAGGACATTGTTTCTGACATAAAATGATTCTGGGAATTGGTGAGTGTAAGCAAGGCTGCTCTCAGTTCATCAGGTTACTCCTGTGGGGTATGTGGTCTAAAATGCTGGGTTGATGTGGCCTGATTATGTGTCTGCTGGTTCTGGTAGTTTCCTTGATACGGTGGCTGCTGCCCTTGGTCATTCCTCCACGAAAAGTTGGGGTGATTTCTCCACCCCGGATTATATGTGTTGGAGTTATAGGGGCGCTGAAAGTTCCCAACTTCCTGAACCTGCTCCATGGGCACATTATTAGGATCCACCGATGTGCATCTATCAAAAGTATGTGGTCCACCGCAGATCTCGCAACTCACAGGCATCTGAACTGCGTTCACAGACATGGTATTCTGCTGCAGTTGCTTTATCAAGAGGACCACCTGCGCATTCAATGCAGTGATAGCATCTATCTCATGTATGCCCATAGTCTTCCTGCTACTCACCGATCACATCCGCCTCGTGATTATTTGCAGTCATGTCTTCTAGCAACTCATGTGCCTCATTGGCACTCTTCCTCATGAACGCTCCCTCTGCTGCAACATCAATTATGGTACGAGTAGTACCACTCAACCCATTATAAAAAATGTGGACCAACATCCACTTCTCTATATCATGATGCGGGCATTTTCTCTGCAAATCCTTGAATCGCTCCTATGCATCATAAAGTGACTCTTCATCCAGCTGATAATAGTTGTTCAACTCTCCCCTTAGCTTTGCCGCCTTTGAAGGAGGGAAGAACTTGGCAAGAAACTTCTGGGCTAAGTCTTGTCAGGTGGTGACGAAGTTCGCATGCAGTGAATTCAACCAGCTCTTGGCCTATCCCAGTGAGAGCGGAAGAGCCTCAATCTAATGGTATAGTCAGTAACACAATTATACTTAAAGGTGGCAGACAGCTCCAAAAAATTAGCAATGTGCATGTGGGGATCTTCAGACGACAATCCCCCAAACTGGACTGTGTTCTGGACCATGCTCAGGATGGTTGGCTTGATCTCAAAGTTGTTTGCCTATTCTTTGGAGCACGATGACGTCTCGGCACTCAGAATGGGCGTAACGTAGTCCCCAAAATTCTCTCTTTGAACTCAGATTGGCTCTACATTTTCAGGAACCTCATTGTTCGCCCCATTCGTATTCAGTTGGTTTTCCATGGTCACTGAATTAGACATCCTCTTGTTTTGCCTGTTCATCTTGCAAGCTTTCTCAATCTCAGGGTTAAAAGGAACAAGTGTATTTGCTCCTCTTCTTCTTCGCATAAACTTGTCCCTGGGATCGATCAAAATCAACAAACAAATCAATACAATAGGGTTCTAAAAGTAAAAATAAAAATAAAAGTCAAAATAGAAATAAGGATAGATGGTTCGATATTAAAAGTACGCCAATCCCCGGCAACGGCGCCAAAAACTTGTTAGCCGATTTCTAATTACTTACGCAAGTATACATATCGTTACAAGTAATATAGTCTGGTAAGACCGAATATCATCCACAGAGACTGGTTTCTAATTACCGAACATCTATTATAGGTTATCCATTTAGCAAACGATGGTTGATTTGAGTTTTTATCTAACACTACTAGAGTAAGTGCAAGAATTAAACTAAATTACTTTAGTTTAATCAGTTATGATGGAAATAGGGCTTCCAATATCCTCGACTATCCACTTTTTTCAATCCTTAATGCAACAAGAATGACTTATTCTTCTACATTAAGATAGCAAGTTAACTAGACTGTCTTATATTTCGGTTAGGATATATAGTCACTCAACCCCAGTGCATAAACCTTCTATATTTTTATGATAGGTTTTACCACATAGGAGGATTAAGAACAATAACCTATAATGCTACACAAGTATCGGGGTACTTTCATCCGCGATTTTAACCTATGTCTATTGAATTACAACATATTTGTCACGACCCGACCTCGGGCCCGCGACTGGTGCCTTACCCCGGGCACCCTAGTGATACAACATCAGATAAAATCAGCGGAAATAAAACTCATAAAAGATAAACAGTGATACTCAAAACAGGCTAACCAAAACGGTCATCTTTCTGCATATATAAATAATTGAACCTGAACAGTTACATCCTTTACAAACCCTGCCCACAACAGTACTACAGACCTTTAAGAATGTAACAACAACTATGATGGGACAGGGCCCCGCCATACCCCTGAATGTACAAGTACCTACAATGACAGGGGACTATACCAAAAGATAAGCCTCCGGAGAAACGGAGCTTCCCAAATGCGTAATCGTGATCCTAAGGCGAGGATCAACAATCGCGTACTCTACTGCGGATTTAACGCACTTCGGGCGAGGTCAAGATAACAGTACCAAGTGTGGAAATCAAAATATCAGAATGAAATCATAACCTATATAAAGCAGGAGACATGTATGATAGTCAAACTACAGTACACAACATATAAGCAATCATGTCAAGTCAGGGACTCACACCCTCAAAGTCATCACTCAAATATAACCATGGGTCTCACGCCACAATATCAATCATGCCCGTGAAATTCCTTCCTCACTGGCGATGCATGATATAACAACACCAAGGAGTACACATGAACACCGTGTCCCACTCGTGTCATAAGAACCGCACGGCACGAAGGCATAACTACCAGAACCAACCTGCATCATCCACTGACCGGGAAAGTACGAAAGACAACTACCAGATACCTACCGTACCAACAACACTATATAATCGTATCACGGTCGACACGGGCAAGACGGGGCCGACTACCGATACCACCGCGCCACGTGACGGGAAAATCACGAAGACCAACTACCAGATACCAAGCCGTAATCATGAGACTTCGCCACAAAACTGAACGGGGCAAGTACAAAGGCTAACTACCAGATACCTCCTGCGTCATGCCAATGACGGGGGCAAGTACGAAAACCAACTACCAGATACCAGGACGTATCAGTAAACCTCATGGAGGGCTAGTGTTACACCCCGTAATTCAAGAACATAATTATAGAATTAAGATTGGAATGTCGAAAGGAAAGGATTTTTACATTTCCTTATACGGAAAATTTTCAAGTTTAATGTGATGACAAGAATTAATTCTAGTAATGGAATTATTTTTCATTAGAATTATGGACTTAGTGGATTTATTAAGTCTTGGTATACTATGTTACATGTCCATCGAAATGGGATGAAAAATAACTAAGTGTGGATGAAATATTTTGTGAAGAAATACTTGGCCAATAGGAGGTTAGCAAGTGCCCTCCTCACTTGTCTTGTGAAGACTCCACACACCTTTATATAGATAAGTCTTGAAGACTTAGAACAAAAGATATTCATCCATATAAACCCTCATCTCTCCAAAAACCTAGAGCAATTCGAAATCCCCATATCCAAAGACAAGATCAAGATCAAAGTATTTTCTTTCCAAGATTAAGCACCCTTAACCCCTAAATCTAGGTTGGGCCGAAAATAGAATGAAACCCTAGGGGTTTTTCGTCGACTTTTTGGAAGCGAAACGTGAAGAGAAGTTGATCCTAAGGTTGTAGGGGATACATATATGTGATTGGAACTTGAAGAAGTGGAGCGAAACGAAATCATGGACCAATAAAGACCGGACTGTTTTGGGGCGTTTTTGGGCAAAAATGAGGTAAAAGTCCTTCTTCTTTTAAAGTAATTGGATATTACTTATTGTTATAATGTATGGATGAACTTGTGTTAAAAATAATGAAGAATAAAAAGCGTTTGAGCCATTTTTTGGGGCTAAAACTGATTTAGGACAGATTTGGTGTAAATGGAATTCGTTGGTTATTGTCGTTGTTATCTTCACCTATTGCATGTTATAATGGATTAATATTGTTGTTAATAAGTTGTTATAACTTATATAGATGTTTTGGAACTCGAATTGGAATAAAAAGGATTAAGGAAAGAGTTATCTGATTTTAGTCATTGTCGTAGAATCTATAAAACGTTGGATATTGTCGTGCGCTTTTAGGGACTGCTTTAGACGTGTTGTATGCTAGAAAATCAGCCCCTATATTTCATGTTTAATGTAGTAGATTGCTAATGAAAACCCCGAAGGAATAAGGGTGTGGAAAGGCGTTGAAAGGCCTCACATTCCACCCTCGTTATAGTAATTATGGACTGCTTTTTGTGGCTGTTTTGGTATGGTTTTGGGGCAGAATTTTACACGTCTTGTTAAGGCGTGTAATCCCCTTTGGTTAGCTGAATTGTTGGGCCTTAAATGTGGCGTGTTTGGTTATTGAATTCGGCCTTGAAAAATGTGGCAAAATATGTAGAAACAAAGGAAGTGTTGTCCGATTTTCCGTAGAATTTAGTGACTTTGCACTTAGAATATTCTACGTTCGAAGCTAATGGTTAATGGACGTATTATGGCCATTATAGGTTGAAGTACTAAGTATAGCGTATTCTACTTGAAGGATGGAATAGCTATCAAGGTTGAAGTACTTTGGAGCATTTTGCTATTTGTCGATAATCGTCGCGAGGTATGTGAACCTCTTCCTTCTTTTGACATGATTCTATGTATGGAATATACATGTAGTACTATTTCATGATTCCTTCTACTCTTAGAAGTTAAGAGGTATGTATGTTGATTTACTCTACGTAAAGGTTATGTCTAAGTTATCCTAAGTTCTTACCAAGTCTTATGGGGGATGTTGGTAAGAGTCGTTAGGAGGTATTTGGAGTCAAGTTGACTTGGCTAAGTTACGGCACAAATGAGAATAAGAATCGAACAAGCCATTGCAGCGTTAATAAAGGAAAATGTAATGACAATCAATTAAGTTAAAATGAGTAGAATTCTCCATCTGCATAGAAGCTAAGATAAGACAAAATTGTATTACATTTTCTAGATCATGGCTACTCGATTAAGATCGTTATAAATAAGTATAACTTATTCACAATGCACCAAGTATATGTTACTTAATTTATAAGAATTTACGTATGAAGTTTTAAGACTATGAACATCAAAATTTTAAAGGGTTAAGGGACTTTATTTTTCAAGTTATGGGACTTGATTCTTAAAGGAAGAAATGAATTGATTTAAAAGTATAGAATACTTGATTTGGAAAGAATTGATTTCTTTCCATTTTAAAGATAAGAGACTTGATTTCTAAAAGTTAAAGAAGCTTGATTTCAAAGTTAAGAGACTTGAAGTATTTTGAAAGCTATGTGATTTGATTTGAAAGTATAAGTCTCTTGGTTATAAAAGGAATGAATTTGTCTAAGACATAAAGAGTTATAACGGCTTTATGGGAAGTTGGTTATAACAACTTTATGGAAGACTAAAAGAATGGTTTTCTTCAGTAATGTAAGCAAAGAAATGATTTGAAATAAAGAAGGGCAAATTGTTTTAAAGGTACCAATTGCTTAAGGTTTTTAAGAAAGAAGTCACTTGATTTAGAAGCCTATAAATGTATTTTTAAAAGGTATTGTGACTTGTCTTGAAAAGTAGATATGACTTGATACTACGGTTATTAGTATCTTGGAAGTTTTATTTGAAAAAGAGTCATTTTAAAGGAGTAGAGGTACGTAGTACATTGGGTTAAATTCCCGGATTTTATAATGACATTATCGCGTCCCAGAAATGGGTCGGGCAGTATACCTTTATGGGTAGACTATATGACATTATCGCATCCCAGAAATGGGTCGGACAGTATACATTTATGGGCAGACTATATGACATTATCGCGTCCCAGAAATGGGCCGGGCAGTATACCTTTATGGGCAGACTATATGACATTATCGCGTCTCAGAAATGGGTCGCAAGATACATTTACGGGCGACTATATGACATTATCGCGTCCTGCAAATAGGCGCAAGATACCTTTATGGGCAGACTATATGATATTATCGCGTCCCAGAAATGGACCGGGCAGTATACCTCTATGGGCAGACTTATGTGACTTTATCGCGTCCCAGATTGGGCCGGGCAGTATGGGCGTCCCTCCATAAAGGGCCGGATTATGTTATGCAAGGTAAGTAAGTTATATGGTAATGAACTTGACGGTTTTTCCTAAGCATGTACGTAAGAATGTGACTATAACTTTTATGTAAAAATGGGAAAAGATAATAAGGTACGATTAAGTTCACGAGATGGTAATGACACGTAGGATCCGGTATTTACTTTTTTATACTTGCCCTCGTCATTCTTTGTACGCTTATGATTTGTTTCTCGTACCATATTTTCCGCTCCATATTTGGTACTGTTGTCTCGACTTCTTCGGCCGCGTTCATGTCCGCAGTTTAGGTATTACGATTGTGGATCCGCGAGCTTAGGATCCTGGTTCAAGATTTGAGATGGCTCGATGTTCGGAGCTTGTCGTCATGGTTATATATATTCGGGGTACGGCGGGCCTTGTCGTCATAGCATTTGTCCAAATCTTAGGTCTGTATTCATCCGTACCGGATGGCAGAGTTGTTTTTACATTGTTAATGGCAGTGTACTTTTCGTAATTTTTATGTTATGGCGACCTTTATCGGCTTGGCCTTAGTTTAAAAAAATAGTGTTATTTATCTTGAGTTTATTATGTTGTATGAGTATAAGGGTGCCTGGGTAGGGCACCGCGCCCGGTCGGTCGTGACAAAAGTGGTATCGAGCGATTAGTCCCGGAAAGTGTCTACGCATCGTGTACAGTAGAGTCTTGATTATCGGTGTGTTATGCACCACATCTATAATCGAGAGGTCGCAGGACATTTAGATTGGTTTCCATTCTTCTCACTCGAGATCGCGCGATAGAGCCGTGTTGTTAGGGTCGTCTCCCTAACGAGTTATATTGATCGCCTACGAGAAGGCAGCAGTGACCCGGAAGGACTATGTGGATTGCGATCCGTGTTGTTTATGATTATAGTATAGTTGGTATTGTGACATACATCTATACAGAGTTATGTATGAGAATCGACGCGTGTTGCCTAGAATGATTTTAGATTACCGGAGTTGGTAAAGACTAACTAGATCTGGGAAGGTATGGAGCAGTTAATGAATTCTCGAGTCTTATGTTTTATTTTGGGATAATTGGGAAAGGATGAAGTATGCGATAGGCGGTGAACCCTAAGTCATGTTAAGAACTTAATGGAATACCATGTTAATATATTAAGCTACGTGGTAGGCTTAAGAGAATTGTACGGATGATGTCAGGTATAGAGTAAGTAATGGTTGTTGTGATCAAGGCGACACGATTATGGTATTATGAGAAGTTTTTGTACCGTTTGAGGGTGATAAGGTAGGCTTGGAGCATGGAAATTGCGAGCCTAAGAATATTGATAACCGTCGAGACCTTAGGTATATATAAGGCCTTCTCGGCGATAAGATTTTATTCGGACTAAGGGTAAGAGTTAAGTGCGGCGGTCGGGTGAGTACACATTGCGGGTGTCGCATAGTTTGAAATGAAGTGGGATCGGTTGGTAGTAGTTCTGCCACGTGATAGGGTCACGGGTGCAAGGCCCAAGTCTAGTTAATTGTTTCTGGGTTCGTGGGCGCGTTCCACCGGAACAGTCGTGGGAGTCGGAAATGGCCTTATGTTGTTTAAAGAGTGACTCCAAAGATTAGAGGCGAGAATCGGTATGGAATTTATGTATGTATGCTAGTATGAGTTGGAAGTACGGAAGAAATGCGACCAGTAAGAAAGATAACAACCAAGTGTAAAGGAATAGAGCTGAATCCATAAGAACCTTTCGAGTAACTACACCCGTGAGTGTTTGGGTGGTAATGGCGGGTATATGAGATTTGCGGTGATGATACTGATCGTCGGACCTAGTAGACCTAGTAGAGATGATTATGACGGACTTTGAGGTCATTATGAGTATGGACTAGTTGGCCGTGAGTGCGAGGTTGACATCTTAGCATAAGTATTGTTATGTGGCCATGGGTGGCATATGTTGTATGAAGGGTGTAGTAAAAGGAGACTATGTCGCTATCTAATTAGATTGGACTCCGAAAGAACATTCGGGGATGAATTTTTCTAAGGGGGGAAGAATGTTACACCCCGTAATTCAAGAACATGATTATAGAATTAAGATTGGAATGTCGAAAGGAAAGGATTTTTACATTTCCTTATACGGAAAATTTTCGAGTTTAATGTGATGACAAGAATTAATTCTAGTAATGGAATTATTTTTCATTAGAATTATGGACTTAGTGGATTTATTAAGTCTTGGTATACTATGTTACATGTCCATCGAAATGGGATGAAAAATAACTAAGTGTGGATGAAATATTTTGTGAAGAAATACTTGGCCAATAGGAGGTTAGCAAGTGCCCTCCCACTTGTCTTGTGAAGACTCCACACCTTTATATAGATAAGTCTTGAAGACTTAGAACAAAGATATTCATCCATACAAACCCTCATCTCTCCAAAACCTAGAGCAATTCGAAATCCCCATATCCAAAGACACGATCAAGATCAAAGTATTTTTTCCAAGATTAAGCACCATTAACCCCTAAATCTAGGTTGGGCGAAAATAGAATGAAACCTAGGGGTTTTCCATCAACTTTGGAAGCGAAACGTGAAGAGAAGTTGATCCTAAGGTTGTAGGGGATACATATATGTGATTGGAACTTGAAGAAGTGAGCGAAAGCAGCTGCGGACCAATAAAGACCGGACTGTTTGGGGCGTTTTGGGCAAAAATGAGGTAAAGTCCTTCTTCTTTTAAAGTAATTGGATATTACTTATTGTTATAATGTATGGATGAACTTGTGTTAAAAATAATGAAGAATAAAAAGCGTTTGAGCCATTTTTTGGGGCTAAAACCGATTTGGGACAGATTTGGTGTAAATGGAATTCGTTGGTTATTGTCGTTGTTATCTTCACCTATTGCATGTTATAATGGATTAATATTGTTGTTAATAAGTTGTTATAACTTATGTAGATGTTTTGGAACTCGAATTGGAATAAAAAAGATTAAGGAAAGAGTTATCGAATTTTAGTTGTTGCTGTAGAATCTATAAAACTGTTGGATATTGTCGTGCAGTTTTTAGGGACTGCTTTAGACGTATTATATGCTGGAAAATCAGCCCCTATATTTCATGTTTAATGTAGTAAATTGCTAATGAAAACCCCGAAGGAATAAGGGTGTGGAAAGGCGTTGAAAGGCCTCACATTCCACCCTCGTTATAGTAATTATGGACTATTTTAGGGGCTGTTTTGGTATGGTTTTGGGGCAGAATTTTACACGCCCTGTTAAGGCCTGTAATCCCCTTTGGTTAGCTGAATTGTTGGGCCTTAAATGTGGTGTGTTTGGTTATTGAATTCGGCCTTGAAAAAGGTGGCAAAGTATGTAGAAACAAAGGAAGTGTTGTCCGATTTTCCGTAGAATTTAGTGACTTTGCACTTAGAATATTCTACGTTCGAAGCTAAAGGTTAATGGACGTATTATGGCCATTATAGGTTGAAGTACTAAGTATAGCGTATTTTACTTGAAGGATGGAATAGCTATCAAGGTTGAAGTACTTTGGAGCATTTTGCTATTTGTCGATAATCGTCGCGAGGTATGTGAACCTCTTCCTTCTTTTGACATGATTCTATGTATGGAATATTCATGTAGTACTATTTCATGATTCCTTCTACTCTTAGAAGTTAAGAGGTATGTATGTTGATTTACTCTACGTAAAGGTTATGTCTAAGTTATCCTAAGTTCTTACCAAGTCTTATGGGGGATGTTGGTAAGAGTCGTTAGGAGGTATTTGGAGCCAAGTTGACTTGGCTAAGTTACGGCACAAATGAGAATAAGAATCGAACAAGTCACTGCAGCGTTAATAAAGGAAAATGTAATGACAATCAATTAAGTTAAAATGAGTAGAATTCTCCATCTGCATAGAAGCTAAGATAAGACAAAATTGTATTACATTTTCTAGATCATGGCTACTCGATTAAGATCGTTATAAATAAGTATAACTTATTCACAACGCACCAAGTATATGTTACTTAATTTATAAGAATTTACGTATGAAGTTTTAAGACTATGAACATCAAAATTTTAAAGGGTTAAGGGACTTTATTTTTCAAGTTATGGGACTTGATTCTTAAAGGAAGAAATGAATTGATTTAAAAGTATAGAATACTTGATTTGGAAAGAATTGATTTCTTGCCATTTTAAAGATAAGAGACTTGATTTCTAAAAGTTAAAGAAGCTTGATTTCAAAAGTTAAGAGACTTGAAGTATTTTGAAAGCTATGTGATTTGATTTGAAAGTATAAGTCTCTTGGTTATAAAAGGAATGAATTTGTCTAAGACATAAAGAGTTATAACGGCTTTATGGGAAGTTGGTTATAACAACTTTATGGAAGACTAAAAGAATGGTTTTCTTCAGTAATGTAAGCAAAGAAATGATTTGAAATAAAGAAGGGCAAATTGTTTTAAAGGTACCAATTGCTTAAGGTTTTTAAGAAAGAAGTCACTTGATTTAGAAGCCTATAAATGTATTTCTAAAAGGTATTGTGACTTGTCTTGAAAAGTAGATATGACTTGATACTACGGTTATTAGTATCTTGGAAGTTTTATTTGAAAAAGATTCATTTTAAAGGAGTAAGTGCGTAGTACATTGGGTTAAATTCCCGGATTTTATAATGACATTATCGCGTCCCAGAAATGGGCCGGGCAGTATACCTTTATGGGCAGACTATATGACATTATCGCGTCCCAGAAATGGGCCGGGCAGTATACCTTTATGGGCAGACTATATGACATTATCGCGTCCAGAAATGGGCGGCGATATACCTTTATGGGCGGTATATGACATTATCGCGTCCCGAGAAATGGGTGGAGCGGTATACCTTTATGGGCGAACTATATGATATTATCGCGTCCCGAAATGGGCGGGCGATATACCTCATGGGCGGACTTATGTGACTTTATCGCGTCCCAGTTGGTAGGCGGTATGGGCGTCCCTCGTAAAGGTCGGATTATGTTATGAGGTAAGTTATATGGTAATGAACTTGACGGTTTTCCTAAGCATATGCGTAAGAATGTGACTATAACTTTTATGTAAAAATGGGAAAAGATAATAAGATACGATTAAGTTCACGAGATGGTAATGACACGGTAGGATCGGTATTTACTTTATTTATATTTGCCTCTGTCATTCTTTTGTACAGTTATGATTTGTTTACTGTACCATATTTTCCGTTCCATATTTGGTACATGTTGTCGACCCTTCGGCTGCGTTCATGCCGCGAGTTTAGGTATTACGATTGTGGATCCGCGAGCTTAGGATCTGGTTGGCATTTGAGATGGCTCGATGTTCGGAGCGTGTCATCATGGTTATGTATAATCGAAGTGCAGCGGGCCTTGTCCGTCATAGCATTTGTCCAAATCTTAAGTGCATGTATTCATCGTAATTTGGGTGGCTAGAGTTGTTTTTACATTGTTAAACAGTGTAGACTCTTTCGGGTAATTGTTATGTTATGGCAGCCTTATCGGCTTGGCCTTAGTTTAAAAAAAAAGTGTTATTTATCTTCCACAGTTTATTATGTTGTATGAGTATAAGGGTGCCTGGTAGGGCACCGATCGCTGACTTGGTCGTGTGACAGCTAGTCCATGGAACAACAATCCTAATGGAACTATACCCGTGGGCCACCCAACGTGTCAGTAGGTCCAAGGATATAATCAAGATAACCGATCCTCCATCGAGAGACGCGGTAGCATAGAAATACAATACTTGCACAACAAAGGCTATCACAAGTAAACATAGGCAAGTTACTCACACTCAAGGTACTTTCATTTTATGCCAAAAATCCGGGTTTTAACCCCAAAGTACTACATACTTTAACTCTTTAAAAAGATCCATTTCTTTCACAAAAGTCACATGATACTAACACTCGTAGTATCCAAAATAGAGTAACTATCATTTTAAGTATACCAAAACAATTTCCATACCTTCCTTTTTAAATAAACCAAGACAACACCATGCCTTCCTTTTAAACAAAATCAAGACAATACCATGCCTTCTTTTTTTAAACCAAATCAAGACAATATCATGCCTTCTTTTTAAACAAAATCAAGTAACCATTTTAAATCCAATAATAAAACCATTCTTTTGTTTTCATAAAGTCGTTATAACTAACTTCCCATAAAGCTATTATAACACTTTATGTTTTAAACCAACCAAGGACAACTACTCTCATTTCCGAAATCAAGATAACTTTATTCTTTTAAAGACCAAGTACCCATTACTCACGAATGAGGTTTCACAACTTTTTAACACAATTCAAGTTCTTAACATTTCATATCAAGTCACTTAACTTTAGAATCAAGTCAAGGACACAAAAAGGAATCAAACTTCTTTAACACACGTGCGTCTACCGCACTATATATTTCACAAATAGTCATGCTCAAGAGGATAGGAAGAATCACATACCTCTTCGGCTTAATCCACAAGCCAAGTCGAGTATGCCGCACGTAAAATACCCACATATAATAAACAAACACGTCTATCAACGTCTAGACTTCTTCGTAGAACATTCTAAGTATCAGGTTCCTTATCCTACGGAAAATTGGGCAGCACCTCCCCCCCTCGCAATCACATAAATACCCTCCTATAACAAGGCCCGCTACCAAGCCAACAACTCCAAGGGGATTACACGCCTACAGGACGTGTACAAAACTGCCCCACAGTAATACTACAGTCTACTGTAAATACAGTCCAATGTAAATACAGTTCAATTCTTTTTAATCATCCTTCCATATATCTTATACTCAATTATAAACTACTACAACATGTAATATCCAATTACAATAGGAGGACATAGATCATTACCTCGATAAGCCCAAAATTATCCAAGATTTATAAGTCGATCCTGAGCAACGTTTAGCTCCAAATCCTTACGTTCCAATCCGCTACAAGCGACCCTAAAGCTCTAACCAACTCATCTCCAAGATCCAACTCCAAAAAGTGAAGAACACTTAGGCTCAAACTATGGCAACTTTCGGCCAAGGCAAGCTTTCTAGGCTAGGGGTGTGAAATCTTTTCTAACTCTTGGTTCACAATCTTCCTAACACCTTAAGGAAGAACACTTAAAAGTTTAAGGATTTTTGGACAACTTTAGCTCAATAATTCAGCCATGGCCGAGAGCTACTAGGGAGGGGGAGAGAGTATTTTTGCCTTGGAAACTCTCAAGTGAGGGATGAAGAAGTCTTGCACTCAAGGGGGGTATTTATAGAGAAATCAAAGGCTAGGATTAAAACAAGTGTGTGGTGAGATTGGGGGACAAGTGTGTGTGGGTCCCACCCACCACATGTCTACACAAAAGTTGAGACAAGTGGCTTGCCACTTGTCTCATTATTCGACCAGGGACAAGTGTCAGCCACTTGTCCCACTCATTTCGGCCACGCCACCGGGGTGACACGTGTCGCCTCCTACTCGCCCAAAATATTTCATCTCGAAAATATCCATAATATCCAAAATCTCGAAAACAAAGTGGGCCCCACAAAACCGTAAATTTTCCCCGTGGGCCCCACGTGACCAAATCCGGAAATAAAATTCCATAATTCTATTATATTCTTAGAAGTCCGAATACCAAATCTGGGAATCCAATTCCCATTAACGAACCTTTTTCCTTCACAAAATCCGGAAACTTTTCCGTCGAAAAATCACATCTTTCTTCCTTTCCAATATTAATGTCGTATTCTCGCACGTACGTCCTTACATACATACCCCGGAACTACGGGGTGTAACAATATTAAAATCTCTCCTCTCGGTTCTTGATTCGAAATCATATAGATTATGATAATTAGTGATCAGTTAACTATCAAACATTCATACCAATATTGAATAAATCTTAATCAAGTAAAGAAGAAACCAAACTAATGCATTAATTCATGAATAAGAGTTTCAAGCGATTTAGTGTTTAGCTCCCAGCCATAGACATGCTAAGAACTAATATAAATCCAAACATGAACTGAACTAAAATAAAGAAAAGAAAGAAAAATACTTAGAACTAATGTCTCCAATTGTAGTCTCAAAGGTTGTGATATGTTGTATGTTATGCGATATCCGCCCCCTTATATAATCTGTCCCAAGGGTTTAAATATGCTGCAAAAATCGTGTGTCGTGCACCCTTTTGTCCCTGGCCAATTTTGCCTCGGATCTGGAAAAACGCGCCTCGGCCCTGCATGCCCTTCGTCCGGATCACCAACTTTCGTCTTTTTTGCCTCGGGAGCCTCCTTTTCTGTCCACTTTTTGCTTATATTCGCCATTTAGAACCGCTGTGACTCAAAAGAAAGAAAAACGACCCTAACACGACACTTATTTAAACGAAAATGAGGAAAATACTAACTAAAAATGACTCAAAAAGTGTATACAAAATACTCCTAACACCAAACCGCATATGGTTGTTTGGTCCGGCCCCGTCTTAAAAAAATACGCGAAATCAATAAAAAAATTAGATGAAACGGACATCCAAGCGTAGAGTTATGACCATTTAAAGTTGCACCAATTTACAACTATTTTCTTATGTCAATGCTTCACATTAAAATATAAGGTCTACATCACATATATTTTTAAAACATATAAAATAGTCCAACATTAGGGAATATTGCAATTAAATATAATTAGGGTCGGCTAAGGGATCGCGTAATTATCGGGTATTTACCGGGTTGCCGGACTAGATCCTTATCGGTCGGGGTAATTTCTGGTACTCGTATCCGGACCGATAACTTTTCGATCCGAGTATCAGTTCGATTCTCGAGTAATTACGGAGAGTATCCGAACAACCACCCTAGCATGACATCGGTTGTTTTAGCCAGTGGGCCTTCATTGTATGTGCGATTTTGGAAGTAAAAAAGTTAAAAACAAAATTAAAAAAAAAGAAGTAAATTTATGATTTTTTTTGTGGTACTGCAGATAAGAAAAATTGTGATTTTTTATATACAGCGGATAAGAAAACATTAGTATTGAATCTATTGATGGTCTTCAGAATTAGACGGAATGATTCTATCATATTTATCATTTTTTTGGAAGAGAAGTTTTAAACTTCTATAAATAAGAGATTATTTCTTCTCATAAACAAAACAATAACATCCACAATGTAATTATAGAGAGTTCCGTTTAAAGAGAGATTTTGCCTCAATATTTTTTAGGCTTTTAATTAGTTTTTGAATTTTTATTATTTGATCATTTGTAAAATTTAAACCATTTAATTCACGATAGTGATAAGAATGTCCTCAACCACGGAAAAGTTATATCCTCCATCTTAAATTAACGTAAGATATTATGTTATGTGTCAGGGGCGAAGCCTATTTTGGTCTAGGGGGGCGAAAAATTGAGGACTTTTGGTCTAGATAAAGCGAAAAATTGAGGACTTTATTGTAATATCATGAATATTACTAGTAGTATACTAAGAAAAAATTTAAATTTGAGGGGGAACCCGAACCCCCTAGCTATACACTGCCTCCGCCCCCGTTATGTGCAAGAAGATTCAAAGGTTGTTGATGAATTAATAAAAAAAATCGAGAATTGATTTCATAAGCTATCACATATCAGGCTAAGGTTTCCAAGTAGCAGATTATTGCCTTGTCTTTCTATATGTTAAACAAATTCCAGGCTATAATTACCAAATTCATATATAAAAGCATTTACCACTAACGACATAAGTAAAATTAATGATCATTCAAATATTAATAAAGATAGAATTATTTACCAATGTAAGAGAAAATTTTGTACAACGGATAAGAAAATATATAAAATTGAATCTATTAATGTTCTTTTGAATTACACTACAACAAGTAGACATGAGTGCCTGATTGTCACTGTTTCTTTCACTAGTAAACCAACTACTTTAAAGTAAGGTTGTCCAACGGGACGGGTCGCCCCGGTCCTGCCGACCTCACCCGGTCCCGCATTATCGGTATTGAGATTCGAATACTAGTAATGATATTCGAATCGGGACGGTAACAGAGGTAGCCCGACCCGGTCCCGCCACTGTCCCGCTCGATCCCTTCCTTTTGCACAAAATTGCCGTTGCACAATGATCATTTTATATTTTGGCCGTTATGCAACGGCCAATTTTTATCCAATACGCGGTATTTCAGAGACCCATGACAATGCCATTCTCATATCCGATTTACAATTTGTTTATTTTCTCTACCTGAAGGGTTATGCTGAATATTTAGATGTTTGAATACTTCACCTACAATATAGAACATTGAAAACAATGCCTCAGAAATACCCGTTCGTACAACCAAAAGTTTTGTATGTTATAAAATATAAGGGAGTTAATTTGTTCGAGTACTTGCTCAAATTCTTTGTATTTGTTCTCTCATTCTGTTGCTGGTTTTCTCATCCGATTTCATCTTCCAAGACTTATCATTCTCTCATTCTTTTACTCTTGAAGGATTAGAGATTCCCACCAAAAATGTGAGGCTGTTTTCTTATAACTCGTTGAGATCAGCAACCGCGAATTTCCATCCATCAAATAAAATAGGAGGTGGTGGTTTTGGTGTTCTCTATAAGGTGAGACTATATCAATCTTCTAGTACTTACAATATTTCTACATAAATGATATCTATTTAGGGTGACAAATTGGACCCAAATCCAAATGATCTGTCCAAACCGTTCAGATTTTAATAGATTTAGGCATTGACATATTATTAAATGTGTTAAAGTTTGGGCTAGCCCAACTTAACTCATTCATCTTGAAAAGTAACTCATCTACTATTTTATTATTTACACAAGTCCTATATTTCATATTTTTTTACTTATATACAAATATTATTCAAAATATGATTTTTTTTTACCTCCTCCCCCTACCCCCTCCACCCCATGACCTACCCCATCCTCAAATTTCTTACCTAGCCCTACCTCCCGCCCTACCCCGGCCTACCACATTCTCAATTTTTAATTTTTAATTTTTTTATTTTTAATTTTTTTTTATAAAAATATGAATTTTTTTGTTACCTTCACCCCCCACCCCCGCCCTACCCAAACCTACCCCATCCACCTCCTCGCCAGACTAAACTTTCGAGTTCATATTTTTTTGACTGTTATAAAAAATATGTCTATTTTTCTTACCTCCCCCCTCCCGCCCTAACCCCACCTACACACTACCCCCACCTCATCCTCAAATTTCTATTTCATATTTTTTTGTTACTTTTATAAAAAAAATATGAAAATTTATCTTACCTACCCCTACCCCTCCTAACCTAACCGCAATCTCAATTTTCTATTTTATATTTTTTTTACTTTTATAAATAATTTATAAAAATATGAATTTTTCTTACCCCATACCCACACCTACCCTCCACCCCACCCATCCTCAAATTTCTATTTCATATTTTTTTTTTACTTTTATAAAAAATATGGAATTTCTTCTTACCTACCCCCACCCCCACTCTCACCCTATCCTCAAATTTTCATTTCATATTTTTTGTTACTTTTAT
This sequence comes from Przewalskia tangutica, assembly GCA_029844215.1. Lineage (NCBI taxonomy): Eukaryota > Viridiplantae > Streptophyta > Magnoliopsida > Solanales > Solanaceae > Przewalskia > Przewalskia tangutica. The sequence continues at coordinate 110,379,097 of CM056730.1, forward strand.
AAAAAAATATTTAAAATATAAAATAAAAAATTATACCTCCCCTACCCCTCCATTTACCCCCACCTCCTACCATATTCTCAAATTTCTATTTTATATTTTTTACTTTTATAAATAATTTATAAAAATATGAATTTTTTCTTTTCTCCTCCTTTCTAACTTCACCTGCCCCCACCTCATTCTCAAATTTCTAGTTTATATTTTTTTACTTTTATAAATAATTTATAAAAAATAATTTTTTTCTTACTCCGCCCTTATCCACATCTACCACCCCTCCTCAAATTTCTATTTTATATTATTTTTGCGTTTATGAAAAAAATCATAAAAACATTATTCTTATTTTAAAAATAAAGATATAGAAAAATCAAATATCATACAAAATAACATCATAGAAGGTAAGTTTTAAATTTATAAAAGTAATGAGTCAATTTGAACAATTTGGGTTATGACCCATCATTTAACTCATTTTGACTCGTCCATATTAACCCATTGTAAGTTTTGGGTGGGTAGGACATTGATTCATGTACAATTTCAGTCCATCTTGACCGGCCTAACTTCAACCCAAACGACTTATCTGACTCCTCTATATCCATTTAGTACAAACATAGAGAGAAATGAGTTAAGTTGGTTGGATGCATCTTAGAAATCCTTGTAAGTGTATTAATCACTTAAGCGATTTGATTGTTTGATCGCAGGGGGTTTAGAGGGATGGAACGCCCGTAGCTATCAAATATCTCTCTGCTGAATCAAAACAAGGAACTAGTGAATTGATGACAGAGATTAATGTGATTTCAAATACGCGACATCCAAATCTTGTTCAGTTGATTGGTTGTTGCATAGAGGATGGCGATAGAATATTGGTGTACGAATACTTGGAGAATAATAGCCTTTCCAGTGCCCTACTTGGTACTTTTCACAAAGTTAAAATGCTTGTTTGAACCAAAAAAAAAACATATATAGGAGTGTCATCGAAGTGCTGTTATAACTTATAATGTGCTTTCTATGATTGTCATTGCAGGTTCTAAAGGGAACACATGTTCCGTTAAATTGGCCTAAGAGAGCTGCTATATGTCTGGGTACAGCATCCGGTCTAGCGTTTCTGCACGAGGAGGCAGAACCACCAATCGTTCATCGAGATATTAAGGCTAGTAATGTCCTTATTGATGAAAATCTTCATCATAAATTGGAGATTTTGGACTTGGGAAGCTTTTTCATGATAATATCACTCATGTTAGTACTCGAGTTGCTGGTGAAAGTATATGTATGCCCTAGAGACAATCTGTATTAGGAAATAATGTACTTTATACACATTCATATTTATATTAATGATGGTTAATATTATGACAACATGCATTTGTTGAATTATTAGTTGATTGTTTATAATTTTCTATAAATGCATCCCTAGAGGTTACGTGTTTATTAATGATGTGAGAATTAATGTTATAACGTAACTCTTAAATTACCTCGAATAATGATTATCGAAATTGAGATATCGATGATAAGCGATACGTCGACATGTGGTCTGCATCATATCTTTAGGGGATGTAGTATGTCTCACTTGCTACGAGTTATGGCAACTCGTGATGGACACATAAATACTTGTTGAAGTATTGGTATGCCCTGATGATGTACTGTTTTGTTATATGTCTATAATGTCATCGGCGTGTGGGAGATAAAATTCTTTAGACTTGAGGTCAATATCATCTTGTTTACGGAGTAATGTACTTTGATCCTGTCCTAAGCTCAAATGCATTATAGGTTGAGACGCGACTTGTTTTGGGTGCATTACGAAGTAGATTAAAGGCGGTATGTGAACCAAGAAAGGATTCATTCCTTGAATTTATATTCGAGTGAACACTCAGGTACTCATATGATATTAGGTTGACTAAGTCATTGACCAATGCATTGGACATATCTATGACATGGTCCTGTTGTCAACTAATATAGATAAGTTATAATAATCAATTCATTTGGATAGACACTTGATAGATCCTAAGCTTGATTGAGTGTGTCAAGAATGAAAGGATTTTATCTTCTCACATATAGGTTCAGTTCACATATTTTGTGTAGCTAAACTTTATATATTGGGTTCCTCTTCCGGCGCAGTCTAGGAGTTCCGTGAAGATCCTAATGTAATTAGTGACGATATGTAAAGGCCTGAAGGGTAACACTAAGTCAAATGTTCCGTTGATTGAAAGATGTAATTAGAAGGAGATTATACCTATATGTTCGGTTGATGACCGGGATATTAAAATGGAAAAAGACTGAAAAATAGGACAGGACCGCGGTGCCCTGTTTTGGGACCGAGGTATCAAGAACATCGGCAAAGACGGTGCCTTTAGTGACCGTGGTGCACATGACGATTCTCGCGATCGAATTTTGCGCAGTATGATTTTCGTGGGCCCACCACGGAAACTCTAAGCCTCTATTTTGCAATTATAAATAGAGGGCTTACCTCCCATTCCAAAATATACAAAACCTAAGAGAGGTCAATCTCTTTTAAAGCTCTGTCAGAATCCCTAGCATTCCTGACTTAGCAATTACATCAAAGTTCTATAACTTGCAAATCGATGGACGTTTGAGTGTGCACCCTCGGACTACACAAAGTTTCAAAAGATTCAAGTGCTTGGCTGATTGCTTTGAGAATGTAAGTCTTCTGTCAAAATTTTACATTATTCTTTGTGTTTGTATTTTCTATTACTTATCATACTGCAGTTCGACCGTCGTCGGGTTTGAAACATAAATTTTCAAATTCCGCTGCGTGTACGAACCCGACGTAAACACCTGCAGTGGTATCAAAGTCAGGGCTATTTCGTATGATTTGTAATGATATTAATGATAATATGAGTTAGGATTTGTTTAGATCTATGTTTTTTGTATTTAAAAGCTTTAAAACCCTAAACCTTTAGAACACATGGTCCTTGTGACCAGATCTGTTAATGCAATTATGTATTCGAACAAGTCAATTCAATATATAACTCTTCTAAGTTGAAATGCGTTATCCGACTTAAAGCACGGTGCATTGAAACGAAGAACGAGAAGAAAATTTGATTTGATGGTCGATGAACATGTTGTTTTAATAGTGATGGTAATACAAGTGATATATCTGAAAGATCTGGCCCTAAACTAGTTTTAGGGGTTCGGAAATTTCGGATTTTGTGATTCTGGAGGAAAGACACCGCGGTTCCATGATGGAGCACCGCGGTTCCTGCTAGGGTTTTGTGGCGCCGTCAGGATTCCACAATTGGAACACCGCGGTGCTTCCCAGATAAAGCCAGAGGCACCGCATTCCTGTTCATGGGAGCCGCGGTGTTGTTCATCCAGAAACTTAAAATTAACTTTTCGGACTCACTGCCTTCGAGGCACTGCGGTGCCACCTGTTAGGACCGCGGTGCCTGAGACGGTAATTACAGAACCGCGGTGCCTTATATTAGGAAACGCGGTGCAAAATGGTTTTGCAGAATCAGTGACTTACTGCCTCGAAGGCACCGCGGTGCCACCAGTTGGAACTGCGGTGCCATCGATGAATTTTAAAAAAAATGAAAATCAGACCCCCATTGTTCGTGGTGTTGCAATGAATCCAGTAGATCATCCTCATGGAGGAGGGGCGCACGAAAGGAGGTAGACCTTCGGTGTCAACTTGAGGGAAGCGTAGATGAAAGAGGAGCTTCTACGTGAACATTTCATCTTGCTGCAGCCGTTTTCTTGCTCACGCGCATCCGTTTTCTTGCTGCAGCCGTTTTCTTGCTCCGAACAGATCTTGTTGAATGAATTGATCCATTGTTGTATGCCCTACTTCTTAGTCAATTTATTCCTACACGGGAGAGTGGAGTTAGATCTGATGCCATTGATTTTGTTGGAGGAAGGTCCGCAGGAAAGAGAATTGCTTTTGTTGGGAAAAGCCTTCCATTTCCGTCAAATGACCCGGCCTCCCGTAATAGTAATAAAGGAAAAGCAAGGTGTGGCGGTAAGTCAAAACTTTTTGGTCTCCATATTTTTTGATATGGAGCCCGGAAGAAATGCTCTAGAAATGGGTCTAGAATGGGGAGTTCTACGAGTTCGAGCGCTATATTCAGCATTTGGGAAAGTCGGGTCGATCAACAGAGACTTACAAGTTTCAGATTCTGAATCTGAAGTTTTAGAAGTTTCAGTTTCTGAAAATAAAGTTTTTAATCAAATAGATTTGATCCTTTCGGGCAAATCTGTAATTAAAAAAAGTTTTCTGAAAGTTGATTTTAGGTTCTGGAAATTGAAAACAGGTCCCACAAGTTTTAAAATATTTTCTGAAGTTTAGAATTATATTTTTATGAATTTATAAGGGTTCAGAATTGAATTTTAAATTCTTAAGGGACTAAAGTGTAAATTCTAAAAATTTACAGAATTCCCGAAAATCAGAATTTTAAAATCAGAAAATGTTTAGGGACTGTTTAGCATTTACATAAATTATAGAGTTTAGACAAATAGACCCATAGTTATCATTAATAGTATGTTATTAAATAATATACAAATATGTTAAGTGATTGAATGTGATGCATTTAAATTATTAGCATAGCGTCCGCAATTATTGTATGGGTAGGCGGCGCCCAGTAATTGTTTAAATTCAAATGACCGCTTATAAATATGCAGGTAGGCAGCGCGGATGTGATTAAAACCATCTTTTATCATGCCTATTGGGTTTGATGGTTTTCCAATAAAGGTATTTATGCCAAAACATTTGCTCTAAGTCTAAGAGGACCAAGACCTTTTCATAGATGTGTTAAAATGAAAGTAGATAATAAACTTTTGTAGGTATTTACACCAAAGTGTTTGCTTGCAAATGCTAAGTTTACTTAGGCATTTAAATGCAGTCGTGTAATGGGGTTGTCTTGTTTAGATGAATCTTGGCGCCAAAGTGTCGGACTATTAAAATGAAAAATATTTAATCAAACCAAGAGTTGTAGAGTTTCTTTACAATTGGTTGAGGACCTACCAAAGTGTGCTATTGAAGTTATCAGCCAAAGCAAACGCGGATATAACATATGTTTGGATCTTGGCCCATTATAACCTTTATATTGATTTAGGTCCGTATTCTACCATGGGGTCGTAGAAGTATGCAAAATAGTGGGAGCTAATTAAACAAAAGGTCATGTTAAATTAGTTTATTATGAATGTGTATAATTTTGGAGAATGAATTTTGATTGCATTTTCCTGTTCTATCTATTATCTTCAGATCTTCAGAAATGTCAAATTTTTTGTTGAAAATGCTCATGGAGTCAAACAGACTCACCGGACCAAACTTCATTGACTGACTAATAAATGTTAGAATTATCCTTAGATATGAAAAAATTGAGTATACATTGGACAAAGTATTCCCCATCGCTCCAGCGGAGGACTCTGCAAAGTATGCAGCTTTTGACCAAGTTGCCTACAAGAAACATTATAAAGATGTCACCGCAGCTCAATGCTTAATGTTGTCTTCTATGTCACCTACATTGCAAAGACATCATGAAACTATGGGGCCCAACGAAATGTTAGCCCATTTGAGGAGTCTTTATGATTCGCAGAGCCAGACAATGGAGTATGACCTGCTCATAGAACTTTTCAATTGTAGGCTAAATGAAGGGGGTCAAGTTTCACCTCATGTGTTGAGGATGGTTGAGCTGATTAAGAGGTTAGCTTCTATAGAAATAAGGTTTCATGACAGAGTCTCCACCACTCTCATCCTTGCCTCACTTCCTAAGTCGTTTGAGAGTTTCATTGTTAATTACAACATGAATAGGACTAAAGCGACTTTGCCGGAGTTACATAATATGTTAAAGACTTTTGAATCTTCGACCTCTAAGACCAAGCCTATTCTGATGGTTGGCTCCTCTAGTCGCCTCAAACCGAAAGGTAAGGGACAACAGAAGGGGAAGGGCAAAGTTGTTGCTCCGACAGCAGCAATGAAGCCCAATGGAGGGGCAAAGAAGAAGAAGAAGAAATTGTCGGCATCAGATGTTTGCATGAATTGCAACAGGAAGGGGCATTGGAGAAAGGATTGCACTGCTCCAGGCGGAGGAATGGCACCAGGTGCTAATGTGCAAGGTATGTTTGTAATTGAAATTAATCTATCTATAAATGATTCTCATTCCTGGGTACTTGATACCGCTTGTGGCTCACTCATTTGTACAAATGTGCAGGGGCTAACTAATAACAGGAAGGACGGGCCTCGCAAGGTGGACCTGCGCGTCGAAAATGGAGCACGAGTTGCTGCAAAGCACGTGGGAACTTATAGGATAGATTTACCTTTTGGCAAAGTTTTAATGTTGAACAATTGTTTTTATGTTCCTTCTTTGACAAGGAATATTATTTTCATTCTTGTACTTGATTCAGAGGGTTTTTCCTCAAACACGTCTAATGGCAATATGGTTTTGACTTTAGATAATGTTGTGTATGGAATTGCGCCTCTTGTGAATGGATTGTATACATTAAACTGTCACAGGGAAATTTTCAATGTACAAAATAAAAGGGCTAAGTTAAATGAAAGAAATTCTACCTACTTATGGCATTGCAGACTTGGTTATATCAATCAAACAAGGATAGAACGGTTGAGGAAATTAAATTACCTCGAACCATTTGACTTACAATCTTATGATAACTGTGAATCCTGTTTGAAAGGTAAGATGACCATTAAACCTCTTTCTGGAAAGGGGATTCCTGCCAAGGAGGTGCTTGAGTTGGTACATACGGACGTATGTGGACCATTTTCGAATCAAGCTAGAGAGAGTTTCTCTTACTTCATCACTTTCACAGACGACTTATCAAGGTTTGGATATGTGTATCTTATGAGACACAAATCCGAGACTTTTGAGAAGTTTAAGGAGTTTAAGTGTGAAATTGAGAAACAGCTCTCAAAGAGTATCAAGACTCTCCGATCTGATCGTGGGGGTGAATACTTAAGTAATGAATTTATTGACTACTTAAAGCTTCATGGAGTTCATTCCGAATGGACACCTCCTGGAACACCACATATGAATGGTGTTGCCAAAAGGAGAAATCGAACCTTGCTTGACATGGTTCGTTCCATGATGAGCTTTTTAGCTCTTCCTACATACCTTTGGAGATACACTATTTTGACCTCAATATATGTTCTAGACAGAGTTCCATCTAAATCAGTCGAAAAGACACCATATGAGGTATGGTGTGGCAAGAAGCCATCACTTAGACACATGAGGCCCTGGGGGTGTCCTGCATATGTCAAGAAGTTGATCACTGATAAGTTGGAATCTAAAAGTGAGAAATGTTACTTTGTTGGGTATCCAAAGGAAACTAAAGGATACTACTTCTATCTTCCTGGAGAACATAAGATATTTGTTTCTAGGAACACAACTTTCCTTGAAGACGAATATGTCTACAAGGATGAGAGTTGCACGGAGATAGAACTTGAAGAAATTCAAGAACAAAGTAATATAGAGTTTGAATCCTTGCCCGATGATAAAGGCAAGAATTCAGTTTCCCTCATAATCAGAACAAGAAGTCAAGAAGTGAAACAAGGGCTATTGCACCCCATTCCCATGGGAGCTTCTGGCGAAGATTGGGTATTTAGGATACCTCCTTCGGCCAGTGGGAGTGCTACGAGGAATAATGCAGAAATGAAAGATATTCCGGCACAGACCTTGGGAGCAAGTGCACCATTTGCATTTCCTCCCATTCAGGAAAGACATGAAAATGATATTCCTGAAAGCTCTAAGGATGGTGGATCGATCAGAGCACAAGAACCTACTCACAGTCAGAACATACCTATAACTGAACTACAAGACAATCAACTCCGTAGGTCCACTAGATCTCATCGTCCTCTGGAAAGACTAAATCTGCTTGTGGAAACACAAAATGAGCTAGATATTTCAGATGATGACGAGCCTAGAACATATAGTGAAGCAATGCTAGACATTGATTCGAAGAAATGGAAAGAAGTCATAAAATCCGAAATGGAATCTATGTATATCAATCAGGTGTGAAACTTGGTTGATTTGCCGAATGGGGTTAAACCCATAGGATGCAAATGGGTCTTCAAGAAGAAGATTGATGCATCTGGCAAGGTTTAGACTTATAAAGCTAGACTAATGGCTAAAGGTTTTACACAGCGTCCTGGTGTGGATTATGATGAAACCTTTTCACCAGTGGCTAAGATAAAGTCTATTCGGATTTTGCTTGCGATAGTTGTACATTATGATTATGACATTTGGCATATGGACGTCAAAACTGCATTTCTCAATGGTAATCTAATTGAGGAAGTGTATATGAAATAACCCGAGGGTTTTTCATGTGAGTCCAGACCAAATGTTGTTAAGCAAGCCTCTATGAGTTGGAACATTTGCTTTGACAATGCTATCAAATATTTTGATTTTGTCAGAAACAAAGAGGATCCTTGTATTTATTTCAAACGCAAGGATGAATGTATTGTCTTCATTATTATATATGTTGATGACATATTGATAATGAGAGATAATAGGACCCTCATGCAGTCAGATAAAGATTGGTTGTCCAAGACCTTCATGATGAAGGATTTAGGTGAAGTCTGCTACATTCTGGGAATTAGGATCTATATAGATATACCTAATAGATTGTTAGGGCTGTCACATTCAGTCTACATAGACAAAGTTCTTAGACGCTTTTCAATGGAGAATTCCAAGAAAGGCGATCTTCCGATGGGTCAAGGCATCAAGTTATCAAAGAAGGGCTGCCCTTCTAATGCTATTGAATTTTAGCGCATGAAGAGGATCACATATGCTTCGGCTATAGGATCAATCATGTATGTCATGACCTGTACTAGGCCAGATGTGGCCTTCACACTTAGTATGACTTGTAAGTTCCAGCAGAATCCTGGCGAGGAACACTGGAAAGCAGTCAAGAGTATTCTCAAGTACCTCAGGCATACTAAAAATTACTTTTTAGTCTATGGTGGAGTTGATGAGTTGGTTGCCACTGGGTATACCGATACTAGTTTCTAGACAGATGTTGATGATTTCAAATCTCAGTCTAGTTACACTTTCATTTTCAACGGAGGCGAATGGCGGAAGAGTTCCAAGCAGCTACTCTGCGACTCGACTACTGAAGCGGAGTACATTGCTGGATCGGAGGCTTCTAAAGAAGCTGTCGCGATTTCTGAGTTCCTGAAAGAACTAGGGGTTGTTCCGAGTGCTAGTTGTCCAATAACTGCTTAATGTGACAACACTGGTGCGATTGCACAGGCAAAAAAACCAAGATCAACAAACAGAAACAAGCATGTACCAAGGAAGTACCACATCCTAAGAGAGATGGTGGAAGCTGAAGATATCAAGATAGATTATATTCCCACAGACAATAATCTAGCAGACCCGTTTACTAAACCATTAAGCTTGGTGAAGCATAATGGTCATTTTGAGAACATGGGTATTAGATATGTTGGTGATTGGCTCTAGGCCAAGTGGGAGATTGAAAGTATATGTATGTCCTAGACACAATCTGTATTAGGACACAATGTATTTTATACACATTCGTATTTATATTAATGATGATTAATATTATGACAACTTGCATTTGTTGAATTATTAGTTGATTGTTTATAATTTTCTATAAATGCATCCCTAGAGGTTACATATTTATTAATGATGTGAGAATTAATGTTATAAGGTAACTCTTAAATTACCTCGACTAATGATCATTAAAATTGGGATATCGATGATATGTGATACGTCGACATGTGGTCTGCATCATATCCTTAGGGGATGTAGTATGTCTCACTTACTACGAGTTATGGCAACTCGTGATGGACACATGGATACTTGTTGAAGTATTGGTATGCCGTGCTGATGTACTGTTTTCTTATATGTCTATAATGTCATCGGCGTGTGAGAGATAAAAGTCCTTAGACTTGAGGTCAATATCATCTTGTTTACGGAGTAATGTACTTTGATCCTGTCCTAAGCTCAAATGTCTTATAGGTTGAGACACGACCTGTTTTGGGTGCATTACGAAGTAGATTAAAGGTGATATGTGAGCCAAGAAAGGATTCATTCCTTGAATTTATATTTGAGTGAACACTCAGGTACTCATATGGTATTAGGTTGACTAAGTCATTGGCCAATGCATTGGACATGTCTGTGACATGGTCCTGTTGTCAACTAATATAGATGAGTTATAATAATCAAGTCATTTGGATAGACACTTGACAGATCCTAAGCTTGATTGAGTGTGTCAAGAATGAAAGGATTTTATCTTCTCACATATAGGTTCAGTTCACATATTTTGTGTAGCTAAACTTTACATATTGAGTTCGTCTTCCGGCGCAGTCTAGGAGTTCCGTGAAGATCCTAATGTAATTAGTGACGATATGTAAAGGCCTGAAGGGTAACACTAAGTCAAATGTTCCGTCGATTGAAGGATGTAATTAGAAGGAGATTATACCTATATGTTCGGTTGATGACCGGGACATTAAAATGGGAAAAGACTGAAAAATAGGACAGGACCGCGGTGCCAAGAACACTGGGCAGCACCGCGGTGCCTCTTTAGTGGGACCGCGGTGCCTGTACGGATTCTGGCAGTCCGAATTTTGCCAGTCTGATTTTCTGCTGGGCCCAGCCCACAGAAACCCTAAGACTCCATTTTGTAATTATAAATAGAAGGGCTTACCTCCCATTCCAAAATATATAAAACCTAAGAGAGGTCAATCTCTTCTAAAGCTCTGTCAGAATCCCTAGCATTCCCGACTTAGCAATTACATCAAAGTTCTATAACTTGCAAATCGAGGGACGTTTGCGTGTGCACCCTCGGACTACACAAAGTTCCAGAAGATTCAACCGTTTGGCTGATTGCTTCGAGAATGTAAGTCTTCTGTCGAAGTTTTACATTATTCTTTGTGTTTGTATTTTCTATTACTTATCATACTGCAGTTCGACCGTCGTCGGGTTTGAAACATAAATTTTCAAATTTCGTTGCGTGTACGAACCCGACGTAAACACCTGCAGCTGGAACAATGTGAGAGTACATTGAATCTTGTTGTGGCAGAGAATATCTTGCTCCCGAGTATGCCTTGCTAGGACAGCTCACAAAAATAGCTGATGTTTATAGTTTCGGAGTTCTTGTACTCGAAATTATTAGTGGCGGAAGCAGTAGCAATGCAACATTTGGAGAGGATCTATTGATACTCGTAGAATGGGTAGGTTCGATGTTTATAAAACAAGTATATTTGGTAATGCATTTAAGTGAAAAAATAAAGAAGTGTTATGAAATAATATAACTAGAACAAAACTAGAATAAGAATATTATGGAGAAATGGAAGAGAGTTCTTTATTTCTCTTGAGGGATGAAATACAATGAGGGAAACATCTCTATTTATAGGGTCTAAGTACCTTGGTCTCAAATTCACTAACCCTAACTTTCCTTGTAGAGATAGACATTAATAATAATAAATAATATTTATAACACTCCCCCTTGAATGTCTATTTGGAAGATAATATGCCTCATTAAAACCTTACTAGAAAAAACTCAATGGGAAAAATTCTAGTGAAGGAAAAATAGTATATATTTCTAATAATACACATTTTGATTGCCTCATTAAAAACCTTACAAGAAAAATTCAGTGGGACAAAATCTTATATGAAAAAAAAGTACAACATGTATTAACTCCCCCTGACGATAACTTTAGTCCAAATGCTTGAGTCTTTGTATTTCAATCTTGTGCACCATCTTCTTGAAAGTTACAGTTGGTAGAGACTTAGTGAACAAATCAGTCACATTATCACTTGAATGAATCTGTTGCACGTTGACATCACTATTCTTTTGAAGCTCGTGTGTGAAGAACAATTTTAGTGAAATATGCTTTTGTCCTATCTCTTCTTCTGAATCATCCATTCAATTGAGCAATGCATGTTGTATTATCTTCCTTTAAGGTTGTGAGTATTTCAAACCACATTTATTTCTAAGCGATTCAAATAGTCATAACATCAATTCGATATATTGATGTTTCTTCATTTTCTTGAGTTTGCGGCTCATTGATTTTTCAAGAATATCAGGATTGATAATTTTGCATTTCTTTATGAGATTCATTCTTAGTATCATGTTGACCATTAATTTTTCTTTTTTAGGATTCCGATCCTTAGAACACAATGGTCTATCAGACTTCAGGCGTGCTTTTGGATTCATTTGCTATGACACTAGTAGATGGTCCTACAAGGAAATCAATCCGAATTGGGACATTCTCTGCAGGGATATGTGATTCAGTAATCATTTTCAAATGTGTAAATGCGTCTGACATTTGATTTGCTATTTTCTGCAAGTAAATAATCTTTTGGACCTCTTGATCACTAATAGAAGCACGTAGATCAAGATGAGACGATAATGCATTTTTCCACAAAATTTCCCTTTTAATTTTATTATTCTCTCCCCCTAATTTTGGAAAAAAATCTCTCATCAAATCGATAATATGCAATTTATCTTATTCAGTATCTCTGTGTATGGAAGAAATCATGCTCATAGTTATAGCAAGATAAATAAATTCATCAATTGAACAAATATATGGTATTTCAGGACCAATCAAATTTTCTCATTTCAACTTCTTTTATCAGGTAGTCTACTGTTTTTCGAAAAATCTTCAAAATCTCCAATCATATTCAAGTCAGCAACTTGCACCTTATGAAAGATTTTGAATATCATAAAGAGAAGAGGTTAAACATAGTCATCTTTATACCATTCATCAATAAATATTTATTAAGGTGACTTCAGTATATCAACCTTAGTTCATTTAATCCGTTTAATGATTACAAACAAGTTTTTCAATAACTTGTACATGCTTTAGGCTTTTTGAATTCTTAAAAAAATCATATAAATTGTGTCACGTAAGCCATATAGGCTGAGATAATTTTCATTTACGCGACATCTTCTAATGTCAGGACTACATGTCCAGTAAATTTACTCTTACCAAGATACATCTACTTGATAATTATTTCTACATCAATATGCTTTAAGAGACGTAGAATTCAGATCCTCATAATATTATACAATATTGTGCATTATATTGTATCAAATATATCGTCGACGAGATATCATTTTGTATCGGTTTGCAATTAGACATAACGTATTAAGATCTTATCACTTTATTATTTTTCAGGTACCTGAACCTCGTACGAGATTTTATGAAGTGTTATGTCGTAGGCTCTTCAAGAGCACATTGCCTCCTTATTATGATCATTTTGATCATTTGCTCCTCTCCCCTTTTAAGGATTATTTTGTTTAAAACCGAATTGTCTACCATGCTTCACACATGTTGTAAATCATGTCCTTCATGAACATTTAGGAGCATCTTGCAGCTGAAATATGAAATAGTTAGGTCAGCAAATGCTTCTAGCATTTGACTTGAATTATCGTTTGAACGAGGATCATACCGGTGATAATTCACAATATATTTCTTAGCTTTTTATTCTCTCTACCCTTATGTTAGAAAAACTAACATAATTTTCACCTTCTTTGGAAAATCCATCTGTGTGCATCGTGGTAGATTCATTAATCATATACCGCACAATAAAACTATTAGATGAAAACATTTGGTTTCTGACCTTGAACCAATTATGAGGGGAGAATTTATCATAATTTATTAGTCTGAATCATACTAACATCGTTGTATGCAATATATCATATTTCATATCAACACGTGAAGCTTTGTTCTCATTCGCAATGGTTTAGCTATTTATCGGAGACATTCAACACTAAACCAGCTTAAATGTAAACCAGCATTAACAAGATGAATTATCTTGATTACATAATCTAAAAATTATAATCTCAACTCAATTATTTTGAGCAAGCAATTTTGTAAATGTCAAACTGCAAGTTGACAATAAACACACATGTGACCGTCTTATCGATGCATCTATTTAAGACATCACATAACAGGTGAACGGGCCCTTATTCACATTTTATATTTTTTTTGAATTTAGGGAATTCAATCCCAACATTAGCTGGTGTAATCAACTTATCATGAGAACAAGCAAATAAATTATTGAAGAATCTTCTAGTTCTTCAATATATTCCGAATACAAACTTAGCACATCAAATTTAAATCAGAACAACTAAAAGTATCACGTCAATTGATAAAATTATTTGTACTAGTAAACTTCAAGTTTACCATGTCATGTGCTATTTATTTTAGTAATTTTTTTATTTACTATTACATGAATTCTATTTTGTACAATAAACTTCTGATTTATCGTGACATGTGATTTCATCATGCTCATATTTGTGCAATACAATTTTGAGAATAAAGAGGATAACATTTCAAATATATATTTCTTACCCACTATGATTTAGTCATCCAATCAATTATAGCTTCAATATAATAGTCATTTACTTTAGTAAACTTCGGGTTTACTATAACTTGTGCTTCAATCATAACAACTTTTTATATTAAAATCTAGAACGAATGACATAATATATAGGCTCTTCGGGAGCCTTTAATTTATTCTCCATAATCACATATTGTTTTGACATTACTGGTGTAATGATCTTCTAGAAATATAATTAGCTCTTCTAGAGTACTTAATTAATTTTGTACTACCAAATTAATGATTAATTGACATAAGATCACACCATATGATTCCTACAAATGAAACTAGCAAAGGGAATGGATAAAAGCATATTCCCGAGATCATAGTGAAAGAAGTTGGTGAAAGTGCAATTTATGAGTTCCATTGCAAACTAAAAAAAATGCATTTTTCTTTTAACAAATGTAGATATGTCAATCTCAAATAATTACACATAAATCCCATAGTCAGTTTCAAATACAACATAAACAATTCATACCTTGAATTTAGCATTGAAGATTTACCAATTAAAACTTTCTCCTAAAACGATTTCATCAAGCAACGATCTTACCTTTAACCTTGGATATAACTTTAAATTTTATGAACAATCAATAGCTTTAAGCTTTCAAGTTAGTGGCACAAATAATTCATAGTAGCAGATTTCATAACTAATACTTAGATCAACTTTGCTTCAACACACTAATTTGTTAATAAGAAGAATGCAATAGTGCACTACAACAAAAACACCCTACGGTGACGGATAAAATCCGTCATCTAACCCCTAAGATGACGGTTCCTGTAAGTGTCATCTTTGTCACTGTCACAAACAGATGACGGTTCGGGAACCGTCACACGACATGTGACGGTTTTTACCCGTCACACAAATGTCACAAACGGATGACGGTTCAAACCCGTCACATAAATTTAAATTTTGATTCAATTTTTTAAAAAAATTTATATTAAATTAATAATTTATTTTAATATGGCGGGAAAATTAAATTTGACAGATTTTTTATTTTTGTAATTTAATTTCAATATTGCAAATTGAGTGCACCAATGAAATGAACTAAAAATTTAAATAACACCAAAAATATACATTGAATAACTAGAATCTATTGTACAAAGTCTTCCCAAAATGAATAATCATTCAAAGCGTTATTAAAGTGTTTAATTAAAGACTAAAATATTGTTAATCAACTATATTATCAATCTAAAATGTTCACTCATCATCTGCAAGTATCTTCAAAAAATGCAATTCCACTCGATACGAATATCATCAAACGATATGACTACAATTGTGATTTGAACCCTTTTTCCTTGAGATCTAGCAATCCTAGTCTTCTTCCCACCAAAATCTATGCCTTCTTCGACATTCTTCAATTTCAGCTCAAGTATTTCAATCTCTTCTTCGATCCTACTTGATCTCTGCAAAAAAACAAATATAAGAATGAAGTGGTCACAAGATAAAGAAACAAGAGTAACTCTAGGATTCACAAAATAATTAGAGCAACATCATCATATAACAGAATGGTTGCCCGTCAATTTGGCAGCAAAGGGTTTTGTACCCAGAGTGTGCACCTATCACATAGTTTGAATAGAAAAAGGTCATGCGTAGTTGGGATAAGAAAGAATTTGAGTTTATCAGTCCTCTAATTAAAACAAGGTCACTCCAAGTCAGTTATTAAACCTATATGTCCAATCATTTAGGATGAACTGCATAGTGTAGGTAGCGCCCCTAATTTCCTTTAAGTCATTAAGACTAGATGATGTCAGATACACCACAAAAACTTCACATTTGTAAACCAATAATGTATTGTCATGAGAAATGACAGCATCAACTTTAAATGAGAGATATGTAAGCAATGAAAGGTTGATTCCAGTATCAATCCAAACATGAAAGTAAGTTGTCCTTCAAATTAAATGGGCTAAGGTATGTCAAAGCAATGAAATGTTACAGTGATATCCGATTTAAGATGAATAGTTACTATAAAAACACATGAAATAAACATTAAAAACTACTCTACACAATTAAAAAACTTCTGACCTTTTCTAATTCGACGAATCGTATTTTCATGAGCCAAAAGACAAGCATCAGGATTGTGCTTCTGGACTACTGAAAGACCTGAGCATACCAGGAAGCACATGGAGCACCAAATTATGTTACAGAAATAACTTACAAAACCTTCACATTAGTCTGGTGAACAAAGTGCGGAGAATAATACTTTTGATTTCATACTTTTGATAACAAAATCAAAGAAACTATTCATCATGTTATATATGTTTTCCCAGCTGCTACTGAAATAGCTATCCAATAAATCCATCCTGCAATTAGTCAACCAACTTTTGCTGACGAACCAAACAAATGTTTATAAAGGAAACTTTTCGCAACTGCAAAAGAGCTACTTACCATCAATATGATCATTATGATGATGTGTCACAAAGACGACTAGTTTTCTCGGCAAAGCAACAATAATTTCCTTGAGCTGGTAATCAAAGAATCAGCATCAAGATGTCACAACAACATAAGAGGCAGAACCAATTACCTGGAAAAGAAAAAGTATGAAAACAAAGAGGAGAAACATAATAAGAGTCTCAACCACTCCAGAACAAATTATTAAGACATACGAGAAAGAGAAACACGCGCATGAACCCATTTACCGAGGCAAAGCTATATATTTCATTGAACGTACTAGCGTAGAACAAATATTCTCAGCTTTACTGGCAATCCTAGTCCAAATTCAGGCTCCTGAACATACTTCAGGAATTTTCACTCAACTGTGGTATCGTCTAATTCCACTTGCTCTAGAACCTACAATAATCATCACCTACAAGCTTTAACATCTCCATATCGCAAAACATGCATATGTATAGAATGTGACATGTGAAGGCGAGCCGCTTTATGGAATATTATTACAAAAATGTATCATACCTTTTATGAAGTCTACTTTAACGTCTTACAACAATTACAACCATGATGATCATGAGGACAACAATTATGATAGTCATAAGAATAATGAAGGTATAATGATAGTTATGATAACATAACCACGAGTACACCAAGAAGGCAAAAGATATATGATTACTAACAAGCTATCTCTATGGGTACCAGTAGCACTGTTTATCAATTAATCGGTCTTAAGCTATTTAATTTCTGTTAAAGCTTAAATGCTAGTCAATGTGTTGCATGAAAAGAACATTAGAATAGCAGACATGCAACTGAGATACCGTAAACGTACGAGAGAAAAAACATCTGCCTTATTCTTTATAAATTTTGCACTAATAAACTATATCAAGTTAGCATTTTTGCTCAGTTTAAGCACAAATTTGGCAATCAAATCAGTTGGTAAAAGTTTAATTTTAGAAAAACTAAAGAAATAACTCATTTAAGTAAAATGCAATCCATCATACTGAATTCCAAAGTTGACCGGGTAGTGGAAAATCAAATATTGAACAACTTAATATAAAAACTATGTCACTAAAGGGGGAAGATATTTCAGTAAGCTCCAACAGAGAGTATATCTACCCAAGGCTCCAAATGAAACTTCATATTTTATAACTAAATCATTTAAAATTGTTATCTTGTATATCCGTCTCTCATACCTTTGACCTAATCTGGAATGTTCCGTTTCCTACATTTGATACATCCACACACAGCGTAAAATGAGATCAATAGCAAACAAAACGTAACGCCTAGATCAGAAATAAAGGCAATGTGAGTAAGAACTTTTGAACATCATCGATAAGTTACCTCGTTACTGGAATTTCGAACAGATTGCTCGGAGAAAGCACGCCACTCTTTGCAAGAAGCCGCCGAAAGATCAACACCCGTGCGGCGGCCGACGCCTCCATTCACGAATCGCCAACTCCTTCCCGCTTTACTCAAAACCTTAAAAACAGAAAAACAAAGATAAAATCGACCTAAGGAAACCCTAGGAGTAAGAAATAGTAAAATAAAGGTCAATAGAAAGTTTGAATCGAGAATGGTTTAGATGATGGGAGTGAGGGACTACGTCTTCGGATTTGGAGGTTTTCGGGAAGGAAAGGGTTGTCAAGAGGACTGAAAAATAGGTGTGGCTTTTCTCTTCTTGCCCTATAAACCAAAACAAAAGTTTAGAATAAATTGTATCCAATTATAAGATCATCATACTAAAAGTTTAATTTGTTTTTATTAAAATAATTTTAAAAAAGAAATTAAAATCGTGTAAATCTTAATTTAAATTAAAAAAGTAATAAATCTAATAAAAATGGTGTCGTTTTAATCAGTCAAACGCTATATTTTTTGTCAATTTAAAACACAAGTCACTTATTTATGTGACATTTCACAAACTCGTCACACAAACGTCATAAACAAATGACACTTAAAAAAACCGTCACACAAATGTCATAAATTTATGACACTTAAAAAATCCGTCACACAATTAAAAAAACCGTCACATGAATGTCAAGAAAAAACATAAATTTAGTAAAAATATGTGACATTTGCATTTCTGTCACATATCAACTGTCACCGTAACCTGTTTTTCTTGTAGTGTATTTAATAACAAAGTTGAAAAATTAACCGTTGCCTATTTTCTTATTTGAAGCTTACTGTGAGAGCCACAACGTCATTCAATGTATGAAGACAATTGAAAAAGAGTTAAATTAAGATAACATTCATACCACAAATAACATTAATATATATTGTTATTTTATCTCTTCATGAGGTATGTTGTATTTCTTCATTCACTTCGAGGAATGAAACTTGGTCATTTAGATGCATTTTATACACAACTTCAATAGCTTATTATTTTTCTCAAGCACAAGAAAATATTTCTTAGACAATTTTCAATCTCTTTACTACTTCAGGAGTAAATTTTTAAAATTTTACTACTTTCAAAAGTTCTACTTCCGGAGTAGAGTTCCAAGTTTTATTACTTAAGGAGTATAGTTAAAAATTTGCTACTTCGAGAGCAGATTTTTGAGTTTGCTACTTCGGGAGCAGATTTCTGAGTTTACTATTTCGGGAGTAAATCATAGAATATTTTAAATATTTTTTCTCAACTATTCTACCTCTTCTGGAGATGAAATCGTGATAACTTCACAACAAAACACACGTCCGTTTTAGAAAATTTTGTCACATTCGCTTCAGGAGTTGAATTTATATTTGTAACATTTATTAAAAGTTCTTATTCTTCAAGAAACATAATCATCCCTTAAACATATCAATGTAAGATAGCTCTTTTAAAAGATATTGCTACTTCTGGAGCAAATTAAGACATACATATCTTGTAGATAATTTTCTCTAACATATCCTCCACGATAATCATAATAAGTAAAATATTATCACTTTTAATGATTAACGAAGACATGATATTACCAATTCTGGTGGTTGTACAGATTTTCTTATGAACTCTGTTGGAATTCAAACGAAACGTGACGTTAATATCATAATATTTCTTAATGTCTCATCACTTATTGCTCTTCAGGAGCAATTAATGCTTTTGAAAGTTTGATAGCGTAAAACGATTAAGACATACAAATTAAAATTCATAAAATGTTAAGGAACCATATATAAATATATATGCAACGATTCTACCTTATCAGAATTCTAACAAATCTTATATGCATATGTAGTCGTTTGTTAAACTGGCAGCAGCATAACAAACAAAAACTTGTGATATCTTATGCAATATTACAATCTTTACTAGTTACTCCCACAAGAAAATTAACCAAATACAAAAAAGAAAATTGGAAGCCAGTTACTAATTCATGATCTGGCATGTACAGAATGAAAACTTCATTCTCGATTCTACGATAATTTTTATGAAAGCCTTTCATTTGCTTCTCTTCGATGGAAGTTTGATTTTCCCAGAATGTATCCTAATTTTTTGTCTAATTCTTCTGATGATGATCGATTCAACATCTGATCAAAAAGATATACATTGGTTATATTTCATCTCTTCAACAAGTTTAGTAATGATCATAATCGTGTCATGACGGGTCAGGAGCAGGAGATGAATATTACGTCAATAGAGTAAGTTGTTCTTGTTGTTGTGCCCTTAAGACGAAGCTAGGGTAGCGATGCGAATGCTTGTGAGTGCATTAAGTAAATTAAAGAGATACTAGCTGGTCTGAAATGTGCAGGATCGAGCCCTGGCCTTGGAAGCCATCCATTCAAGCCTTCGATCCTTTTTCGATTTTTATCGGACTTTCTAAATCCATATGATATGATATGGCTTTCAAGCTTCCTAGCATGGGCTTGTGTGAAGCATGAGAACATGAGCAAGCTCAGTCTTTCGCTACTCGTGTGAACCCCCTCATGACTTTCAGAAGGGCCTAAAGTGCATGATGATTCGATTTCCGAAAAGGTGAAATATAAAGAAAAAGGCCCCCTCTTGTTGTTCTCTTTCTTTCTCTCTCCTATTGACTATTGACTATTGATATAGAAAAGTCTGGTTCTATTGAGCGGGTAAGATACTACCTGAAGAGTCTCGTGCTGATAACGTGTTATGAAATAATATAACTAGAACAAAACTAGAACAAGGATATTGTGGAGAAAGGAAGAAGAGTTCTTTATTTCTCTTGAAGGATGAAATACAATGAGAGGAACATCTCTATTTATAAGTCTAAGTATCATGATCTCAAATTAATAACCTAACTTTTCTTATAGAGATAAATATTCATAATAATAAATAATATTTATAACAAGAAAAGTTTTAAAATGGATGAGTTTATTTCTTTGTGAGATGGTTTTGTTAAGATGTTGCATTTGCTGGACCTCTGAACAAGTTCTTTGGATCTTAAAGGACAATATATTAGTCAATTACGCCTTAATGTCAAACTAGTTGGAGTCAGCTATAGATTTATGTATCCATTAGTGGGCAGTGGGCTTACCTTCAATAGCTCAATATTCAGAGGATTGATCATAATTAGACTATTTCAGCCGGCCATTAACCTACCGACAACTCGAACCCTTTGTCCAGCCTTGAAAGCAGGGGCAGAGTTAGAATACGGATACGGTTTCGGCCCAATCTTTAGTCCAAACCTTATATTTGTCTTAAAAAATCTATAGAATATGTACAAATTATTAATTTCGATAAGATAACTTAAAATGACTAGAATCATGAATCCATAAGCTTCAAATTCTGAGGCAGAGTTTGTATCTTAATAAAATGTGAAAAGTATTAATTCCTCACACTGGTTTGCATACTGATATTTTGAAGGTTTAAACTGTTGCAGGCATGGAAACTTAGAGAAGAAGGGAGGCTTCGAGATCTTGTTGATCCAGAGCTGACAAGAATATCCAGAAGCCGAAGTGCTTCGCTTCATCAAAGTTGCTCTCTTTTTTATTCAATCTGCTTATAACCAAAGACCTAACATGAAGCAGGTGACTGAAATGCTGTCTAAAGAGGTCAAGCTAAACGAGAAGTTGCTAACTGAGCCAGGAGTCTATAGAACACATAGCTCTAATCGATCGAGTTATGGTAATCTCCAGACCTCGTCCTCCAAGGGAAAGAAAAAAGGCGTAAAATCCACAAATCATTTGCAACAACGGAGTTCCAAAGTTTTCAGAGTGTAACTGAGATGATACCAAGATAAGTGCAGCGACGTGCTATTCCATTGTAACGGTTCTAGGTGCTCATATTCTTTAGTATTTGTAAATTGCTCCTCTGCTAACCTAGGAAATGCAAAAAATACATGTATTGGCCCTCACTAGATCTTAGAGTAGCTAGTTGGTAACCTTCCCATGTAAGATAGAGCTATGCGTAGCTGGGAAGGACGGATATTAGTAGTTCTATTTTTATTACGGATATCATAGTTGCATAATAGTTTGCAAGTTTGAGAGTTCCAAGTAGATATTTGGTGATTAAGAATAGTTTTCTTCCATGTAGCAGATTAGTTTTCTGGTGCTGCAGTAGCTTAAGCCTTAAGGTCTTATGGAGTCAGTAGATATGACACATGATCTTTAACAGCCACACTGCAACATGCAGTGGCGGAGTCAAAATTTTCACGAAGGAGGTTCATTATTTATTATATATGTTGGGTCCCGATAGTTATACTATGGAATAATCAAAATCAAACAAGTAAAATTTCTTGTACGATGAAACAGGTAAATATCGTTAACAATGTCGTCTGGCATAACTGACGACACTTCAATAAAAACAGAAAAAACTTTTGAAGAGTTAAATTGCAGCGAAAATAATAAAGACACAAATGTTTAAATTTACATAGGTTATATATTAATATAACTCATGATGGTCAATGACCAAATATATATATATATATATATATATATTTGAATATATTCATTCTCTTACAAGATTTACAAAATAATACAAAGGAATAAAAATAGTGAAGTCGCAGATGACTTACATGCCTGAAAAATCTAACTAAGTAGATATAGACAACATCTCATTATAATTGCTTCAATAAAGAATTAATCTAGAATCTAGGCAACAACTATAATGTTGAACAGAATGTCGTCGAAACGCTCATGCAACACAGTGATCCAGTTTCAGATCGAGATTTTTTTTAGAGTTCTCTCTTGATCTTTTTCTCTTGTAATTTATGGATATTCATTCCTTGATGTAGCCTCTCTATTTATAGAAGAGAGTCTTCCTTGAAATGCTCGATGAATCGTTGTGGAAGTTGAGCAAAGGTGGCGACTTGACGATTGTTGGAGGCGAATGTGGAGCAAAATCCTCCAACCTCTTGGACTTCTTCCCAAGTTTAGCGTCTTTGGACTTGGTCTTCCCACATGTATAATCAGCTCAACAAGTTCCTTGCGAGTCACTTTACCATCGTGGTAAAATCCCGAGATAAGTTCTGATCAGTGAAGAAGGGCAAAATTGTTATCGGAATGTTGGTCAGAATGTCAAAAACATTTGTTCCAACATTTTGGTTTTAACTTAATCTTGAAAATGTTATGTTATGATAAATGTCATAACATATAACCCAACATAACATTCTTCCTCTTTTGTCTTTCTTCATAAAAAAAACTTTTTTAGTGCGAGTGACATATGACAATTATTAATGCTCCTCCTTAACCTGTGATAGCATACAAAAAAAAACATATACAAAACAATATATATGCCATTCACATATAGGATTAGATGAACCCAAAAATATATAAAAATATTTTGTCCAATCATTACAACCCAAAATAAAATAGTCGTTAGATCATCTTTACAACTCAATTCAAAAGTAAACAAATTAAGCATTCATTAGTAGCACAGTAGCATCAACAGCAAACCATTCAAAAGTAACCCATCATCCAACACCAGCATCATTACACCTCTTGCATGTCAAGCATTAGTAGTAGCTTCGGTCGCTTTCTCTTACGCTGACTTTACACCTGCAACCACCAGCACCTAGTCTTTCTCACCTCTTCCTCATTTTTTGCAGCATCAACCTCATCAGCCTCCCCCTGTTTCCCAGAATCCCCTCCCCCTTTTTGGGAAGAAAACAGCTTTAGAACACGATATCTTGCTTGAATCATGACTTCTTTAACAATATTAACTTCTGAAATCTGAAGGTTGATCTTTGCGAGTTGATTCACAAGTCATTCTTTTGTCAACGGAAATCCTTCTGAGTATGTGTTGCCGGAAATGTTGGTGGCATTTCTTTCAACATCATTTCTGATTTGGTCCAGTTTTCAGGATAAGTCTATGATTCTGTCTTTGCTTTTTAAAATTTCCTTGTTCACAATATACAGCTCTGGATTTTTCCCAAGTATGTCCTTCTTCTTTGGTTGAAAGTCTCGTGATGTAAGGACTTTGTAAATTAAAGAGGAAAAAGGTAGGATTGAAGTGGATTTTTTTTGGGCTAAGTTGACAATTTGATTAAAAATTGTTTGTCTTAAGTCAACTCTGAATCCTTTACCGACTTTGTATAACAAGTGAGCTTGTTCTGAAGTGACAATTGACTCATTCATTGAAAGGAGCTAATTGTATATAGCAATTTTATGGAGGATTGCAAACAAAGCTGTGAGTTTTGAGGATGGACATCTTGAGATCCATTTCTGAATTATACCTCCTGTGAGGTATTTAATGATTTCATTTTTATCTTCCATTGCATGTGTTGACACCCAATTTTGACCCTCCCGTCCAGTCATTAACTATAAAATTACACTAATTTTCAATAATTTTTAAATAATAAAATGCAGCGATAAAACATTAATACAGGCATAAATAAATAAATAATTTAATAATGGCACCGCGTCTTACGCATTTAGAGTCTCGCGCCCATATTTATTAATTTTAAAGCCATGTCATAATTCTTAATTAATAATAAATACATAAAATAAATAATTTAGCAATGACGTCGTGTCAAGTAGCATAGTTGCCTTTATTAATACGCAAAAGAATTTCATCTAATACATGCATTTAATAGCGTCGCATTTATAAAAGCTTTAAACAATTTTTAAATATCATACTTGCATTTGGCATTTAAATAATTTAATCTAAACTCAATTCAATTTTAATTTAACCAATAATGCACAATAGTAAGATTTTAAATAATAGCGCGCATTATAAGCATTAAGAACTAATTAAATAGCACACCATTTATTATTAATTTTAAATTCAAACTTAAACTAATAAAGCACCTAAATAATTTAATCACAATTTATTAATCGATTTATCACTAATTAATTTTACCTAAACTAATACATTAAAACTAACCTAAATTAAATACTCGCGACCCACAAGCTTCATTTCGTCAAGCCCAATGCCCACTAAAATTTGCGGCATGATTCCTTATTCGCGATGACTCCCAATTAAATTCCCAATCCTAGCCCAATTTCCCTCTTATTTGATATTTTTCTAAGCCCAAAACTAATCCCCTATTCTCCTCATCTTCATCAAATACCCATTACAAGCAAATGACCTAAATCCCCAAGAACCTCACCACACATACACATGCCATCGATATCCCAAGATCTTAACGGATTCTCCTCCAAAATTTCATAACCAAATCTTACTATAATAAGAACAATACCAAAAATCACTCTGGGTAATAATCAAATCGTGCTAAATATGGTATTGAAATCGC
The DNA here is from genome assembly GCA_029844215.1 of Przewalskia tangutica. NCBI lineage: Eukaryota > Viridiplantae > Streptophyta > Magnoliopsida > Solanales > Solanaceae > Przewalskia > Przewalskia tangutica. The sequence goes on from CM056730.1 coordinate 110,404,416, forward strand.
TAAAAATCATCCAGCGATGACCAAAATTCGCCCAAAATAACGACCAGAATCAACACCCAAATATCACCCGGATCGATGCAAATCGCATAAAAATCAAACTCAAATCCTTACCATAATAAAACCCCAAAATCGTACAAACCCAGGACCCAAATCTTACCCAAATATAAGCCAAATCAAGGCTATATAAGAAGGCATCATTTAGCATCAGAGAGGGCGAACCAACAAGCATCGCTCCATACAAGCAAGAACACCCTCAAACACTAGTTTCATGACGCTTAGTCTCGATAGCACAAAAGCGAAACTTCGAAACAAATCACTCAAAACTTTGTTTCCCTTTCAAATCGCATAGCACAAAACCTCCTAGTGGATCGATGACTTGATACGCTGCATCGGTTCGCTGCCTGAAAAAGGTAAATTAATCCCCTTTTCTTTAATTTTGGGTTGTTGCATATGCGTTTATGCAAAGCTTATTTTTTTACCCGAATTGCTGTTGTGGCCCTTGTATATTTGTATTTGTTGCTTCAGTATATGGGTATTTTGCCTTCTAAGCACTTGTCTAATGAAATTCTGGAATATGGTGCATTAAATAAGCGGCGTGAGAGATATGAATGATTATTTGCTTTACATTGGTTCTTGATTATTGACATCGAATATTTACGTGTTGTTTTGTTGTTTGTCTAGAGATCGTGTATGTAGCAACATAGTCCGTGACTTGATTGATGCAAGAGTGTTTGTGAACTCACGTATAGAAATCAGGTGCGGTCGTATATGTTCTTTACTTATTCATTACAACATAGCTTGAAAGAAAGCGCCGTATTTGATCGGTTATAGGCAAAGCATGTGAAACCTCCTTATCGGGATTAGTTTGTTTTCATTCGGTTCATAGTTGTAGTTACTTGCTTGTCTATCCCAGATAATAAGTTTAAGCCAAAGGCTCGTGTATGGACTTGATAAATCAATTGGTTATCTGTTGGTCTAGTAATTATTCGCTTTATCTCTAAATGTACCTCAGTGGTCTTAAGTAATTCTAGCGCGTGTTTGTGAATTCTATTAGTGCAGTGCATTATTTGTCAACTTAGAGTGTGCATGTGTTGTAGTGTGGAAATTGTGTATGAAAATAGTCCCCATAAAATTGTTCAGGACTTTGTCCCATCTCTGAATATGTCTACCTTTGAATCTAGCTCTCAGGTCATAACTCGCATGTTGTATGATGTATCTAGCTGTCCAAATCTGGCGAACCTCCATGTATACATCATACATATTATGAACATCCTGTGTGTACTTATTGCAATGTCTAGGTGTACATCAGATGGGTTTTGAGCATTTTTAGTGCATGGATATGTTTAGACATACATGTAGGGACGTCAGGCTTTGCCTCTTACTTGACTATGGCCAGTGGGTATGTTTAAAATCCATCTTCAGGGGGCTGTTCTGTACTGGGCCACCATTTTTGTTTCTTGGGTCGTTGTGTGTGGGCTTACCATACTTTCTTTAAAATTTGAAAGCCATTGGTTTGGGATTGCATCTTTATCAGTTGATTCTTGACTACTACGATTGAATAACAACTAGATCACACATATGTTTAAACTCACATGCGTTTTTTACTTGCATTATTGATAAGCTTGGGATACATACTAATCCTTATCTTTTCTTATATTTTACATGAAATGCATTGGAGCAAAAATGAAGAGTCTCATGGCGAGACTCATCACAAGCTGCAACAAATGAAGACCCGCATCTGTGTCCACGCGTTACGCCTCAGAATTCTCAAACAAAAGGGGGATGAGACGACATTGTCATCCCCCCTAAGAGCATCCTTTGGCCTCTTAATCTCTTACGTCTTATATATATTTGTTTGCTTATTTGTTGAAACTTAATTAGCTAACTTTGTAATTAATAGGAGACATAGAACAATTAGTTTTTTTTAGAATAAATAAATCGGGCAGATAGTTTTTAAATCAGAAAGACACTTTTAAATTACTTCTTTTAAGGACTTGACATGCATGCCTAAACTTTACTAAGCAATTTAACTCGCAACTAACGCAGTACTTCTTATAAAATTCATGATAAAATACATTGATTTCCTCATAAGCCCTTTTTAGCATAATATAAAAACTATGTTGAATAGCTTTCTTATCATAAAATTATAAAATAATCACCTTTGGCACTATACTATGCAATATATATTTTATCTAATATAGCAAATTCATATGTTCTTGAAGTATCTTATGAACGTATATTTTCATCCAAAAATTATATCTACTTTATAAAAATCATAAAACTTCTATGTCGTCAAAGAACACTTTCTATCAAATACCTTCAAAACATGCATCCTTAGTAATAATAATTAACCCTAGGTTTGAACGGACAACCGCAAGTTAGCGGATCTTAGAGGGTGCCTAATCCCTTCCCTCTAGATTAATAAAGAACCCTTACCCCAGAATCTCATTAAGTTTCGCAGACCATTAAAATGGAGTTAATGTTTACTTTAAACTAGTTAACATTTAGGTGTCCTAATTCACCCAAAATAATTAGGTGGCGACTCCCTAGCAACCCTTTAGCATTTTAATATTTTAAACACTCCTTTTAAATTTTAGTATTCTTTTAACATTTAACACTTTTATTTATTCTCTAACACTTTTATTCAAGCAGGGCTCGCTAGAATCCCGTTTTAGACTCCGGTTTAAAATGGGGTGTTACAGATGGCGACTCCGCTGGGGATATAAGGTTCTTAACCATAACAGACCTAGGGTTATTATTTGGCATTATTTTTGCATTTAATTTTGTGTGCTATATTTTGTTTATTTTAATTGCTACCTGTTTTACTGCTTTCCCTAAACTGGCATTCCGCTCATATTTCTTCCACTCTGGAAAATTCACACAATCACACACTACATGCGAGGTGCGCTGGGTGCATCAGCAAAATTCTTTCTTCAAAAACCCAAATTTAGGAGAGTTGGTAACATACGTGGAGTGTCCGGTCTAACCGGTGGCCGCGTAGCCTTCTCACTCGAGTTGTCCGCTCGGGAACCTTGCGTCCAGAAAAGCCAAATCTTAGAAACTTAAGATAGAGCTATACCACCCTTTATTTTAGGGCATGCATGCATTTACCTTAGGTAGGTCGGTCCTTGGCATCGACACCACAATTAGAAAGACACGAACTTGTCGCGGGTTTCTCGACCAACGACCAACCAGCATATTATGTGTAGCGTGACGATGATAGACAAATCCAAACCTAATCATGTCATGCTGAAATTGGAAAAGTGCACCGTCATTTGGTCGCCATTTCCAACAAAAGCATTACGGTTGGGCGACTTGGACAAATCCATCATAACCTCGCATATTTGACGTTTAGGCCTACCTCTGACATAAAGAGGTCCCAAACATGTTAGAACACGCACTTGATTTGCAATTTGCTTATTAGTATATATTGGCTACAACCTTTTGCATGTTATACTAACTTGGTTTGCTTCATTTGTAGAAGGGTTATTTTTGTCTAGCTTATCCCCAAAAGGTTGATTCGCGTTGGTAGCGAAGCACAATCATCGATAAATGACTAATCGGAGGCACGGAGCGAAACAACTTAGGACTCATCCCCGTTCCCGTAGAGGATGCAGAGGCGTTAGAAATGAGAAACACCAATGATCAACACCTCGCCGAACTATTGCAGCAAATGGAAGTCATGCAAGCCGAAATTGAAAGGCTCCGAAATATCACAAACCTTTGGAACTACGTGTGACCTGATTCCCTTGGCGGATACGTAGGCGGCCACATCGGCTTCGGTCCCACCTTTTACAAAATCCCAATTTCTCCTTTGCTTGTATTTGGAACTACGTTCGACCTGATTCCCTTGGCGGATACGTAGGCGGCCACATCGGCCTCGGTCCCACCTTTATAATTTTACCCAATATTCGCTTGTAATGAACTACGTCATGACCTGATTCCCTCATGGGGATACGTAGGCGGCCTAAATCGGCTTCGGTCACACCATTAGGAAACTTTCCCTTTGTTTTGAAAACAACGAGAATACACATAACATACAAGCAACTCCATTGAGACTCACTTTAAGGCCAAACACCCTTTTCAAAACTGGGACAATGTAGGAAACCAGACAGGGGTTGCAAGTCCAAACAGGCCAGGCACGCAGATATCAAGGAACAAGGCGGCGAAGTCAACGCGAATCAACCGCCGCCGAACTCACAAATTTTTCTTTGGCGCGGGTCCTCGTATTAGCGAAGGTGCAACAAAGTTACGCATACTAGCGGCGAGAAAATACAACAAAATTCTTGAAGCGTGAGCGGACAAACATCAACAATCGAGTTCAAATCCCGCAATAAATTATAAGCGCGTCGGCTCGGGCCTGAAGTCAAATTGCAACTCATGCGATGCGGCAACGCGCGACAAAGATATCATGACAATCCACATGGTTCACAAATGCATCACAACAAAGGCATCGTGGCAATTGTCGTGGCGGCATCGTATGTCGCCAAGGACAACATCTCGGCGATTCACAACACGCGTATCATGCGGGGAAGACATCCTTATTCACATAATTGCATTTCTCATATATTTATCATCTTGTTTCTGGGTTATACACTAATTTTGTCAAGCAGCTTGCGGGAACATTTATTATCTGGGAGCATCAACCGCGTCCAAAGCGGCGCTAAGTCAGAAAATGACTCAGTCGAAAGCGACTCGCGTCCAAAACGGCGCCACGTCAGAAAGCGGCGTCCGGTCAAAGCGACTCCGGTCAGCGACTCCGCGTCAAAACGGCGCCAAGTCAAAGCGACACCACGTCAAGCGGCGTCGAGTCAGAAAATGACTCGGTCGGCGACTCCGTCCAGAAAGCGACGCCACGTCAGAAAGCGACAACACGTCCAAAAGCGGCGCTAAGTCGAAAGCGACTCAGGTCGAAAGCGACTCGCGTCCAAAAGCGACCGCGTCCGAAAGCGGCCGGCGTCAAACGACGTCGCGTCCAAAACGACGTCGAGTCGGCGACTCGGTCGGCGACTCGCGTCCGGCGGCCAGTCGGCGACCTCAGTCGAAAGCGACGCCACGTCCAAAAGCGGCGACAAGTCAGAAAGCGACGCCACGTCAAAACGGCGCTAAGTCCGAAAGCGACACCACGAAAAAAAAAAATGGCGTTGGTCGAAAGCGACTCGAGTCCGAAAGCGGCGCCACGTCGAAAGCGGCGCTAAGTCGAAAGCGACGCTAAGTCAGAAAGCGACGCCACGTCCGAAAGCGGCGCCACGTCGAAAGCGGCGACAAGTCGAAAACGGCGCTAAGTCCAAAGCAGCGCCAAGGTAAAGCAGCGCCATCATCAACATATCACATCTACGCAGAGCGATTTTTCTGTTCTCAAAATTGCATTTTCTCTCATTTCGGGCTTTATTATTATTATGTCTTAGCGATTATGCACTAACTCTTTCTTGAGCTTTAGTCTGAGTCACAGCAACACGGCGACATCATCAACACAACAAGTCCAAAACGACGACAAGTCCAAAACGACGCCAAGTCCAAAAACGACGCCAAGTCCGAAAACGACGCCAATAGCAACATTCCAATACAACAGATTCGCTCACAAAGAAGCGTCATTTGCATCTCGTCCATACAACGACGAACATTCGCATTTCGTCTATCTGGCGGCAACAACGCCCATCTGGCGTCATTTGCATTTCTACACAACGGCGAACATTTGCATTCGTCTACAACGCAGCAATGAGCGCCCATCTGAGCATCTGCGTCACAAATGCCTATCTGAGGCGGCGTATCATCACATCATTTCATTATATAGTATATACAATCTGACTACAACCACATCACAAATTCACATTCTTACATTGTTTTATTTTGACAGTTATGCAGTAATGCTTCTATCTTAGCTTCAATCTACAGGAACTGCAAAAGATGGAGCACAACGTGGATTTTCTCTTACAGCGAACCGGGGCAATTTGTTGGGGGGCCAATCTTCCAAACAAATGGCAGAAGCGGCCGCAATCGTCGGTCCACTCGTTCCACATCACCATAAAACCCAGCATCATAAGTCGACACCGGTACACCCCAGGTTCAAGCCAGTTATTTTATTTTTTATTTTTTATTTTTTAGCACACATACGGTGTCGTCATAACTCGACAACTGGGACAAATTTCAGTCGCGTTAGCCCACCGGTGTTTTGACCATGGTAGCCCGGTGTCGTCATAACTCGACAACGGGACAAATTTTGAGTCGCGTTAGCGCGCAGTGTTTGACCATGGTAGCCCGGTGTCGCCGTAACTCGACCGGACAATTTTTTAAATTTTGCGTCAGCCTTGTCTAATTGCCCAAACCTTTCAATCCTGAGGATCGAGACAAAATTGGCTATGAGTCAACGTCTTTGTCCGAAGATTCTTCCATCATCTCCATACAAAGAGGGACAACTGTTGACACCCAATTTTGACCCTCCCGTCCAGTCATTAACTATAAAATTACACTAATTTTAAAAAAATTTTAAAATAATAAAATGCAATGATAAAACATTAATCTGCATAAATAAATAAATAATTTAATAATGGCACCGCGTCTTACGCATTTAGAGTCTCGCGCCCATATTTATTAATTTTAAAGTCATGTCATAATTCTTAATTAATAATAAATACATAAAATAAATAATTTAGCAATGACGTCGTGTCAAGTAGCATAGTTGCCTTTATTAATACGCAAAAGAATTTCATCTAATACATGCATTTAATAGCGTCGCATTTATAAAAGCTTTAAACAATTTTTAAATATCATACTTGCATTTGGCATTTAAATAATTTAATCTAAACTCAATTCAATTTTAATTTAACTTCGCAATAATGCACAATAGTAAGATTTTAAATAATAGCGCCGCATTATAAGCATTAAGAACTAATTAAATAGCACACCCGCATTTATTATTAATTTTAAATTCAAACTTAAACTAATAAAGCACCTAAATAATTTAATCACAATTTATTAATCTGATTTATCACTAATTAATTTTACCTAAACTAATACATTAAAACTAACCTAAATTAAATACTCACAGCCCACAAGCTTCATTTTCGTCCAAGCCCAATGCCCACTAAAATTTGCAGCCCACAGATTCCTTATTCGCAGCCCAACTCCCAATTAAATTCCCAATCCCTAGCCCAATTTCCCTCTTATTTCAGTATTTTTTCTAAGCCCAAAACTAATCCCCCTATTCTCCTCATCTTCATCAAATACCCATTACAAGCAAATGACCTAAATCCCCCAAGAACCTCAGCCGACACATACACACATGCCATCGATATCCCAAGATCTTAACCGGATTCTCCTCCAAAATTTCATAACCAAATCTTACTATAATAAGAACAATACCAAAAATCACTCCAGGTAATAATCAAATCGTGCTAAATATGGTATTGAAATCGCCCTAAAAAATCATCCGAAAGCAGTACCAAAATTCGCCCAAAATAACGACCGAATCAACACCCAAATATCACCCAGATCAGTACCAAATCGCATAAAAAATCAAACCCAAATCCTTACCATAATAAAACCCCAAAAATCGTACAAACCGAGACCCAAATCTTACCCAAATATAAGCCAAATCAAGGCTATATAAGAAGGCATCATTTAGCATCAGAGAGGGCGAACCAACAAGCATCGCTCCATACAAGCAAGAACACCCTCAAACACTAGTTTCGCACAGCCTTAGTCTCGATAGCACAAAAACAGAAACTCAGAAACAAATCACTCGAAAACTTTGTTTCCCTTTCAAATCGCATAGCACAAAACCTCCTAGTGGATCGATGACTTGATCTGTGCGTCGGTTATTTGCTGGAAAAGGTAAATTAATCCCCTTTTCTTTAATTTTGGGTTGTTGCATATGCGTTTATGTAAAGCTTATTTTTTTACCCGAATTGCTGTTGTGGCCCTTGTATATTTGTAGTTGTTGCTTCAGTATATGGGTATTTTGCCTTCTAAGCACTTGTCTAATGAAATTCGGAATATAGTGCATTAAATAAGCGGCGTGAGAGATATGAATGATTATTTGCTTTACTGTTGGTTCTTGATTATTGGCAGTGAATATTTACGTGTTGTTTTGTTGTTTGTCCTAGAGATCGTGTATGTAGCAACATAGTGCCGTGACTTGATTGATCGCAAGAGTGTTTGTGAACTCACATATAGAAATGCAGGTGCGATCGTATATGTTCTTTACTTATTCATTACAACATAGCTTGAAAGAAACTGCCATGTTTGATCGGTTATAGGCAAAGCATGTGAAACCTCCTTATCGGGATTAGTTTGTTTTCATTCGGTTCATAGTTGTAGTTACTTGCTTGTCTATCCCAGATAATAAGTTTAAGCCAAAGGCTCGTGTATGGACTTGATAAATCAATTGGTTATCTGTTGGTCTAGTAATTATTCGCTTTATCTCTAAATGTACCTCAGTGGTCTTAAGTAATTCTAAGCGCATGTTTGTGAATTCTATTAGTGCAGGTGCATTATTTGTCAACTTAGAGTGTGCATGTGTTGTAGTGTGGAAATTGTGTATGAAAATAGTCCCCATAAAATTGTTCAGGACTTTGTCCCATCTCTGAATATGTCTACCTTTGAATCTAGCTCTCAGGTCATAACTCGCATGTTGTATGATGTATCTAGCTGTCCAAATCTGAAACTGAACCTCCATGTATACATCATACATATTATGAACATCCTGTGTGTACTTATTGCAATGTCTAGGTGTACATCAGATGGGTTTTGAGCATTTTTAGTGCATGGATATGTTTAGACATACGTAGGAGGACGTCGCTTTGCCTCTTACTTGACTATGGCCGTGGGTATGTTTAAAATCCATCTTGAGTTTGCATCTTGGGCCACCATTTTTGTTTCTTGGGTCGTTGTGTGGGCTTACCATACTTTCTTTAAAATTTGAAAGCCATTGGGTGGATTGCATCTTTATCAGATTGATTCTTGACTACTACGATTGAATAACAACTAGATCACACATATGTTTAAACTCACATGCGTTTTTTACTTGCATTATTGATAAGCTTAGGATACATACTAATCCTTATCTTTTCTTATATTTTACATGAAATGCATTGGAGCAAAAATGAAGAGTCTCATGGCGAGACTCATCACAAGCTGCAACAAATGAAGACCCGCATCTGTGTCCACCGCATTCTGCCTCAGAATTCTCAAACAAAAGGGGGATGAGACGACATTGTCATCCCCCCTAAGAGCATCCTTTGGCCTCTTAATCTATTACGTCTTATATATATTTGTTTGCTTATTTGTTGAAACTTAATTAGCTAACTTTGTAATTAATAGGAGACATAGAACAATTAGTTTTTTTTAGAATAAATAAATCGGGCAGATAGTTTTTAAATCAGAAAGACACTTTTAAATTACTTCTTTTAAGGACTTGACATGCATGCCTAAACTTTACTAAGCAATTTAACTCGCAACTAACGCAGTACTTCTTATAAAATTCATGATAAAATACATTGATTTCCTCATAAGCCCTTTTTAGCATAATATAAAAACTATGTTGAATAGCTTTCTTATCATAAAATTATAAAATAATCACCTTTGGCACTATACTATGCAATATATATTTTATCTAATATAGCAAATTCATATGTTCTTGAAGTATCTTATGAACGTATATTTTCATCCAAAAATTATATCTACTTTATAAAAATCATAAAACTTCTATGTCGTCAAAGAACACTTTCTATCAAATACCTTCAAAACATGCATCCTTAGTAATAATAATTAACCCTAGGTTTGAACGGACAACCGCAAGTTAGCGGATCTTAGAGGGTGCCTAATCCCTTCCTCTAGATTAATAAAAACCCTTACCCGAATCTCATTAAGTTTATGGACCATTAAAATGGAGTTAATGTTTACTTTAAACTAGTTAACATTTAGGTGTCCTAATTCACCCAAAATAATTAGGTGGCGACTCCCTAGCAACCCTTTAGCATTTTAATATTTTAAACACTCCTTTTAAACTTTAGTATTCTTTTAACATTTAACACTTTTATTTATTCTCTAACACTTTTATTCAAGCAGGGCTCGCTAGAATCCCGTTTTAGACTCCGGTTTAAAATGGGGTGTTACAGCATGGTCTGAATCTATAACATCCTCCTCATCCTTTAAGTCCAGACATTGATTAATAACAGCAGGTGTGAATTTATATATTCTATTACAGAAGTATATTTTTCCGAATTGCTTAGAGTTAGTATCTTCCATAACAGTGTCTAAGTTAGCATAAAACAACCTGATTACATTGTCAATATAGGGTCCTTTGTTTGTAACAGATCCGAGAAGACTTCTGTGCTTAAAAAACTCAATTAAACCATGTTCTGAACACGAGGCAATGTCTAATGCTTTTTCAGACTTGATGATTCTATATTTATACCATTCCCAATTTTTAGAACTAGTTTCAGAATAAAATTTCTCGGAAAAGAAGGTTACCTCTTGATCAAACTCTGAGTCTGATTTTGTTCTGCTGGAGGAGACTGGAGATTGAGTTTGTTCAGGAGTTGGCTGGAATGTTGTGAAACTTGGGAAAACTTCAGGGTTAGAACTTGACTTTGAGGTTTTGTTAACTCTTGTCGGATAGAACTTTTTTAATGGTGTGTCGTCAGGTATTTCTTCATCTGATGACTCTTCAGCTGCAGGAATAGAAGGCTCAAAATGAGATGGAAAGGTTGGGGTTGGTTCAGCTTGCTTTTCAGAAGATGTGTCCTTTTCATCATCTTCGATTGGGAAATCGAAGTCCGAATCATCTCAGTCACTGCTAGAACACGCAGGGACTTGCTCATCAGGCTTGGACTTCTACGTTGTTGGCTGAGCTTCAACATTTCTCTCATAAACTCTTGTTGACCTCCGTGTTGGACTTTAGAGGTGCTTTCCCAATTTCTTAGAACAGAAACATCTGGAGTTGCGTCTAGGTCGATTGGATTGTCATTATCTCCAGAATAGCTTATATCGAGAGGTTCTTGGAAAATGCTTAGTACAATGGTTGTGCTTTGAGGAGGTCTTGTACTCTCTGAAGTTTCGGGGCCACGACGCCAGCCTGCAGGGCCATGGCGCTGCAGACGTTTCAGACCATTGCAAGATGAACGAAAACTGTTTTTTAGGCTGACTTTGGAGCATTAATTCTCCATTATTTGGCTCATGAATTCAGTCATTATTTGGCTGAATTATTACTCCACATTCATGGCCATTACATGGACTTTATTGGCCATTACTTAGCTATGTGGAAGATCATTTTCTACATTATAAAATGGAGCCTTGGGCTCGTTTGAAAATACACCTTACACTTAACAATTCTCAAATTGTATTCTCTCGCAATCACAAACACTTTCAAAAATATTTCTTCCTAAGCAAATACTTGAGTTCTCTTTGCTCATTTGTTTGATTGTTGTTTTATCTTGGGAGATAAGTTGTCATTACAACCCTTGAAAGGATATACGGGACAATATTATCTTAAGGATAGATCAAGAATTTGGTCGACTCAGCAAGTCCTTTTATTTGTTCATTTCCAGATTTCTTACAATTCATTGTTGTTGTTGTTATATTCTCATTTCCTTTATTTCTACACTTTGTTCCCACAAGCTTAAGATAATATCCGTTATTTCAACAACAACATGACTGGACAAGATCAATTCAACACTGAAAATTCCACCGATGCTCAGGGCAATCCCATTGCCTTCAATCCCACTACTCAAGGCACTAACGCTGCCTTCAATTCCACTATTCTTGGCACTTCTAGTGTCACCACTGATCATGGCATTCCTAATGTCTTCCAAACCACAGCTTTTGGCACTTCGAGTGCTACCACTGATTTTGGCACAACTGGTGTCAACACTATTTTTGGTACAACCAATGCCTCTACTGCTGCTCCAGGCACTTATAGTTCCTTTGCTCCTGCCCAAGGCGTCAACAACATCTATGCTCCTGTTAGAGGCATTCCCAACGCCTTTACAATCGCCGCGGGCGCCACGCCCCACACTGCCGGGTTTTCACCATGAACGTCCTGAAAAGTTCATGGGTGCTCACTTTAAGAGATGTCAGCAAAAGATATTATTTTTCCTGACGGTTATGGGAATGTCACGTTTCCTAACCGAAGACCCCCCACTAGTGGGGAAGACGTGGACCCTCAGCCAAATGATTTGACGGGATGGGGCCAAGGTAACCATGTCACTGACGACATGAGAATGGTTCGCGAAGCATGGAAACATAGTGATTTCATGTGTAGAAACTATATTCTAAACAGTTTGTCTGATCCTCTCTACACGGTGTACTGCACCGTTGAAACTGCCAAGCAGTTATGGGACAAACTTCAGAAGAAATATAACACCCAAGATGCGGGTAGCAAGAACTTCATCATTGGGAAATTTCTGAAATTTCAAATGGTGGATAACAAGAGTGTGACATCACAAGTCCAGGAATTTCAAATGATTCTACATCACCTGGATTTGGAAGGGTTGAAGCCCAACGAACAATTCTTGGTTGGAGCGTTGATCGAGAAGCTGCCTCCCTCATGGACTGAGTTTATAAACTATCTAAAACTCAAAACGAATGAGATGACCTTAGATGAACTTATTGTCAAACTCCAGATTCATGAGGACAATAAGAAGGCCATGTCAAAGGGGAAACAACACGTTGAGGCTAAGGAGAACCTGACGGAAGTCAAAGGGAACTCAAGCAAAAAGCAGAAGTTCCAGAAGGAAGGCAAGCCCTAAACAACTGAAAAGTTCAAGGGAAATTGTAATCATTGTGGTATAGTTGGTCACAAGGCCAAAGATTGTCGCAGGCTCAAACGTGAGAATAAATCCAAAGGCAAGGCCAAGGCTAACATCGTCGAAGACACGCTCGTAGACGATATGATTCAGGAGTTCTCAGCGGTGGTTTTTGACACTAACCTCGTTGAGAATCTGGTGCAATGGTGGCTAGACACGGGTGCTACCCGTCACATTTGTTCCAATAAAAATGTCTTCTCCACATATACACCAGTCACAGATAAGATGTTGTTCATGGGCAACAATTCTTCTTCAGAGGTGCTGGGGGTAGGAAAAGTGACCCTAAAGATGACATCCGGGAAGGAGCTGATTCTGAAAGAAGTGATGCATGTCCCAGAAATTCGAAGAAATCTAATTTCTGGACCTTTGTTAGTAAATTCTGGTTTTAGGCTAGTATTAGAGGCTAACAAGTTTATAATCATTAAAAATGAAACCTTTGTAGGATGGGGATTAAATGCATGAAGGTCTCTTTAAGTTTAATGATGCATATGTAATGTCTTATGTTTCAACTATCAATAAAATTGAGCCTTCTACTTACTTGATTGAGTCATCTAATTTATGGCATCATAGATTATGACATGTTAACCATCAATCTATGTAAAGATTGGTAAAGCTGGAATTATTGTCATCTATCGACATAAACCCTCAACGTAAATGTGAGGTGTGCGTAGATGCAAAACTTTTCAAGAGTCCATTTAGATCCGTCGAAAGGGAAACCGCTCCTCTAGAACTTATACACATTGATTTATGAGATTTGAAGTTCGCTCAAACTAGAGGGGGGAACAAATACTTTGTGACTTTCATAGATGATGGTACAAGGTTCTGTTACCTTTACTTACTAAAAAGTAAAGATAAAGCATCTGAAGCTTTCAAACGCTACAAAGCAAAAGTTGAGAAGCAACTAAGCGGACAGATTAAACAATCTGTAGCAATAGAGGGGGAGAATATGTAGCGCCCAATCGGGTATAGTTCATCAAACAATGGCTCCTTACTCACCTCAATCAAACGGTGTTGCTGAACACAAGAACCGAACTCTAAAGGAAATGATGAATATTTTACTCATCAATTCGGGCCTCCCTCAAACCATGTGGGAAAAGTTGTCCTTATCGCAAATAGGATTCTTAACAGAGTTCCACACAAAGGTAAAGACAAGACTCCATACGAGCTATGGAAAGGAAAGAAACCTACCTACAAGTATTTGAAGGTATGAGGTTGTCTGGCCAAGGTAAAAGTACCTATGCCAAAGCAGGTCAAGATTGGATCTAAGACTGTGGATTGCATATTCATCGGATATGCCAATAACAGTAGTTTTTATCGCTTCATAGTGCATAAGTCGGATGTACCGGACATTTATGAAGGTGCGATCATGAAATCAAGGAAAACATGGTTCTTTAAAGACACATTTCCATATAAGGAAAACAACATAACCTCTCACAAACGAAGTTATGATAAAATCTCTGAGGATCAAGGGGTAGATGACTACATAGATCCGAACGGTTCAGATATAGTGAATTCTGAAGTGGCGAATTATCCGGAATCCAGTATTCCAGATTCTCAGGACTTGGAAGATTCAGAAATAGAACCAAGGAAAAGCAAAAGGGCCCGAAAGGACAAGTCCTTTGGTTCAGAATTTGAAGCTTATTTGGTTCAGGATGAACCACGGGCAATCGTCGAAGCTTTCTCAACTCCAGAAGCACCGTTCTGGAAGGAAACTTTAGAAAGTGAGATAGAATCCATCCTGCATAACCACACCTGGGAGTTGGCTGAACTTCCCCCGGGACACAAACTGTTGGGTTGTAAGTGGATACTTAAACGGAAGTTAAAGGCTCATGGATCTATCGACAAATACAAAGCTAGGTTAGTAGTCAAGGGCTATCGCCAAAATGAGAGCCTTGATTAGTTCGACACCTACGCTTCGATATCTAGAATGACATCTATACACATGTTCATAGCTATCGTCGTCTTGCGGGATCTTGAAATACATCAAATGGATGTTAAGACTGTCTTCCTAAATGGTGATTTGGAAGAAGAAATATATATGGACCAATCAGAGGGGTATGTGGTTCCAGGACAAGAGAAAAAAGTGTGTCGGCTTGGTAAATCGTTGTAGGGGCTGAAACAGTCCCCTAAATAATGGCACGAGAAATTTGATAGTACTCTACTATCAAAAGGGTTCGTCATTAATGGAAGTGACAAATGTGTCTACATGAAAGGAAATGTCGAATCCTTCATCATGATATGCCTATATGTAGATGACTTGTTGATCACTGGAAGCAGTCCAGGGATAATCCTAGAGACTAAGAACATGTTAAACAATGTTTTGACATGAAAGATATGGGCGTTGCAGATGTCATCTTAGGGATCAAGATATCTAAGACATCTAATGGACTGGTCTTGTCTCAATCTCACTACAACGATGATGTACTGAAGAAATTTGGGATATTCGACAGTTCACCGGTATCGACACCATTGTATATAAGTCAAAAGATTGACAAACATCTTGGTAAGACCGTACGCCAGGAGCGATATGCGCAGGTGATTGGTAGTATGATGTATATCACAAACTGTACTCGCCCTGATATCGCTCATACAGTCAATAAATTGGCTAGGTTTACTCGAAATCCAAGTGAGGATCACTGGAAAGCATTGAACAGGGTACTACGGTTCCTAAAATTCAAGATAAATTTCGGGTTACACTATTCGAGATATCCAGTGGTACTAGAGGGGTACATCGATGCAAACTGGATATCTGATAGCGACGACATCAAGTCCACCAGCGGATATATTTTTACAATTGATGGTGAAGCTGTGTCTTGGAAATCCTCTAGGCAAACTCTTATTGCCCGATCCACTATGAAGTCGGAATTTATCGCTTTAGATAAAGCGGGAGAGGAAGCTGGGTGGCTTCATGGTTTTCTAGAGGATGTCCCCATATTGGAATAAACCTGTGTCTTTTGTAATGATCCACGCGATAGTCAGTCGGCTCTAGGAAGGGCACGCAGTTCAATATACAACGGTAAGTCTCGTCTTATTCGATGGAGACATGAGTCTGTTAGGCAGTTGATCACCTCGGGTATTATTTCCATTGATTACATAAAATCTAAGGAAAATATCGCAGATCCCTTGACGAAGGGAATACCCAAAGATCAGTTGTTTTGCCTGTCTAGGGGAATGAGCTTAAAACCCAAACAATAAGAAACGATATAGTGGACACCCAACCTTACAGACTGGAGATCCCAGGAATAAGGTTCAATAGGAAACTAAACTGTAAAGGTTCTGTGAACGCTTCGATGGAAGCAAGAGCACTTCGGATAATGTGTCTTTCTTAAGAAACATAATCCAAGGCCGTTCCCGTGATAGACAAAAAGTGCTACCTGCAAGAGGGGTAAAAGATAAATTTTCAAACCTTTAATGATCCTCAATAGTTGAGGTTAGGTTGAGAAAGTTTTTAATGGTTCCTAACGCTTGTGTAGCGGGGTATTACAAGATACCTTGTAGGAGACCACCTATTTAAGTGTGAGGACAGGCCGCCTCAAATGAATGCACTTAAGAATCCAAGGGTGTCCACGACCCACGATGGATAAAACATTAGAAAGATTGAGTAGGAAATGTGCTGTGTTGGTACCATTGTCTTGGCATATACTAAACACTGATGGTTCAAGACATCACTTTCACCGCGCAGTAAATATATTCGATGATATTCTACTATGGAAGGTTCAAAGCTCCGGCTACCTCTCCAGATGTGATATCGATCCGCCGAGTGATTGCTCGAAAGGCACCATGTGCGTGCGCCAAAATCTCTTCCAAGAAGGGATTGTTGGAAATTTACTAAATGTGAAATAAGTTAATCCTATTAAATTATGACTCGAACAATTGGGGCCCCGCACATCGGAAACTTGGTTTCCACACACGTCTTACGTAAACTGCCAAGAATCGTAATTTCCTTAAGTGGAAGAGATATTGGTACGTATACGAATTGTTTGAGACGTAAAATAATAGATGGTTATTGGCCAAATAACAATGGTTTCACGTTGGTAAATGAAAGGAAGACGTGTACAATGTGAAAAGATGAAACGAGTCTGAAAAATGTTGCGGCGCTGCCAGCCTGCAGGGCCGCGGCGCAACTCTCTGAAGTTACGGCGCCGCGGCGCTGAGCTCTGAAGTTTCGGCGCCGCGGCACCAGCCTGCAGGGCCGCGACGCTGCGGACGTTTCATACCGTTGGAAAATGGACGAAAACTATTTTTTGAGCTAACTTTGGAGCATTAATTCTCCATTATTTGGCTCATGAATTCAACCATTATTTGGCTGAATTATTACTCCACATTCATGGCCATTACATGGTCTTTATTGGTCATTACTTGGCTATGTGGAAGGTCATCTTCTCTACATTATAAAATGGAGCCTTGGGCTCATTTGCAAATACACCTTACACTTAACAATTCTCTGAAATTGTCTTCCTTTCTTGCAATCACAAACACTCAAAGATTTTTCTTCCTAAGCAAACACTTGAGTTTCCTTTGCTCATTTGTTTGATTGTTGTTTTATCTTGGGAGTTAAGTTGTCATTACCACCCTTGAAAGGATATATTTACACAATAATGCGATACTATAAAATGTATCTTTGCTTATAAAGGTAATCATACACAAAGATAATAACATATGTACATACACGTTACCAATTTTTAAACTCTTTTATTTCCATGCTGCACCATTATCATTCCAATTTTTTGCAAGTGTCAGTTTTTTATTTTCTTGATTCCACAAAATTCTTTACCTAATTAGAATGGAAAGAAGAATCTATAATTATATATAATATAAAGCTAGACATAGACAAGGTGATGGAACACCTCTCTATGATCATCATTCCTATTTATTTATTTTTCTCCTTTTTTTGCCTTTTCCCCTTATTTTTATGCTTCAAAAACAACACCAAAGAAGAAGAAAAAAGGAAGAAAATATGTATTGCTATAATTAATTGTAGCTGCAGTTAAGACATTTAATAGCAGCAATCATGAATCATTAAGTGAGAAATAAATATATGTTGAACGTGTATGAGAGGATAGCAAGACTGCAAGAGACCCATGTATTGTTGGGTTGGGATTATGAGAAGAGATGTTTTGTTGGGATAGTTATATAAAGAGACCATGTATTGTGGCAACTTTGCAAGATTTACCATGAATAATTCAATATTCTATCGTTCTGCCTATTGGTTGATTGAAATACTATTGACAAACGTCATGCATGTTTTTTTGTTGTGAAGGCAGCGCCACCGCTTACTCTTTCGAGTGCGCGGCAGTAAGCCGGCCGACGAATACCGCAAACCACGTCAGTCGATTAACCACACTTGACAAGCCATGTGTGACAGACTCAACCAAGAGGGTTTATACAGGGGATCGAACTCGTGACCTTACGGTCTCGCGCTCTACTGCTACACCAACTTGGTTATGCTTGCGGGTTAAACGTCATGCATGTTGCTTTGCAAAAGGTAAGACATATTTTGATTTTATTTCTGATTTATATATTTTTACTAAATTTAGAATATTTTAAACTCTGCAATAAAAAAAAATCATTTATCGTGCTAATTATGAAAAGGAAAAAAATGAGTTTTAGAGGAGACTGAAGATGGAAATTGATCTGAGGAAGCACATTTACTTGGTGTCGGATCACTGGGAAAACTAAAGGCTCAATTAATGCACGTCTTTTCCTTACTTACATTTTTGTCAATAAATTATTACACAAGTGGACGACTCCTCGAGCACTTAGACCATCTCTGACGTAATTAAAATCATATTTATCTCATGCCACATTATCAAATATCTTTAATTATTACATACACTTCACGTCAGCAAATATTTTAAAAAATAATTCATTTTCTCTTTCTTCCGTATCAATACATATAGCCCACCATATATATTCATTCTATCTCATTTTCTATTTTGTATATAATATTATTCTTGTAATTCATATTATTACACATGTAATAATAAAATTATAAATTACTTATATTCATTTAATTTTGACACTTATCAAATATTATTATAATATTAAAACACAACAATACATGATTTTATTAATGAAGATAAATTAATCGTTAAATTTATCAAAAACACACTAAAATATTGATAATATTAAAATCACAAATTGAAAATTAATTTTCGGTTCTTTCAAACTTTTGCCAAATTCCAAACTTTTCGGTTATACGGATATTGCATACCAAAATTAGTTTGCATCATATATGACATTTGAAAATTGGATGACATATTTTGAGAATTTTGTGGACGCTTAATATTGGAATTTTGTAGTTGGTTAGAAAATATAAAATGTGGAGGAAGATTAAAATTTTGATTAGAATCCATATTAAAAAAAATAGCAAATAATTTGAAAGATAGAAATTTTGAGAAAATATCCAAAATATTTTGATGTCCAAATGAAGTATACTTAGTCTCTTTTTATAGATCTTGAAAAAAAAAATAGTGTTTTTTTATTTTTTAATTCGGTTAAATTATTGGTCAAAAATAGCAATTAAAATAGCGTGGAAAATAATTTTTTGGCAGTCAATCATAGGCTGCCACATGGCGCAATATCTTCTGCATCTTATGCAGCGTGAGACATTGTCTCCACGTGGCAAGATTATCTCCTATATATTCAATAATTTCCAATTATTTCCACATCAACATGTCATTCAAATTGTCTCCTGCTGTGTGTAATTATTGAGGACAATGTCCCCGGAGATGGTCTTAGCTTAATAAGATCTTATATTTATAGCAAATAAATAATAATTAAGATACTCAGTAATGATAGACTTTATTTGTGCTGGTTCCCAACTAACTAGCAGAATAAATCACTATTTGGCTCTTTCAATTAACAAGATCTTTTTTTAAAAATACACATAATCAATTGATTTTTTATTTTTGATTTAATTATTCATGTATACATTTTAAACTCGACTAATTTGAGTTTATACTGAGTTTGAACTTGACTCTAATTAAGTATATTGGAATCTCAACCGTTCAGTTATATTCCACGATACTACGTATACAAATTGATTTATGATTATGTGTGAGAAATTTCTTGAATCATTGAAAATTAAAAGAAATAATCTCTTGATTATTCTTATTAATGAAAGAGGTGTATATACACTTTACATATTTTCATAATACGAAAAATTATTTTCCTATTCTACTCCTAAAACTATATTCTATTTGGAGACTAACTATACAATTATGGTAAGAGTATAATACTAATTATACTACAATATACATTCCATATACATCCTGATTTTGGTATTCACGGGCAGACACGGGTAGCCCAAACATCCGATACCAAATTTTTGATCAATTTAGGCGCATGAAGGATATTTTTCAATACAAGGGGTGGATGGGGGGTGGGGTGGGGGGGGGGGAGACATTGATTTACCATAACCACGAATTGGAATTGAATTACCATTGCCAACAATTATATCACGATTACTGCTCAAATTGGAATAAGACAAGAGAGTACCTTGATCAGATGTCATGTGGGTAGTGGCGCCGATGTCCATGTACCAATTCGGGTCCGGCGGATTCAATCCAAATGTGTGCATCGCGTCTTCGATGTCGGTAGGAGTAGGATCCTCTGCATGATGGGCTTGCGGAGGTCGAGGCCCAAGCACCCCTGCTTGTTGCCTCGCCAGATCGACATCAAATCGGCCATCGCCTGTTTGTCGCGCCATCGCTGTTGGGCCCGTGATATCGGGTCGAGATTGGCCGCCAGCCCATCGCCATTTCTGAGCGATGTTGCGATCGGGACGGTGGTTGTTGGGCCACGCCCACCGGCTGTGCCTACGGTCAATCGCCCAAGGCCGGAACGGTTGCCGCGACCCACCGCGGAGTTAGACCCGCTGCAACCGTTAACGCCATAGGAACCACCATGTTTGCCTCCCTGATTTTTCCCGTTTTTACAAAAAAAATTACCGCCATCGTGAGCACGGGTTTGGCACGAATTATCAACGAAACCCGGAAAATTTCTGGAGGACGTCATCATGACTACGAGGCTCGTGCCGGTAGCCATTTTCTTAGCCAAGCCGACTACTTCCAAAGTAAGCATGGGGCGGGCTTGATAAAACTTTGGGAGATGGTTACTTTGACGAAGTAGAGTCCCCACACCATTATAGGCCTTGGAGAGGTCGGCAACATCTGTAAAACAAGACGATCGTCACTAACGGGCGCACCAACGGTGCGAAGTTGGTTCGCCAATTCTTTCAACCTTTTGCAATAAGCTGAAACGTTCGGAAAATTTTCCATGTTGACGTGGAAAAATTCCTGCTCAAGTGTAACAGCTCTAGAATTCTGATTACCTTGGAATATGTCACGCAGTCTATCTCAAGCAGCCTTTATCGTAGCGTCTGGCTCAATAATCATTTGCAACATGTCGGTAGAGATAGTGGATTAAATCCAGTGTGAAGGACGGTGGCATCAAGCGTCGTCCACAACTTTGGATCATCATCGTGTTTTGGCACCTCAGTATCCTCAAGATCGCGGGGGATTATGTGATGGATGACTTGATGCGAGCGTGCGTGAATCTTGAAACTGATCCATCGTCGATATTGGACATTTTCTATTTCAAGAACAAAATTGTGATTCTTGATGTTAGAAATTGTAAGGGCATGATGGAACATGTTTTTAGATGTAGACATATTGATAGAACACTATGTGATTGAGGGATTTAGGAGAAAGAATTTTACATTGTAGAAGACGAAAAATTCTTGGAAACCGAGAGCTAGTTATCGGCGGAAGCAATGAGGAATTATAACCTAGACGTTTGATACCATGAAAGAAATAATTCCTTGATTATTCTAATTAATGAAAGAGGTATATATACACTTTACATATTTCCATAATAGGAAAAATCATTTTCCTATTCTACTTCTAATACCCTATTCTATTTGGAGACTAACTATAAAATTATGGTAAGAGTACAATACTAATTATACTACAATATACATTCCATATACATCCTGATTTGGGTATTCACGGGCAGTCACGGGTGGCCCAACCATCCGAGAGGCAGTGGGCTTCCCTTGGGCCATTTGGGCTTCATCCGAGACCTTCATATATATGTATTTCGTGTATATTGTATGTATATTTAATAAAAATAATACTTAGAAAATGATTGCTTGAAAAAATCCATGGTGTTCGAAAAAGGTAGTAATAAATTTAAGTCGGTTTAATGGGACACCCACATGGCTGGAGTTTTCTGATGCTGAAATGTTTAAGAATTTTAGACTTTTCTTTTCTCTTTTATTTTTCCTATTTATTGTTTATTTTTTTGGGTCTAAATACCTAAAATAAATTAAATAATTGTTAATACTTTATTGTAAATATTCGTGAAACGAAGTGAATTTTGAATATTATCGTAAAATGTATACTGTGAAGTGTGATCACTATTTTGATGCGGAAAATATTAGTATATCTTATAATCCTTTTTAATGAATTTAAATTTTTAAATTAAAAATATATATATATTGATTTTACTCTTGAAAATTAGTAATATGGACCCCCACCTTAAACAAAAAGGAACCAAATAACTTTTGATGGATAGGGTACTTAAAGTCATAGTATTATTACTTTTTTCTTTAAATATATACAACCAAAATTGTTTATCTCAACATGTTCAATTCAATGGTAATCACATACGACCCGCAAGCAGAATGGCCACAGAAGAATAGCCATGACCATAGCGCCACGAGTTCTATCCCCGCATAAACCTTCTTTGAGCGCACACAGCGGGCTGACAAGTGTGGTTAATCGGTGACGTGGTTTGGGCTATTGCGTCGGCCGGGTTACTCACGCGCACTCGAAAGAGTAATGCTGCGAGTTCCTTCACAAAAATGGTAATCACATACGCTTCAAATGATATTACAAAATGGACCTAATCTCCTGTTTACATTTATTTAAGTTACTCTAGTATAATTATGTCGTAATTAGTAAAGTTGTTGTCATATAATTAGGAGGTGACGAGTTCGAATCTTGAAAATAACATCTTGTAGAAATACAACATAAGACTATGAACAATAGACACTTATAATTCGTTCTTTTTCCGGACATCGCACATAGTGAGAGTTTAGTGCTCCGGCTGCCCTTTTACTCTAGTGGTTTACTAAATGGAGCTAACTCATATTTATTTTGTGCTATGATATTTGGCCAATCTTGAAGAAAAGAGGATTTATAAACTTAAAACTATCGGCCATTTTGCAAGAATAACGTATAGAGAAAATGCACCAAACTTCCACAATAATTATAATTCCAGAAAGGTTTCATTTTTTATGTAACATGTCATAAAAGCATAAATTAGTGTTAAAAAGTGTCCGATCCGCGACATTTGTCCGTGAACCGTGTTCTGAATTTGTATATTTGATATATATTAGAATTAGTCTTGTATCTTAATTACTATTGTAATATTAGTATAGTTAGTCTCCTTATAGAATAGGGTTTTAGATGTAAAGTAGGAATATGATTCTCTTATTGTAACTTGTATATATATATACCTTTCATCAATAAGAATAATCAAGGGATTAATTCTTTTATGGTATCAAGAGTCTAGGTTCTCTTTACCTTGTTTCCGCTCCTTAAAAATTTCTTTTTCTTTCTCGGATTTTTCTGCTCACGCCGCGGTCCTTTGCTTCCAAAAATTCTCTCTCCCAAATTCTCTTCTCTGAATCTTTGTGTTTTATTCACCATGACTGATAAAAACACGTTTCATCCTACCCTCACAGTTTTCAACATCAAGAGTGTTCTTCCTATCGTTCTTGATCTAGAGAACGTCCAATATGGGACGTGGACATAATTATTTAAGATTCATGCTATGACATATAAAGTTTTTCACCACATCATCATTCCCACTACTCCTACGGGGGTGATGCGACGTCTACGTCTACAACGATTGTGTCCACCAAAGCAACAGATCCAGACCTATGGGTCATGCTTGATGTCAAGGTTCTCCAGTGGATTTATGTCACTATCTCCTTGGATCTTTTACAGACGATTATGGAACTCAACTCCACAGCTATGGCGGCGTGAAATCGATTGTGTGACATCTTCCAAGATAAAAGTCATTCTCGCATTGTTATCCTTGAGCAGGAATTTTCTCAAGTTGCTATGGCGAATTTTTCAAACGTTTCTTCTTATTGCAAACGCCTCAAGGACTTGGCAGACCAACTTCGCAATGTGGGTTCTCCTATTTCTAATAGTCGTCTAGTTCTTCGATGGTCACGGCCTATCGAGGCCTATCTGGGGTTGCTTGCTATTCATCAAAGTAACCCCCTACCAGAAGCCCGCTCCATGCTCACTTTGGAAGAAACGGGTTTGGCTAAAAGGGCATCGATTGGAGCAAATTCCTTCGCCACGATGACTGTTTCAATTTTCCTCTTCCAATCCAGACAACGTGACCCAAAATCACAACAACGGGGGTGGTAAGAAGGGCCAAAATCAGAAGAATAATGGCAAGAATCGCGCGCAACAATGGGGCAATCACACCAAGAAGAATAGCTCGGGCCCACAGGGCCCGTGTTGATGTGATGGTCCTAGCGCCCACAAAGACCGCGGATCATCTCATACGCCGCGGCAAATGGCCGTCGTGGCGTCTCGGGCCTCGGGTGCAAGTCACGCGCGGCCACCTTCTTCTCAGTCGACTGGTTCGGATCACGGCTGGCACCCCATCACCGTATACTTGGACTCGCACCTCCGGGCCCACCATGCAATGGGCCGCGGAGGACGAATCAAGGCCTGAAGTTGGTTCATCGAGCAAGAGGAGAGAAGGATCAACAAGGATTTCATACCCTATGCTAGTTCTTTTTCTCTCTCCCCCACTCAGATCGACATTAAAGCAGCGATGCACACGCTTGGCTTGACTCAACCGGACTCTAATTGGTACATGGACACAGGTGCCACTACCCATATGACATCCAACCAAGGTACTCTCTCGTCTTATTCCAATTTGAGCAGTAATCGTGGTATAATTATTGATAATGGTAGTTATATTTCAATTAAGGGTTATGGTAACTTTATCCACTCCTCATCCACCATTTGTCCTGAAAATACCCTTCATGCCCCAAAATTGATTAAGAATTTGGTGTATGTCTCAGAATTCACCACTGATAATTGGATTTTTATTGATTTTGATCCGTTTAGGTTTTCTGTGAAGGATTTCAAGACGGGGAGTCCTCTCATGAGGTGTGACAGTAGGAGAATCTTTATCTAATCACATCAAGTCTCATCATCTCGCGTCAAGCTATGCCTTCCACTTTTGCAGCTCTTGCTCATTCCTTATGACATGCTCGTCTAGGTCATCCGGGGTCGTCTATTTTATCTTCTTTAGATAGACATAAGTTTATTTCTTGTAAGGGTACGTGTAGCATTCCACTTTGTCAATCCCGTACTTTAGGGAAAATTATTAAGTTACCGTTTGTAGCATCAAATTCTCATACTTCAATACCATTTGATATTATTCATAGTGATTTATGGACATCTCCAGTTCTCAGTTCTATGGGTCATCGTTATTATGTTTTATACTTAGATGACTATTCTAAATATTTATGGACGTTTTCAATTGCGAAAAAATCTCAATTTTTTTTCATTTTCATAAAATTTAGAGCTTTCATAAAATTTAGAGCTTTCATTAGAACGCAATTCGAACGGAAAATCAAAAACATTCAATGTGATAATGACAAAGAATATGACAATGGAGAATTTAGACAGTTTTGTGCTCAAAATGAGATAAATTTTTGTTTTTCTTATCCTCATACGTCTTCACAAAATGGAAAAGCTGAACGAAAAATTTGTATCATTAATAACATTGTCCGCACTTTATTGGTTCATTCTTCCGTTCCTCCATTGTTTTGGCATCATGCGCTACAAATGGCTACCGATCTACTAAATATTATTAACTCTAAAGGTTTGACATATTCATCCCCTCTCCAAGTGTTATACAATAAGACTCTTTCGTATTCTCATCTTAAGGTCTTCGGATGCTTATGTTATCCACTGTTTCCATCCATCACAATCAACAAACTTCAGACACGTTCTACTCCTTGTGTGTTTTTGGTTTCCCGTCAAATCACTGTGGTTATAAATGATTTGATTTGTCCTCTAAACGAATCATCATTAGTCGTCATGTTCTCTTTGATGAATCTCAATTTCCCTTTTCTAAGGTAGAAATATCCGTGCCTAGTTCATATGATTTTTTGGATGATGATATCTCTCCATATGTTCAACATCATTTTTTGGATTTTTCACAAAAAAGTCTTCAGCGCCGCGACCCTTAGGGAGGCGCCGCGGCGCCTGCCATCCAGTGAACAATCAGATTTAAACCCGTTATTAACGTCGCGGCGCCTCCGACGGAAATTTCCGACACTTCACAAAATTTCCAAAATTCACCCACTCCTGCCCAGAGTCAAGGTCCAATCACTCGCAGTCAACGGGGTATTTTAAACCGAAAAGACATTTTAATTTGAATTCTAATGTTCTTAAATCACCATTACACCGTAATCCCGTGTCTGCCTTAAATGACCATAATTGGAAAATTGTCATGACCGAGGAATATAATGCTCTTATTGATAATAAGACGTGGGAGTTGTACCGTCCATCCGTGTTAATATTATTCGCCTATGTGGATTTTTGTTCATAAGGAAAATTCCGATGGTTCTTTTGAGACATAAGTCTGTATACGTAGTGATGGTAAGACTCAAGTTGGTGTGGATTGTGGTGAGACATTTAGACCATGGTCAAGTCATCAACCATTCAGACCGTGCTCACCTTGACTCTTTCAAAATTATGACTCATTCATCACTAGATGTGAAAAATGCTTTCACGGTGATCTTCATGAGGACGTTGTATATGCATAAGCCCTTGGGATTTAGGGATACTAGATATCATAATCATGTCCGCTTTATTGAGGAAGTCCGTGTATGGGCTTAAGCAGTCTCTACGGGCATGGTATAAGAGGTTTGCTGACTATGTTTCGACTATGGATTTCTCTCACAGCAGGTCTGATAACTCGTTATTCATATACTGTCAGGGATCTTCCATGGCTTATATTCTATTATATATTGATGATATTGTTTTGACTTCCTCTTCTAATGCTTTGCGAAAGTCCATTATGATAATGCTCTGCTCTGAGTTTGCCATGAAGGACTTGAGCTCATTGAGTTACTTTTTGGGGATTGTTGTAACTCATCATGCAAGTGGATTGTTCTTATCACAGAGGAAGTATGCAACAGAGATCATTGAGAGTGCTGGGATGTCATTCTGTAAGTTCACTCTACTCCTGTTGATACTAAACCCAAGTTGGGTGCTGCAGTTGGCTCTCCCTATGAAAATTCGACCCGCTATCGTAGTCTTGCAGGCGCCCTTCTTTCACGCGACCTGATATTACATATGTCGTACAACATGTGTGTTTGTTTATGCATGATCTCAAAGTTGAACATATGAATGTGCTCAAACGAATTCTTAGGTACATTCAGGGAACACTTGAGCATGACTTGTATTTGTATCCTTCACGACGCCTACACTAGTCTCCTATCTGAGATGTTGATTGGGGTGGTTGTCACGACCGGGCGGTCTACGTCACGGCTATTGCATGTTTTTAGGTAATAACTTGGTCTCATGGTCTGCCAAGAGTCAATCCCGGCTTTCACGTTCAAGTGTAGAGACTGAGTATCGAGGGGTAGCCAATGTGGTTTCTGAGTCATGTTGGTTATGAAATCTACTATTAGAGTTCATTGTCCTATTGAGAAGGCTACATTGGTTTGTTGTGATAATATAAGTGTCATCTACCTTTCTGGTAATCCAGTTCAGCACCAGCGCACTAAACACATAGAGATGAATATTCACTTTGTTCGAGAGAAGGTAGCTAAAGGACAAGTACGCGTCTGCCATGTCCCTTCAATATATCAAATTGCAGACATCTTTACAAATGTTCTTCCCTCGGTCTTTTTTGAAGATTTTAGAAATGCCTCGTCAGACGAAGACCGCCCGCTATGATCGAGGGTGTTAAGCGTTGTCAGAAATGTTTCAACACGAGGCCCTTGTCCGTGAACAGTGTTCCAGATTTATATATTTGGTATATATTAGAATTAGTCTTGTACCTTAATTACTATTATAATATTATCATAATTGTATAGTTAGTCTCCTTATAGAATAAGATTTTAAATATAAAGTAGGACTATGATTTTTCTATTGTCTTTTTATTAATAAAAATAATGAAGAGATTAATTCTTTCAATTAGAATGGACGATAAGCTTTTCTATCCAAAAAGGAATACCACAGTATTCTTAGTAGTATGATCAATAATGGTGATGTTTTATACTTCTTGGAATGATGATTTAGGACAAGTGACTTAAATATTAACCTGGCAGACTATAGAAGAGGAGACGTTTTCAGAAGAATGATTAAATTTGAAATTTGACATTTGCCCTGCCAGACATGTGGATTAGCTGTATGATATCATCATTAATTTTTTAAAATTTTGGAAAGAAATTCTATTTGGATAAAATAAAAGCACGTTCAGTTCTTATTTAGATTTTATAATCAACCCGACTAGAAAAATTCTGAAGACAAATCTCTTCTTATCCTTCCAAATCATTATATAATTCTTAACATTGCGTTCTATATTGTCAAACAATTCAATAGCCTCTAAGGTGTTTTTGGAACGAATGAAAATGTTTTTCTGTCAAAAATATATTTTTAGAAAATAATTATTATTTTCTTTGTTCCAATTTATATGATACACTTTTCTTTTTAATCTGTCCCAAAAAAATGATACATGTCTATATTTAGAAATAATTTAACTTAAAACTTCTCCTTCTACCTTTAATGATATGATTTATAATCACACAAGTATTCATGACCCATTTTAGATCACAAGTTTTAAAAGTCTTCTTTTCTTTCTTAAACTTCATAATTAGAAAAATTATATCATATAAATTGGGATGGAGGGAGAACAATTTATTTTGTTGATCGATCATCGATCAATAAATAAAAAAATATTATTTGAAGAACACTTATATATAATTTAGACAAATATTATGAAAGTTAAGGGATATGAGGGATGGAGGTGAGGGGGTGGGAGTGGGGGTCGAGGTGGGGAGTCGGATGTGAGGGTTTGGGGAGCAGTGGTGCGGGATTCGGGGCGAGGGTTGGGGCGGAGCTGAGGTGGAATGGAGTATTGAAGTGGGAGAGACAACTATCATAAAACTTGTTTTTCCTACTTTCATCAGATAAGTTATTTTATTCATTATTTTAGAAAAATATTCTAAAAGAATATTTCTCAAACCAATCAAATATTAGAAGGAAAAACACTCCCAACCACACATCACCCTAATTATATTGTTGACTTGCAATGGAAGTAGGAACATGCTTAGAACGTATATAGTAAAATTCAAGCTATCTACCGGTAGAAACTTCATTAATTAATACTCGATTATTTAATAAATTCTCTTAAATAATATTTTTGGTCAGTTACGATTCAGGGATAACATGCTAAATTAATAATTCGCTACAATTATAAGATAATACATTTTTTATTACTCATATAGACCCCATATAAAATATAAATTAATAATTCCTTATATATTACATAATACATGAGTGATTTATGAAGACTTCTTGAAAAATGATTCAATTGTCTTTTGTTTTTTGTTGAATTCAATGTCACATTGAACCTCATCTCTAATTTGTTTGTGTTAGCATGATTTGATCTTGTATTTATATAGAAAATATTTTTTAATATCCATAAAGTAGTACATTGAACACAAGAAGTATAATAAAGTAAGAGATTGAATGGTGCTTTTTAAATTGATACATACTTCATTTGATATAGTTTATTGAACAATAATGAAGTGGAAGATTGAATGTTGTTTATAAATTGGGTATTTCATTATAAATTTATTAATAAATTGACAAATTATTAATTAATATATAAATTAATAATTATTAAGTTATCGATTAATTAATATCTCTTTTAATTAATAAATTTTGGTGGTCCCAATAGCATTAATTTATACTTTTATAGAGTTTGTAGTATAAGGGGGGAAAATATAATAGTTTGAGTAACCACTAAAGTCCATCATCCAACATATTTTCCTAAATTTTATTCTTAATTAAGAATTAAGGTAAAATAAATACGAGCAGATTATTGGTTGTACGATTACTGATTTGCAAAAAAGTTACAAACAGTTTTTAATTTCTATCATCCATGCACTGGGTAGGTGTGTCGAGAGAAAATTGAAAATCACACTTAATAGAAAATTAAATCAACTTGATAAATCAATTTTTCAAAACTTGGGTTGGTTTAGTATTAAATTATAAAAGAATTCGATAATATTTAATTTGGTTTGAGTCTAAAACTCTAAATAGCTAATTTCGTTTCCTTCTTTATATGTTTTTGCTTTTATCAACATTTTTATTCTTTTTCCTTGTGCTCGGGAACCGAAATTCTGTTTTTTTTGCACATAGAAATTCTTTTAAATTTCATGCTCAAAAATCCGAAGCCCTAGACCAGTTGGTCTTGAAGGCAGAGGGTATCCTCATTGGGTGGTGTGGGAGAGCTTGATCACAAGTTCGAAACCCTGTGGTAACGCTGGCCCGCCGCCTCTTGGGAGCTGTCACACACTTGCAAGTGTGGTTTAACCGGCCGGCGTGGTTTGCGCTATTGCGTTAGTCGGGGTTTACCTAGGCGCAGCACTCGAAAGAGCTGCCGAGGTTCCTTCAACAACAAAAAAAAATTCATGCTCAAAGATTAATTATATATAAACCGAAAATGGCCCAATCGATTCAAATTTAATTGATTTGATTTTTCTTTTAAATAAAACCGAATCAAATAAATGATGAACATGGTAAATACTAACCTGCACTAGGTATCTACATCGATCTAATATAACTTACCATAGTTATCTGATTTAATGAAGTAACATTAATATAAGTAATAGTTGTGCTTTCAATGCATGTCGCATTTATTAATTTGGTGTAAATACCTAGTGCAGATAGTTTTTACCACATGAACACCCATAGATGAGTGCAAAAGTAATTTGCACAATCATGTCTGTTAGAATATATATATATATATTTAATTACTATTAATAATATAATTATGTAGAATCTTATGTATATGATAAATAGTACTATGTAATAATGTAAGAGATAGAATAGTATTAATATAGGAATATATTATGGGATAGTATAGAAGGATTTTAGGGAAGACTTAATCTTCCTATTAATTGTTACTTAGTGTATATATTATTACCATTTGTGATGAATAAGATTAAGGAAAACATTCCAAAACTCTTTCATGGTATCAAGAGCATAAGGAAGAAAAAGATCCTCAAATATTTTTCTGGTTTTCTTCCAAAATTCGGTCATCTTCCTCCTTGGTTTTTACCTTGACAGAAAATTTTCATATTTTTTTTTCTCCATTATTGTTCTTACTCACAACCATGTCTGAATCAAAATCTTCGTTTCACTCAGCCCTTACTATCTCCAACATCAAAACACATATTTCTGTCAAACTAGAGATGGAAATTGTTCACTATGCAACATGGGCGGAGTTGTTCAAAATATGTTGTAGGACTCACAAAGTTCTTCATCATATAATTCCACCAAAAAATGGTACAACAATGTAACAATCATCCAAATGCAGACAAAGAATTGTGGATACCGCGATGCCACGGTTCTTGGTTGGATTTATGCAACAATATCCACAGATTTGTTGCATACAATAATGGAACCAGATTCTACTGCCATGGCGGCATGGGAACGCTTGAGAGACATTTTTCAAGACAACCAAAATTCTCGTGCCGTTGCGTTGGAACAAGAATTTTCAACCATTGTCATGACAGACTTCCCTAACGTTTCAACCCATCGCCAACGCCTCAAAGTGTTGGCGCGCATCAATCGAGAAACGTAGGTTCACCTGCATCGACAACCGGTTAGTTTTACAACTAGTTGCCGGTCTCACGGATGCTTATAGTGGCGTGGGGACACTAATCCGTCAAAGTAATCCCTTACCAAAGTTCTATCAAGCAAGATCCATGCTTGTTCTTGAAGAGTCAGGTTTGATTAAGAAGGTTTCAACGACTACCAATTCTGTCATGGTTGTTGATGCGCGATTAGATGCACACACTTTTAAACGCAAGTGCACGTTATCGTATCAAGTAGTATAGTCTTAGATAAGACCGAATATCGTCCTCTGGGATTAGGGTTCAAGTATCAATTGTCTATTTTCTAGTATCTATTTGGTGAATTAATGAGTGATTGGTTGTTTATGACTAAGAATTATAAAAGCTAATTAATTATAACGATTTAATTCAGATGTGATGAGAATAGGGCTTCTATGTATCCTTACTATCCGCTTATGTTACTTACTAATGCATTACTTATGGTGTTCTTCTTTTGGAGAAAGCAGTTTATTTAAATCGCTTTATACTCCCGTTAGGGTTATATAAACACTCAACCCCAAAGATTGTTCCTTACCTAACTTTCACGATAAGTGGTAACTCTATAGGAGGATTAAGCACAAAAACCTAGTCGACTCACGCACAATGCGCAAAATTAGGGTTGTTAAGCCTCTCTCATCAACGCTACAAATCTAATTGAGGTATTTTCATCCCCAATTCAAGACCGTCTACCCAACTTACAAAGATATTCACAATCCTCCTTTCGTAACTGATTAGAAATCATATAGTGATAACTAGTTGTCAATTAGCTACCAAGAATTCAACTCAATTATTGGATAGATCTCTCAATAAGAATAATAACCATAAGCATGCATTACTTTATAACATAAGGTTCAAGAATTCAACATGAAAGTCTATAAGAGAATTAGTTCCTAGCCATGAATATGACAAGAACTAATTCAAAGTTCATCATGCAAAACTGAATTAAAGAAAAGAAAAAGAAAAGAAATTACTAATGTTTGGGTCTCCATCTCCAGGCAAGAAAACCTTGTGTTTGGCAGAAAGGGAACCCTTGAAAACGCCTAGGTTCTCCTTTTATAGGTTTAAAACGCCTCCCTTCTTTTCCTTCCAGTTCGCCCAAAAATCCGTCAAAAGACCTAATTTTTCCGCGTCGGCGCGTTACCTTGTCGGCGCGCGCCTAAAGTTCTGCAATACTGGTGTTTTGGCGCCGCGCCCGATATTCGCTGTTCGAGGCCGCGGCCTGCAACTCCGTGGCTTTGGATGTTTAGGCGCCGCTGCTTTCGTCTTCAGGCGCCATACTGGATCTTCGCAGCTTCTGAATAATAGCGCCGCGCCGCTTCGATCGCAGGAGGCCGCGCAGTCCGATTTCACCTCGTTGCCACTTTCTCCGTTTCACTCTAAGACTCTCTTTTTCCCTCTTTTCGCTCCTTTTCCGCCATTTGGCCACTTTAGCCACTTTGACTCAAAAGAAAGAAAATCTATCCTAATACGACACTTTGTATGTACAAAACGGGACAAAAGACTAACTAGACTGACTCAAAAGGTGTATATAAAATACACCGATCAAATACCCCCAAACTTAACCTTTGCTCGCCCTCGAGCAAAGATAGAAAGAAATACAATAAAAGACTCAAAAGAATGAAAAATAAAGGACTCTCTCATTAATCACTTTTCCGCATAAATGTTAACTAGAAAAAACATGAAGGTTAGCGTAATAATACGCAGAACATATAACATGAAATTTTCAAAGACACTAAACACATGAAGCTAAATATTTCGCAAACTCATATTCATCATGCTTAATGGAAGTCAATATACTAAATCATGCATATAAATTCAAGAATTCCTATGGCATGCTTACTTGCTATTCTCCACTAATTCTGGATATGCATAAAAGAGATCTTCAGGACTTTGAGGGTGGTAATGTAGGCTTAGGTAGGAGTTGGTAAAGATATGCATTTAGACTCATTTTTCTGTACCATAAGCTCTTTGGCTTTTCAATTTTTCCCTTTTCTTTGATTCTTTCCTTCACTTCAATTCTATCATTCCCCTCTTTTGTTTTGGGATAGTGAAGTGTATTATACAAATAGGCACCCCCAAACTTAGGCTTTTGCCTCTTTCTTATTACTTTTCCATTAGGGTGCCTCAAACTTGTTCACTCTTTTTGTTTCTTCTTTTTAACACAATGTACTCCACAATTTCATATTTTTCACTTATGGCACAATTTTGTGGGAATATGGGGTGTCAAAGAAGAAGTTTCAAATTTAGGCTCAATGGGGCTGACTAGGGATATTTTTAAAGTACGGGATAGAAAAGAATGGTAAGAATTGGCTATCAAAGAAATGCAGTCATCTCCCTAACATGCATATCCTAACTATTTCGCCTCAAATAGCAAGCACTCATAACACATAAGCATTTATCATTTAGCATGCATAACTTAAGCAAGAAACTCCAAATAGACAGATTATGTGAGCTTTTGGCATATCTAACCTAAGTGTTTAGATAGCTGCTTCAATTCCTTTACATTATTCCACCTTATTTCATTAGGTGTTTCTAGTAACTACAGCATACATGATCTTTGACAGGCAATTATGACTCAAGAAACAAAAAATTTTGGTGACTCAAAATAAACATAAAACAAATGGAAAAATTTAAATAAAACATAACATGACACACAAATAAAAACTAAAACACAAAAACACACCCCCAAACTTAAATCACACATTGCCCCCAATGTGTGTAGACTCAAAGACAGTAAAAGAAAACGACACTTACAAACTTTGGCTAAAATGGTGGTGGTGGCGGTGGATAACGATCGACTATTGGTTGAACAAGGCACTCACTCGCCGATTTGTTGCCTTGTTTCTTCGCCCTTGTACTACTGCTTGCAAGCGTCCGCATCATCTCCTTCCGTGTTGGTACAATTGCCCTATTGTGGGCTCCGAAGGTTCTCGCTCTTGTGGTTGGCCGGTGGCTAGGTCTCGCTCATATGAGCCCCTATTTCGTGCTCATCTTCATCCATGGTTGCCTCTCTTTGTTGTTGCTGCCGCGGGTTGTACTCTTCTGGCCGTCACTGGGGCTAGGGTCTGAAAAGAGTGCACTATCCCATAGACACCGGCAGTTGGTTTCTTTCATGAGTATCGTGGGTAGTTGTGGACCGCACTCATGTGGCATAGATCGGTAATAAGTGAACCGTGTCCCAATCCAGCTTGTCACCAACTCGCTGATTTCTTCGATGCTCGCACTATCTCTTTTCCCACATCAATTATCGCCTCATAATTCCATAAATCAACTTAATCGCTTCGCACTCGGTGAAGTGCGTAGATGGAATCATGCGCATCGACGAAATACGCCAAGCCTTCGTCGCTTTGTTGAATTGGCACCGCCGGCTCTAGATCCATTCCTTCCGATCTCAAAAGAATTTCGGGTAGCTCATCGTGTTCGCAATATTATTCCGCCAATGTTGTTGCCGCTTCCTAGACCATGTTCTAAAATGGTTCCAATCGCTACTTTCTTCAACATCAATCGCTTTCGTTGTATTTATTGCTTCTCGCGGTGCATATAATTTCCTTACAAAGCACCCCTTTCGCCCTCTCGGAAAGTTTGCATAAAATTCCCGCACCATTGTTGTATTCATCGGTTTTATCTTCTCCGGATTGACAAATCTCTTCCACCCTTAGCTCTATCATATCCGGATGGGCTCATAAACGCCTTCCTCCCCATAGATCCCCTTTGGTAATCCATTCCCTTCTCGGAATTACGCCCAGTATCAAGCCTTTTGTATCTTTGGAAGGCCCGGTAACTCACAAATCTATTTTCATCAGATTGTGGGGTTGGGGTGGATGTGGATCCTCTTCTCTTCTTGTGGCCATTTATAAACAAAATCTGCAGACTTCTAATTTTTGTGGCACAATGTCTCCTATACACTCAACAACTAGCAATGCATAACACCCCAAACTTCAACAATGCCCACAACCTCTTTTTCTACTCTTTCTCCAACTTCACAACCAACTTTTCAAGATCTAAACTACTCCAACTACAAAACTCTTCCCAACTACTACCTCCTATGACTTCAGTGAAAGGATTCAAGAACAAAGATAGGGATTACCTTTTGAGGAGAAGACTCAAGCTTGTTCTGGTTTCAAGTGGTGGGTTGAGGCTATGGAATGGAGCTTTGGTGGTTGCGCTAGTTGAGGGTTTGTGGGCATTTAAGAGTTTAGGGGGGGGTGGGGTTGGATTTGTGGAGGTGTTGTGGGCAAATTCTGAATTTCGTGGGTTTTGGAGGGAAGGTTAGGTTTTGGAAGTTGGAATTGGGAAAATCTGATTTTGGCGCTTTAAATTTCTCGATTCCCGCCGGCCATGTTCGCTTTAGCCGCGCGCCTAAACATCTCAAGGCTTCGACTTTCTGCGCCACGCTCTGGAAAGGCGCGCTAAATCCCTACCAACTTTCGAATTCCACCGCCGCCTCGCTTCTCGAGCCGCGCTCTTTAAACCTCCGAACTCGTCAGATCTTTCGCGCGCTGCTCGCTCTGAGCGCGCTACCCGCTTCTCGAAATCCTTGCTTTTCGCTTTATTTCGCCCCCGGTTTAATTTCTCAGACTACAATCACAAAACAACAAGATCCAATACCGTGAGATCGTTCTTAGACAAACTAAAATAAAATAACGATGTAAATTAAAATAACATAATTAAAAACCGCTGGGTTGCTTCCCAACAAGCGTTCTTTAACGCTTTTAGCCGGACGCAAGTTCCTTAGACTTACTAGCCCCGGGTGGATTAAGTCCCCAACTAATCCATTTCCGCCACATTTGGCGTTTCCTTTTTCTCCTTTTCTTTTTAGCATTATCTGAGTAGGAGTCTTAACAATTACCTCATTTAGTGTCATCTCAAAGAAACCATGCTTGCTTTCGGGCTCATCATTCTTTGGTTGCATTGCAATGGCTCGCGTGGGGGTTTGGTGGTGTTGATTGCAAAACACCCACTTACGCTTCTTGGCTCAATGACGTGTTTAAAGACTTTAAACACCATCTCTTCGCTTCTCCACTCTTAGCGTTAGCTCTCCTCTTTCAACGCCAATCAAGGCTCTACCCGCTGCTAGGAATGGCCTCCCAATATGATCGGATTTCGCATCTTCTTCCATATCCGAATGAGGAAGTCCGCAGAAAGAAAAATTTTCCTACCTTCACAATCACATCCTCGATCTTCCTCGTGGATGAACCATCCATCTGTCGGATATTTGCAGACTCACAGTGGTGGGTTTGGCTTCTCCTAACTCCAATCTTTTGAAAACTGATAGGGGCATCAAATTTATACTCGCCCCTAGATCACACAAGGCTCTGTTGCAAGTCACCCTGCCCACTGTGCATGGTAGTGTAAAGCTTCCAGGTCCTTTAGCTTTGGTGGCAATTTCTTTTGTAAGATAGCACTACACTCTTCTTAGTGCTACTATCTCATATTCTACGCTTCCTCTTTTTCCCAAGATTTCTTTCATGAACTCAAGTAAGATGGCATCCGCTCCAAAGCCTCTATAAACGGTATGTTGACGTGCAACTTCTGAATACCTCCAAGAATTTGGAAAATTGTTTATCGACCGCCTTCCTTTGTAATCTCTGGGAAAGGAATCTTTTCAGATACTCCTTCTCCTGAGTTTTCTATCACCGGGCTAGGTTCACCACCTTATCTTTTCTAACTCGCTTCCTCTCAACTATCGGCCGAGGCATTTGTTGCTCCAATTGTTTTCCACTTCTCAACCGCATCGCTTACATTGCTCCTCTGATTTACCTCGCATTGCTGCAATGTCCCCTGTGGCCTGATGTTTGCCTGCTTTGCTAGCTGTCCTACCTGTGTTTCCAAGTTTCTGAACGAGGATCTAGATTCTGTTATAAACTGCGTCTGGGCGTTGGCAAGTGCCATGGCCGCTAAGCTCATCCGGTTTTTCTTCACGACCGTGCATTGAAATGCTGAGGCCGGGGGCTTGAGTGGCGGTCGCTGATTCGCATCGCTGTTCGCATCGCCCTATACGATTCTCGCCGCTCGATATTGGTTTTGGCCCCGTACACGATTTTGGCTGCCCCGATCTCCTCTCCATGAGAAGTTTGGGTGATTCCTCCACCGGATTATAAGTGTTCGAGTAGGGGTTGTTCTGCCTCCGTAGTTACTTACCGCTGACACTCGCCGCTCCATCGGGATGTTGTTGGGATCCGCCAAGGACACCTATCAAATGTATGTGGGCCGCCACATATCTCACGCTTTTTCTAGCTGCACAAAGATTCATCGACGCGATGTTGCCGCAATTGTTTCGCTGTGGCGGCCACAGGCGCTCAAAGCAAAGAATAAGATCTACTTCACGGACCCCACGCTTCTTCTCCCACCGGTTGCCTCTCTCAGTGACATGGTTGTTAGTGGCCATATCTTCTAATAACTCGTGGGCGTCGTGGTGTTTTCTCATGAATGCCCCACCGCACCGCATCTATAATGGTTCGGTTGTACCGCTCGGCCGTTGTAGAAAATATGAACCAAGTTCCACAACTCAATGCAATGGTGTGGACACTTCCTCTGTAGATCCTTGAATCTCTCCCATGCTTCATATAAGGACTCTCCATCAGCTTGATAGAAGTTGTTCAACTCCCCTCTTAATTTTGCTGCTTTACAGGGTGGAAAGAACTTGGCTAGGAATTTCTGTGCCAGCTCGTGCCATGTAAATATCGAATCAGCTGGCAGGGAATTCAACCATACTTTTGCTCTATCCCTGAGTGAGAAGGGAAAGAGCCTCAATCTGACGGCATCATCAGTAACGCCGTTATATCTGAAAGTGGCACATAGCTCCAAGAAATTTGCTATGTGCATATGTGGATCCTCCGATGGCAGTCCTCCGAACTGCACTGTGTGCTGCACCATGCTCAGAATCGCTGGTTTTATTTCGAAATTGTTGGCTCCTATTGTAGGGAGCCTAATGCAAGTCTGTGCTCCATTCACTCTTGGTAGCACATAATCTCCCAGACTTCTTTCTGGCTGGATTCGAACCCTGTCCTCCATATCTATTGGCACTTGCTGAGGATCTCCTGGGTTAAGTTGATTTTCACCTAACCCTTCTCTCATCCTGTTATTGTTGGGAGCACCGTCCATTTCTATCAACGTTGCAATTCGCTGATTCTTTCTGTTCTGTTTGCAGGCTTTCTCAATTTCCGGATTGAAGGGAACAAGAGTGTCAGCTCCTCTTCTCCTTCGCATAAACTGATATCCTGAGAAAGATCAAAAACAAACAAAGAATCACGGCACCCTGATTTTCGTAGAAACTAAAAATAAAAAAAAAAATGAAAATTAAATCCAAATTAGAAATTAAAAATAGATAATTTGATATTGAACTATTGCCTAATCCCCGGCAACGGCGCCAAAAACTTGATGCGCGATTAGATGCACACACTTTTAAACGCAAGTGCACGTTATCGTATCAAGTAGTATAGTCTTAGATAAGACCGAATATCGTCCTCTGGGATTAGGGTTCAAGTACCAATTGTCTATTTTCTAGTATCTATTTGGTGAATTAATGAGTGATTGGTTGTTTATGACTAAGAATTATAAAAGCTAATTAATTATAACGATTTAATTCAGATGTGATGAGAATAGGGCTTCTATGTATCCTTACTATCCGCATGTTACTTACTAATGCATTACTTATGGTGTTCTTCTTTTGGAGAAAGCAGTTTATTTAAATCGCTTTATACTCCGTTAGGTTATATAAACACTCAACCCAGATTGTTCCTTACCTAACTTTCACGATAAGGGTAACTCCATAGGAGGATTAAGCACAAAAACCTAGTTGGCCGTCACGCACAATGCGCAAAATTAGGGTTGTTAAGCCTCTCATCAACGCTTACAAATCTAATTGAGGTATTTTCATCCCCAATTCAAGACCGTCTACCCAACTTACAAAGATATTCACAATCCTCCTTTCGTAACTGATTAGAAATCATATAGTGATAACTAGTTGTCAATTAGCTACCAAGAATTCAACTCAATTGGATAGATCTCTCAATAAGAATAATAACCATAAGCATGCATTACTTTATAACATAAGGTTCAAGAATTCAACATAGAAAGTCTATAAGAGAATTAGTTCCTAGCCATGAATATGACAAGAACTAATTCAAAGTTCATCATGCAAAACCGAATTAAAGAAAAGAACAAGAAAAGAAATTACTAATGTTTGGGTCTCCAATCTCCTAGGCAAGAAAACCTTGTGTTTGGCAAGAAAGGGAACCCTTGAAAACTGCCTAGGGTTCTCCTTTTATAGGTTTAAAACGTCTCCCTTCTTTTCCTTCCAGGCCTGGCCCAAAAATCCGTCAAAAGACCTAATTTTTCCGTCGCCGCCTTCCCACATCGGCGCGCGCCTAAAGTTCTGCAATACCGGGTGTTTTGGCGCCGCCCGATATCGCTGTTCGGTAGCGGCGCGCCTGCAACTCCCGTGGCTTCTGGATGTTTAGCGCCGCGCCCGCTTTCGGTCTTCGAGTAGCGCGGCCTGGATCTTCTGCAGCTTCGAATAATAGGCGCCGCGCCGCTTCGATCGGCAGGAGGCGCCATGGCGCAGTCCGGATTTCAGCCTCGTTTGCCACTGTCTCCGCTTTCGGCTCTAGTACTCCTCTTTTCCCTCTTTCGCTCCTTTTCCGCCATTTGGCCACTTTAGCCACTTTGACTCAAAAGAAAGAAAATCTATCCTAATACGACACTTTGTATGTACAAAACGGGACAAAAGACTAACTAGACTGACTCAAAAGGTGTATATAAAATACACCGATCAGTTGTCACGTCTTCAAATGAAGGTAATTATTTTGACTATTCTTCACAAAATAAGAGTAAAAAAGGACGTGGTAATAATAATAAGAAGGGTGGAAATCGCGGAAATAATAATGGTGGGGGTCACCAAAATTTCGGTGGCGGCGGAAATGGCGGCAACACCAACTCCGGCGGTGGCTACTGGAAGCAACCACCGGGCCACTGGAAGCAGCCAGGCGGAAGGCCCAAAGACATTCTCGCAAAGTTTTCACGGCCATCGGCGGTGGATGGACGGCAGCGGCCAGATTCGAGTGGGCGAAGCCAACAGGCCCAATGGCCAGTGGCAGCCCAACCGAAATGTCCAGCAGTTTGGGCACCAAGGCAGTGTGACCCAACATGCCCAATTCGCTGGGTCAGTCTCAGCAGCAAGCAACAGTTTTGGGCCTCCTCCGACCCAAAGACAGGAGGCTCAATCAACAACGACCCATCCTACGGATATTGAGCAGGCCATGCACACTCTTGGACTCAATCCACCGGATTCTAATTGGTATATAGACTCTGGGGAAACGTCCCATATGACGGCATCCCAAGGTACACTCTCACCCTATTTTAATTTGAGCAAAGAAAATGGTATTACTATCGGAAATGGCAATTCAATTCCAATAAAAGGTTATAGGTCAAACACACTGTCACCACCACATCCGCCACTGGTTTTAAATAATGTCCTGCATGCTCCCAAATTAATAAAAATTTGGTATCTGTTAGGAAGTTTACTATTGATAATTGGGTTTCTGTTAGATTTGACCCGTTTGGTTTTTCCGTACATGACTTTCAGACAGGGAAGCTTCTCATGAGATGTGATAGCAAGGGGAAGCTCTATCCAATAAGTTTACCAAATCCACAGTCTAAAGTTCCTTCCACTTTTGCAGCCTTGGCACCATCACTATGTCATGAACGTTTGGGACATCCGGGGGGGGTCCGTTTTGGCCTCTCTTAAATGAAATAATTTTATTTCATGTACCCAAACTCGTGTTTTGAATAAGTGTCATGCTTGTGCCCTTGGTAAACATGTTAGATTGTCATTTACTTCTTCTACTTCATGCACTACTATGTCATTTGATATTACATTGTGATATTTGGACATTACTTGTTTTGAGTTCC
This sequence comes from Przewalskia tangutica, assembly GCA_029844215.1. Taxonomy (NCBI): domain Eukaryota; kingdom Viridiplantae; phylum Streptophyta; class Magnoliopsida; order Solanales; family Solanaceae; genus Przewalskia; species Przewalskia tangutica. Next base: position 110,446,101 of record CM056730.1, read on the forward strand.
TCAGGTCATAGGTATTATTTACTGTTTCTTGATGACTATTCTAATTATTTGTGGACATTCCCTTTGTCGAAAAAATCACAAGTGTTTCCACTTTCCTAAACTTTAGAGCATTTATCCGAACTCAGTTTGAACGGGAGATTAAAAGTATTCAATGTGATAATGGGAGGAATTTGACAATAATCGGCTTTGGGATTTTTCAAAACAAATGGTTTACAATTTCGTTTATCCTGTCCTCACACCTCTTCACAGAATGGGAAGGCGGAACGCAAAATTAGAACCATAAACAATATTGTGAGAACATCCCTCGCTCATGCTTCTATACCCCCCATTTTTTGGCATCATGCGCTTCAAATGGCAACCTACATGTTGAATATCCTTCCCCATAAAAACATGTCTTACCAAGCTCCACTAAAAATACTTTACTTACGAGAGCCCTCATATCATCATTTGAGAGTATTTGGTTGTCTTTGCTACCCTCTATTTCCATCCACCACAATCACAAAACTTCAACTCCGGTCTACTCCATGTGTCTTCTTGAGATATCCTACGAATCACCGTGGTTACATGTGTTATGACATTTCTTCCAAACGTATGATTATATGTCGTCATGTAATTTTTGATGAATCACAATTTTCTTTTGCCAAGATACATGACATCGGGACAAATACTTATGATTTTTTGGATGATGATAGGCTTCCGTATCTAATTCATTTTTTCCACAGCCCGGGACTCACAAAAAATGCTGGATCAACGCAGCTGGGCCCACTGGACCATGGACCGATGGTCCAGCCACTAGAAAATCTGATCCGCCGAATCGGGCCATCGCCCAAGGCCCAATGCAAGTGGATCCTTCTCCTTCACATGCCAATCGCTTCAGTTGGGCCACTCTGCAAATCCAGGCCCAACTCCACAGAAACCAATCGTCCAGCCCACTGCAAGCATTGGAGAAAATAGCCTGGGCAGTTGTCACGACCCGACCCCGGGCCGCGACTGGTGCCCTACCTGGGCACCTTGTTCAGGTATACATCAGAGAATAGCAGCGGAACATACACAACATAAACACACTGTGCATAACCCGCTTCTACATTTCAACCACATATGTGAATACGGACTCTAAGAATAATAACTGGTTTCCGGACAGGGCCCCGCCATACCACGAATATACATGAATCTACTACTCAGTGGAAATCGTACAAGAGATAAGCCTCGAGCAAATGGAGCTTTCAAAACTCAACCGAGATCCTAAGAGCAAGGATCGCCAACCTGGTACCTAAACTGCGGCATTTAACGCAGCTTGGGGTCGACATAACAGTACGAATATGGAACAGAAATAACGCATGAAACAGATCATAATCAGATAAAAGAATGACAAGGACAAGTATAAAAATACATACCAGATCTCGCCGTGTCATTACCACTTATGAACTTAATCGCACCTTATTATCTTTTTCATTCTCTATAAAAACTATAGCCACATTCTTACGCATACGATTAGGAAAAATCATTAAGTTCATTACTATATAACTTACTTATCTCTCATAAGTATAACCCATCGTAGGAGGGGCACCTATACTACCCGCCCGATCTAGACGCGATCAAGGTCACATAGTCTACCCGCAAGGTATCTTGCCCGCCCAATCGGGTCGATAACGCCATCTAGTCCGCCTGCAGCGTATCTTGCCCGCCCATTCTCGGTCGATAACGCCATCTAGTCCGCCTGCAGGTATACCGCCCGCCCATTCTCGGTCGATAACGCCATCTAGTCCGCCAGAAGGTATCTTGCCCGCCCATTCTCGGTCGATAATGTCATATAGTCCGCCTGGTATAACGCTCGCCATTCTCGGTCGATAATGTCATCTAGTTCGCCTGCAGCGTATACCGCTCGCCCATTCTCGGTCGATAATGTCATATAGTCCGCGTGCAAGGTATACGCCCGCCCATTCTCGGTCGATAATGTCATCTAGTGCGCGTGAAGGTATATCGCCCGCCATTCTGGTCGATAATGTCATATAGTGCGCCTGCAAAGGTATCTTGCCGGCCCATTCCTCGGTCGATAATGTCATCTAGTGCGCCTGAAGGTATACCGCCTGCCCATTCCCGGGTCGATAATGTCATATAGTCCGCGTAAGGTATCCGCCATCATCGGCCGATACTAAAAGTGTAAAATATAACCATGGGTCTCACGCCATAATATCAATCAAAACAGGTGGTATAACGCCTTGGGCTTCTCATTTATACTCTTACCGGAGATGGTAAAGGCGGGTATAACGCCTTGGGCTTGCCTCATTTATACTCTTACCCTATCTCGACTGGCCACAAACAACACATAAAGGGTGGTAGCGTCTTGGGGTTTACCCTCACTTATACTCTTACTCGAGAAGGTGGTATAACGTCTTGGGCTTGCCTCATTTATACTCTTACCCTATCTCGTGACCATCGACAAGACATAAGCACTACCATGTCTTTTATAAAATCCGGAATTTAACCTAAGTGCTACAAATAACTGAAGATACCCGTGGAATCCCACATCACCGCTTGTGACGTCCAAGTAACTTATAACAAGACGGCCTTCTCCAACCAGAGTCGCGTAACGTAATAAAACATAATACTTGCACTCAAAGGCTATCACCAAAGACATATAGGCTAAATCTCAATTAACTAAGCCAAAGTACTACGACGACATTCTTTTCAAAAGACTCTTTCCAAATAAAACTTCCGATACTAACCACCGTAGTATCAAGTCCTATCCACCTTTCAAGACAAGTCACAATACCTTTTAGAAATACAATTACCGCTTCTAAATCAAGTGACTTCTTTATAAAAACCCTAGGCAATTGATGCCGTAAAAACAAGTCGCCTTTTACATAGTCAAGTCATTTATCTTTCCATAAGGCAAATATAACTAACTTCCCATAAAGCCGTTATATTCACTTTATACCTTAGCCATAAACAATTTCCTACCCAAGGACTTATACGTTTAAAACGGACAAGTATCACATACTTTAAAACTCTTCAAGTCCCTTAACTTTAAAATCAACTTAAGACATCATTACTATTTTCAAAGAAGTGAGTTAATCTCCTAACCCACCCGACTTGGCATTACATAAAACAAGTAAAGAATATCATAGTCTTCAGACGTCACTGCATTACATACGTGCAACTAGTCATGCTCAAAAGATAGGAAAAGTTCTACATAGAGTAAATCACATAACTACCTCTTAACTTCTAAGAGTAGAAGGAAACATGAAATGATACCACAAGTATATTCCATACATAGAATCATGCCAAGGAAGGAAGAGGTTCACATACCTCGCGACGATTATCGACACGTAGCAAAATGCTCCAAAGTACTTCAACCTGATAGCTATTCCACTCTCCCAAGGATACACTATACTCGATTTCAACCTATAATGGTCACAATACGCCCATAACCTTGAAAATCAATTTACTTACTTCCAAGAATCAAGTCACATAGACTTACCAAAGTACTTCCAATTCTCTAGACTTATCAAATTCATGTCAAAAGAAGTAAGTTTACATACCTCTTCGGCTAATCCACACGCTAAGTAGATAACGCCGTGATTGGAAAAATTGTTGTCGGATCGCTCGAGATCGAGTACTGTGGAATATTTCGTGGTTAGCGACTGAACTACCGCCATTTGTGGCAGAATTCCCATCGCAGCTTACCCGCCGGAATTGTTCGTCGGAAAATTCCATTTTTGATCTGTTGGAAGTGAATTCATCGAATTGTTGTTGCGTGGATGAATTAATGGAGGGAAAACAATTTTTGGAGGTCTGTTGGTGGTCCTGCGGCGGCACTGCTGGTGGTCCTGCGGCGGCACCGCCGTCGCCGGCGAGCTCAAGGCGGCATCAATGGCGGATTCCGAAATACTGAGAATTGAGGCTCGGGATTGGTTGCAAAACGTAGCTAAGATCAATACGAACACAACGGTATACGCCTTTAGCCCTCAATCGCGGAATCGATCGAATCTTCCAACTTCCGATCGAAAAAGGGTTTTGGTTGACCGACGATCCGGGTTGAATTGGAGGTCGTGGGTGGTGCCAAAATGTCGGCCTTTCCACCGAATGTTTCTACACTAGCCACGACCGCCGACTCTACACGTGGTGGCGGAAAATGCTCGTCGACGACGAGGTTTTGACGAAATCGATCCGTCGACGGCGAGTTTGAGCAAGAATCGAGGGTCCTGGTTTACATGGAAATGACGGCAAGGAGATGGTGGTTCTGATGGTATACTCCACTCCCGTCGATTGCACCTCAGTTGGTCGGAAAATTAGAAAAACCGAACGGGGAAGATGGATGAACAGTGACCGAAACTTCGATCTGAAACTGCCGGCGATTCCGGGAGAATCGACGGTGGCGGTTGGTATGGACGTGACGGGCTCGACGAGACGAAGCTTTTGGTATATGTCTCGCCCCCGGCGGATTCCTGGTTTGGCCGGAAATGGCGTTTTTCCGAACACTGTTCATCGAACAACACTGTTCATGGACGGGTTTTCACTGTTCATACACGTTTTGGGTATTTTTGTTCTGCGTTTTGCCTTCCCAAACTCCCCAACATATACAAAATTTCTCGGGTGGTCCCACGTGACCAAATTTCTAAAATTAAATTCCCAATTTCTTACGTACGTTCTTAAAACATATCCTGAAAATACGGGGTGTAACATTCTTCCCCCCTTAGAAACATTCGTCCCCGAATGTTCTTTCGGAGTCAATCTTTCTAATTAGCGACATAGTCTCCTTTTACTACACCCTTCTTACAACATATGCCACCCATGGCCACATAACAATACTTATACTAAAAATGTCAACCTGGGCACTCACGAAGCCAACTAGCCCATACTCATAATGCCCACAAAGTCTGTCGTAATCATCTCCACTAGGTCTACTAGGGTCCGACGATCAGATCATCATCGGGCAATCTCATATACCCGCCGCCTACCACCCCAAACACTCACGGTGTAGTTACCGAAATGTTCTTATGGATTCTGTGCTCTATTCCTTTACACTTGGTTGCTATCTTTCTTCGACCGCACTCTTTCCGCATTTCCAACTCTTACTAGCATACATACATAACTTCCATACCGATTCTGGCCTCTAATCTTTGGAGTCACTCTATAAAACAATATACGATCATTTCCGCCACGGTTCCGTGGAACGTGTCCACGAACCCAGAAACAATTAACTAGACTTGGGCATTGCACCCTCGTGACCTCATACGTGGCGGAACTACTACCAATCGATCCCACTCTATTCCAGGCCATGGGAGACCAGAACAGTCCTCAACCACTCTGTCGCACTTAACTCTTATCCTCGGTCCGACTTAAAATCTTATGGCGAGAGCCTTATATCTAAGGTCTCAGCTTATCAATATTCTTAGGCTCGCAATTTCCATGCTCCAAGCCTACTTTACTAGTTCCTCAGAACGGGTACAAAACTTCTCATAATACCATAACCATGTTGTCTCGATCACAACAACCATTACTTACTCTATACGGACCTCATCCGCATAATTCTCTTAAGCCTACCACGAAGCTTAATATTTTAACACGGTATTCCATTAAGTTCCTTAACATGACTTCTTAAGGGTTCATCACCCTATCGCACGACTCATCCTTCCCTAATTATAACAAAGTAGTACATAAACCTTGATGAGATTTCAATAATGCATCCATACCTTCCCAGATCTAGTTAGTCCTTACCAACTCTTGTAATCTAAAACCATTCTAGGCAACAGCGCCGACTCATACATAACTCAGATAGGCATGTCACAATACCAACTATACTATAATCATTACCAACCCGGATACACAATCCACATGGTCCTTCCCGGTCGGGTCATTGCCTTTCGTGAATGCAATCAACATAACTCGTTGGGAGGCGACCACAACAACACACTCTATCGCACGATCTCGAGTGAGAAGAATGGAAACCAATCCTAAATGTCCTGCGACCTCACGATTATAGATGTGGTGCACAACACACCGATAATCAAGACTCTACTAGACACGATGCGTAGACACTTTCCGAGGACTAATCGCTCGATACCACTTTTGTCACGACCCGACCGGGCGCGATCGTGCCCTACCGGGCACCTGTTCGTATACATCGAGAGAATAGCGGTGAACATACACAACATAAACACAAAGCATAACTCGGCTTCTTACACCCAACCACATATGTGAATACTGCACTTAAGAATAACAAGCGTGTTCCGACAGGGCCGCCATACCCGAATATACATGAATCTACTACCTCGGAAACTGTACCAAGAGATAAGCCTCGGAGCAAATGGAGCTTTCTCAAAATCAACCGAGATCCTAAGCGAGGATCGCCAACCAGGTACCTAAAACTGCGGGCATTTAACGCAGCCCGAAGGGTCGATTACAACAGTGCAGAATATGGAGCGAAATAACGTCTGAGAAACAGATCATAATCAGACAAAAGAATGACAAGGACAAGTATAAAAATACATACCGATCCTCGCCGTGTCATTACCACATGAACTTAATCGCACCTTATTATCTTTTTCATTCTCTATAAAAACTATAGCCACATTCTTACGCATAATGATTAGGAAAAATCATTAAGTTCATTACTATATAACTTACTTATCTCTCATAAGTATAACCCGCCCTGTAAGGAGGGCACCTATACTACGGCCCAATCTAGACGCGATCAAGGTCACATAGTCTACGTAAAGGTATCGCCTGGCCCGATCTCGGGTCGATAACGTCATCTAGTGCGCGTAAGGTATCGCCTGCCCATTCTCGGTCGATAACGCCATCTAGTGCGCGTAGGTATCTCGCCGGCCCATTCTCGGGTCGATAACGCCATCTAGTGCGCGTGCAGGTATCTTGCACGCCCATTCCCGGTCGATAACGCCATCTAGTGCGCGTAAGGTATCACGCCGGCCCATTCTGGGTCGATAATGTCATATAGTCCGCGTAAGGTATACCGCCCGCCCATTCTCGGTCGATAATGTCATCTAGTTCGCCTGCAGGTATCTTTGCCGCCCATTCTGGGTCGATAATGTCATATAGTGCGCGTGGGTATCTTGCGGCCCATTCTCGGGTCGATAATGTCATATAGTGCGCGTAAGGTATCGCCCGCCCATTCTGGTCGATAATGTCATCTGATGCGCGTAAGGTATACGCCGGCCCATTCTCGGGTCGATAATGTCATATAGTGCGCGTAAAGGTATCGCCCATCACCGACTAAAAGTGTAAAACATAACCACGGGTCTCACGCCATAATATCAATCAAAACAGGTGGTATAACGTCTTGGGCTTGCCGCTCATTTATACTCTTACCGAGAAGGTGGTAAGCGGGGTATAACGTCTTGGGGCTTGCCGCCATTTATACTCTTACCCTATCTCGACCGGTCGTCAAACAACACATAAAGCGGGTGGTACAGCGTCTTGGGGTTTACCTCACTTATACTCTTACCCGGAGAAGGTGGTATAACGTCTTGGGGCTTGCCGCCATTTATACTCTTACCCTATCTCGGCCGACCATCGACAAGACATAAGCACTACCATGTCTTTTATAAAATCCGAATTTAACAGTGCTACAAATAACGGAAGCATACGTGGAATCCCATCATCTGTCGATGCGTCAGTAACTTATAACAAGACAGTGACCTCCAACCGGTAGTCGCGGCAACGTAATAAAACATAATACTTGCACTCAAAGGCTATCACCAGACATATAGGCTAAATCTCAATTAACTAAGCCAAAGTACTACGTGACGCATATTCTTTTCAAAGACTCCTTTCCAAATAAAACTTCCCGATACTAACCACCGTAGTATCAAGTCCTATCCACCTTCAAGACAAGTCACAATACCTTTTAGAAATACAATTACGCTTCTAAATCAAGTGACTTCTTTATAAAAACCCTAGGCAATTGATGCCGTAAAAACAAGTTGCTTTTACATAGTCAAGTCATTTATCTTTCCATAAGGCAAATATAACTAACTTCCCATAAAGCCGTTATATTCACTTTATACCTTAGCCATAAACAATTTCCTACCCAAGGGACTTATACGTTTAAAACGGGACAAGTATCACATACTTTAAAACTCTTCAAGTCCCTTAACTTTAAAATCAACTTAAGACATCATTACTATTTTCAAAGAAGTGAGTTAATCTCCTAACCCACCCGACTTGGCATTACATAAAACAAGTAAAGAATATCATAGTCTTGTACGTCTACCGTACTACATACGTGCAACTAGTCATGCTCAAAAGATAGGAAAAGTTCTACATAGAGTAAATCACATAACTACCTCTTAACTTCTAAGAGTAGAAGGAAACATGAAATGATACCACAAGTATATTCCATACATAGAATCATGCCAAAGGAAAGGAAGAGGTTCACATACCTCGCGACGATTATCGACACGTAGCAAAATGCTCCAAAGTACTTCAACCTTGATAGCTATTCCACTCTCCCAGTAGGATACGCTATACTTAGTACTTCAACCTATAATGGTCACAATACGTCCATAACCTTGAAAATCAATTTACTTACTTCCAAGAATCAAGTCACATAGACTTACCAAAGTACTTCCAGTCCTCTAGACTTATCAAATTCATGTCAAAAGAAGTAAGAAGTTTACATACCTCTTCGGCTAATCCACACGCTAAGTAGACAACGCCGGTGATTGGAAAATTGTTGTCCGGACTGCACGAGATCGAGAGTATTGTGGAATATTTACGTGTGGTTGCGGCTGAACTACCGCCATTTGTGGCAGAAGTCCCACTGCGCCGCCACCCGTCGCCGGAATTGTTCGCCGGAAAATTCCATTTTTGATCTGTTGGAAGTGAATTCATCGAATTGTTGTTGCGTGGATGAATTAATGGGGGGGAAAACAATTTTTGGAGGTCTGCTGGTGGTCATGCGGCGGCACTGCTGGTGGTCCTGCGGCGAGCTCAAGGCGGCATCAATGGCGGATTCCGAAATACTGAGAATTGAGGCTCGGGATTGGTTGCAAAACGTAGCTAAGATCAATACGAACACAACGGTATACGCCTTAGCCCTCAACTGTACCGGAATCGATCGGAATCTTCCAACTTCCGATCGAAAAAAGGGTTTTGGTTGACCCGACGATCTGGGTTGAATTGGAGGTCGTGGGTGGTGCCAAAATGTCGGCCTTTCCACCCTGAATGTTTCTACACTAGCCACGACCGTCGACTCTACCTGTGGTGGCCGGAAAATGCTCGTCGACGACGAGGGTTTCGACGAAAATCGATCTGGTCGACGGCGAGTTTGAGCAAGAATCGAGGGTCCTGGTTTACATGGAAATGACGGCAAGGAGATGGTGGTTCTGATGGTATACTCCACTCCCGTCGATTGCACCTCAGTTGGTCGGAAAATTAGAAAAACCGAACGGGGAAGATGGATGAGCGATCAAACTTCGATCTGAAACTGCCGGCGATTCCGGGAGAATCGACGGTGGCGGTTGGTATGGACGTGACGGGCTCGACGAGACGAAGCTTTTGGTATATGTCTCGCCCCCGGCGGATTCCTGGTTTGGCCGGAAATGGCGTTTCCGAACACCGCTTCATCGAACAACCTTTGTTCATGGACGGGTTTTCACTGTTCATACACGTTTTGGGTATTTTTGTTCTGCGTTTTGCCTTCCTAAACTCCCCAACATATACAAAATTTCTCGGGTGGTCCCACGTGACCAAATTTCTAAAATTAAATTCCCAATTTCTTACGTACGTTCTTAAAACATATCCTGAAAATACGGGGTGTAACATTCTTCCCCCCTTAGAAACATTCGTCCCCGAATGTTCTTTCGGAGTCAATCTTTCTAATTAGCGACATAGTCTCCTTTTACTACACCCTTCTTACAACATATGCCACCCATGGCCACATAACAATACTTATACTAAAAATGTCAACCTGGGCACTCACGAAGCCAACTAGCCCATACTCATAATGCCCACAAAGTCTGTCGTAATCATCTCCACTAGGTCTACTAGGGTCTGACGACTGTATCATCACCGGGCAATCTCATATACCCGCCTACCACCCCAAACACTCACGGGTGTAGTTACCGAAATGTTCTTATGGATTCGTGCTCTATTCCTTTACACTCGGTTGCTATCTTTCATCGACCGTACTCTTTCCGTACTTCCAACTCTTACTAGCATACATACATAACTTCCATACCGATTCTGGCCTCTAATCTTTGGAGTCACTCTATAAAACAATATACGATCATTTCCGGCTTTCACGGCCTGGTTCCGGTGGAACGTGTCCACGAACCCGTAAAACAATTAACTAGACTTGGGCATTGCACCGCGTGACCTGTTACGTGGCGGAACTACTACCAACTGATCCCACTCTATTTCAGGCCATGGGAGACCGTGTGAGTCCTCAACCGACTCGTCGCACTTAACTCTTATCCTCGGTCCGACTTAAAATCTTATGGCAGAGCCTTATATCTAAGGTCTCGGCTTATCAATATTCTTAGGCTCGCATTTCCATGCTCCAAGCCTACTTTACTAGTTCCTCTGAACGGTACAAAAACTTCTCATAATACCATAACCATGTTGTCTCGATCACAACAACCATTACTTACTCTATACGACCTCATCCGTACAATTCTCTTAAGCCTACCACGGCTTAATATTTTAACATGGTATTCCATTAAGTTCCTTAACATGACTTCTAAGGGTTCATCACCCTATCGCACAACTCATCCTTCCTAATTATAACAAAGTAGTACATAAACCTTGATGAGATTTCAATAATGAGATCCATACCTTCCCAGATTCAGTTAGTCCTTACCAACTCTTGGTAATCTAAAACCATTCTAGGCAACACGCGTCGACCTCATACATAACTCAGTATAGTGTATGTCACAATACCAACTATACTATAATCATTACCAACTCGGATACACAATCCACATGGTCCTTCCCGGGTCATCACGCCTTTCTCGTAGTCGCAATCAACATAACTCGTTGGGAGAGACGACCCTAACAACACGGCTCTATCGCACGATCTCAGTGAGAAGAATGAAACTAATCCTAAATGTCCCGCAGCCTCCCGATTATAGATGTGGTGCACAACACACCGATAATCAAGACTTACTAGACACGATGCGTAGACACTTTCCGAGGACTAATCGCTCGATACCACTTTTGTCACGACCGACCGGCCGCGGCGGTGCCCTACCCGGGCACCTGCTCGTATACATCGAGAGAATAGCAAATGAACATACACAACATAAACACGGTCAAAAGTACAACTCGGTTCTACAACCCACATATGTGAATACGGACCTCACAGGAATAACAAGCGTGGCGGGGCCAGGCCATACCCCGAATATACATGAATCTACTACCTCGGAAACGTGCCAAGAGATAAGCCTCGGAGCAAATGGAGCTTTCTAAAATTGAACCGAGATCCTAAGAGCAAGGATCGCCAACCTGGGTACCTAAAACCTGCGGGCATGAACGCAGCCCAGAAGGTCGATAACAAAAATGCAGAATATGGAAGAAATAACGCATGATGCAGATCATAATCGTACAAAAGAATGACAAGGACAAGTATAAAAATACATACCGGATCTGTCGTGTCATTACCACTTATGAACTTAATCGCACCTTATTATCTTTTTCATTCTCTATAAAAAAAAAAGCTATAGCCACATTCGTACGTACATGATTAGGAAAAATCATTAAGTTCATTACTATATAACTTACTTATCTCTCATCAGTATAACCCGGCCCTGTAAGGAGAGGCACCTATACTACCCCCAATCTAGACGCGATCAAGGTCACATAGTCTACCCGTAAAGGTATCGCCGCCCAATCTCGGTCGATAACGTCATCTAGTTCGCCTGCAGGTATCGCCCGGCCCATTCTCGGTCGATAACGCCATCTAGTGCGCCTGGGTATCTTGCGGCCCATTCTCGGGTCGATAACGCCATCTAGTGCGCGTAGGTATCTTGCCCGGCCCATTCTCGGTCGATAATGTCATATAGTGCGCGAAGGTATCTTGCCGGCCCATTCGGTCGATAATGTCATCTAGTTCGCCTGAAGGTATCTCGCCCGCCCATTCTCGGTCGATAATGTCATATAGTCCGCGTAAGGTATCGCCGGCCCATTCTGGTCGATAATGTCATATAGTGCGCGTAAGGTATCACGCGGCCCATTCCCGGTCGATAATGTCATCTAGTTCGCGTGGGTATCTTGCCCGGCCCATTCTCGGTCGATAATGTCATATAGTGCGCGTAAGGTATCGCCCATCATCGGCGGTAAAAGTGTAAAATATAACCACGGGTCTCACGCCCATAATATCAATCAAACAGGTGGTATAACGTCTTGGGGCTTGCCCCTCATTTATACTCTTACCCTGGAGAAGGTGGTAAAGCAGGGGGTATAACGTCTTGGGGCTTTACCCCTCATTTATACTCTTACCCTAACTCGACCGTCGTCAAACAACACATAAAGCAGTGGTACGTCTTGGGGTTTACCCTCACTTATACTCTACCCCGGAGAAGGTGGTATAACGTCTTGGGGCTTGCCTCATTTATACTCTTACCCTATCTCGACCGACCATCGGACAAGACATAAGCACTACCATGTCTTTTATAAAATCCGAATTTAACCCAAGTGCTACAAATAACGGAAGCATACGTGGAATCCCACATCACCGGTGCGTCGCCCAAGTAACTTATAACAAGACAAGGCCCTCCAACCGAGTCGCGCAACGTAATAAAACATAATACTTGCACTCAAAGGCTATCACCAAGACATATAGGCTAAATCTCAATTAACTAAGCCAAAGTACTACGTGACGCATTCTTTTCAAAAGACTCCTTTCCAAATAAAACTTCCGATACTAACCACCGTAGTATCAAGTCCTATCCACCTTTCAAGACAAGTCACAATACCTTTTAGAAATACAATTACGAACTTCTAAATCAAGTGACTTCTTTATAAAAAAACCCTAGGCAATTGATGCAGTAAAAACAAGTTATACTTTTACATAGTCAAGTCATTTATCTTTCCATAAGGCAAATATAACTAACTTCCCATAAAGCCGTTATATTCACTTTATACCTTAGCCATAAACAATTTCCTACCCAAGGGACTTATACGATTAAAACGGGACAAGTATCACATACTTTAAAACTCTTCAAGTCCCTTAACTTTAAAATCAACTTAAGACATCATTACTATTTTCAAAGAAGTGAGTTAATCTCCTAACCCACCCGACTTGGCATTACATAAAACAAGTAAAGAATATCATAGTTCAGACGCTCACCGCACTACATACGCGCAACTAGTCATGCTCAAAAGATAGGAAAAGTTCTACATAGAGTAAATCACATAACTACCTCTTAACTTCTAAGAGTAGAAGGAAACATGAAATGATACCACAAGTATATTCCATACATAGAATCATGCCAAAGGAAAGGAAGAGGTTCACATACCGCGACGATTATCGACACGAGCAAAATGCTCCAAAGTATTTCAACCTCGATAGCTATTCCACTCTCCCATAGGATACGCTATACTTAGTACTTCAACCTATAATGGTCACAATACGTCCATAACCTTGAAAATCAATTTACTTACTTCCAAGAATCAAGTCACATAGACTTACCAAAGTACTTCCAGTCCTCTAGACTTATCAAATTCATGTCAAAAGAAGTAAGAAGTTTACATACCTCTTCGGCTAATCCACACGCTAAGCAGACAACGCCGGTGATTGGAAAATTGTTGTCCGGACTGCACGAGATCGAGAGTCTTGTGGAATATTTACGTGGTTAAGCGGCTGAACTACCGCCATTTGTGGCAGAATTCCCACCGCGCCATCGCCGGAATTGTTCACGGAAAATTCCATTTTGATCTGTTGGAAGTGAATTCATCGAATTGTTGTTGCGTGGATGAATTAATGGGGAAAACAATTTTGGAGGTCTGGTGGTCGTGCGCGCATCACGCGGTGGTCTCTGGCGACCGCCGCCACCGGCGAGCTCAAGGCGGCATCAATGGCGGATTCAAATACCGAGAATCGAGGCTCGGATTGGTTGCAAAACGTAGCTAAGATCAATACGAACACAACGGTATACGCTTTAGCCCTCAATCGCGGAATCGATCGAATCTTCCAACTTCCGATCGAAAAAGGGTTTTGGTTGACCCGACGATCCGGTTGAATTGGAGGTCGTGGGTGGTGCCAAAATGTCGGCCTTTCCACCGAATGTTTCTACACTAGCCACGACCGTCGACTCTACTGTGGTGGCGGAAAATGCTCGCCGACGACGGGTTTCGGCAAAAATCGATCCGTCGACGCGAGTTTGAGCAAGAATCGAGGTCTGGTTTACATGGAAATGACGGCGAGATGGTGGTTCGATGGTATACTCCACTCCGTCCGATTGCACCTCGCTTGGTCGGAAAATTAGAAAACCGAACGGGAAGATGGATGAACAGTGACCAAACCCGATCTGAATCGCCGGCGATTCAGGGAGAATCGACGGTGGCGGTTGGTATGGGCGTGACGGGCTCGACGAGACGGCTTTTGGTATATGTCTACCGGCGGATTCTGGTTTGGCCGGAAATGGCGTTTTTCCGAACATCGCTCATCGAACAACACCGCTCATGGACGGGTTTTCACTGCTCATACACGTTTTGGGTATTTTTGTTCTGCTTTGCCTTCCCAAACTCCCCAACATATACAAAATTTCTCGGGTGGTCCCACGTGACCAAATTTCTAAAATTAAATTCCCAATTTCTACACGTTCTTAAAACATATCACGAAAATACGGGTGTAATGCGGTGGCGTTTCAGCTTCTCACTCGCCCAGTGGCATCGATCCATCGCCCGCTAAACCGACCACCCGTAGTCAACATGAAATTAAAAAACCCAATGCCAAGTACAATCTACACACTCAAGTCTCGAAATCACCTTTGCCTTGTAACCCTGTGTCTGCTCTAAAAGATTCTAATTGGAAAATGACCATGGATCATGAATATCATGCTCTAATTAAAAATAGGACATGTGAGTTAGTACCTCGTCCATCTAATGCTAATATAATTCGTTCTATGTGAATTTTTAGCCATAAAGAAAAATCTGATGGTTCTTTTGAGCGGCATAAGGCCAGACTTGTAGGTGATGGAAAGACTCAACATGTAGGATTAGATTGCACCGAGACATTCAGTCCAGTGGTTAAACCAGCAACCATCAGAATTGTTCTCAGTCTAGCCCTCTCAAAATGATGGTTACTTCATCAATTGGATGTCAAGAATGCATTCTTACATGGACACTTGAGTGAGACTGTATACATGCACCAACCATTGGGGTACAGAGATTCTCAATATCCCAATCATGTGTGTTTACTTAAAAAATCATTATATGGCCTCAAACAGGCTCCCAGGACGTGGTACAAGCGGTTTGCAGGTTTTGTGTTAAACATGGGTTTCTCAAACAGCCGTTCGGATAATTCACTATTTATTTATCACCAGGGTAGTCATACTGCTTATATTCTCTTATATGTAGATGATATTATCCTAACAGCCTCTTCAGACTCTCTTCGCAAGAATATCATGTCCCAGCTGAGTTCCAAATTTGCTATGAAGGATCTTGGTCCGCTTCACTACTTTCTAGGAATTGCTGTGACACACCATGCAGGTGGTTTATTTCTTTCACAAAAGAAGTATGCCTCAGAGATCGTAGAACGGGCTGGAATGTCATCTTGCAAATTTTCCGCAACTCCAGTAGATACCAAGTCAAAATTGAGTGCCATATCCAACAACCCATTTGCCAATCCGACATTGTATCGCAGCTTGACAGGAGCTTTGCAATATCTCACATTCACCAGGCCAGATATTACTTATGCAGTACAACAAGTGTGTCTGTTCATGCACAATCCAATGGAAGAACATATGCATGCACTCAAACGCATTGTACGATATATTCAGGACACTCTGAATTATGGATTGCATTTGTATCCCTCTTCCATGTCCAAGCTTGTCACTTACACAGATGCAGACTGGGCAGGATGTCCAGACACCAGACGCTCCACCTCCGGTTATTGCGTCTTTCTCGGTGATAATTTAATATCATGGTCCTCCAAAAGGCAACCCGCAGTATCACGTTCGATCTTTGAAGGCCGAATCACGTCGCGGTAGCTAACGTTGTGTCGACTACGCTGGATTCAGAATCTTTTACTTGAGCTTCACTGTCCTATTCTGACAGCTACTATGGTATACTGTGATAACATTAGTGCAATTTATCTCTCCGGGAACAAAATCCATCATCAACGCACTAAGCATATTGAGTTAGATATTCATTTTGTCCGTGAAAAGGTGGCTCGCGGACAAGTGCGAGTGTTACATGTCCCGACGCGACATCAGATCGCAGATATTTTCACAAAAGGGCTTCCGCTGATCTTATTTGAAGAATTTCGACGGTCTCAAAGATTCGCCTCCTCCGATTCCATTTGCGGAGTGTTAGAATATATATTATTAATTACTATTAATAATATAATTATGTAGAATCTTATGTATATGGTAAATAGTACTATGTATTAATGTAAGAGATAGAATAGTATTAATATAGGAATATATTATGGGATAGTATAGAAGGATTTTAGGCAAGACTTAATCTTCCTATTAATTGTTATTTAGTATATATATTATTACCATTTATGATGAATAAGATTAAGAAAAACATTCCAAAACTCTTTCAACATGAACAAGAGTTTTACCACATGAACACCCATAGATGAGTGCAAAAGTAATTTGCACAATCATGTCATTTATAAAATAATTACATGTAAATCTCTATGATAAACACTAATGGTTATCCGATAAATGATGTTGGCTTAAATTTATTTACATATAAAAGAATAATTAAGCAATCAGTATATATAACTAAAATCTTTTACAAATAATTTTCTTAAAACATATATAAAATAGGCAATTTTAAAAATAATTATGTAGTCAAAATTATGTTTTTCGCAGAACTATATATATTTGTTCTTAATTGTTGTTTCTAAAGTAGTTTGTTTTTTCTATTTATAATATGGTGCTTTATATTTTGTTTTTTCCAAGTCGTTTATATTCATTTTGCTCTCTTTTATTTCCTTCTTTATTTGTTTGAGCTTTCATTAACGTTCCCATTAATGTTTAGTGTTCAACTATTACCAACTATTTAGTATTCAATGAATATTAGAAAAAAGGAAACGCACTCTTTTCACAATAAATTCACTTTGAAACTGACTTATTTGCTCGGTCAATCGCCAAAACAACCGAACTGATCAAAATCAACAAAACCAAAAACGACAAATTTGTATTATGTTTGATCTTGTTTAGTTTAAACATTTAAAAAACCGACTTAACTGGTTTATTTTTCTTAACACAAAATCAAATCAAATTGAACCATGAACCCTTTAGGACTGAGTGTAAAATATTTGTGTAGAATTGTATTAATTTTTCTTGAGGAGCATTTCTCATTAATACAATATATATATATATATATATATATATATATATATGAAGCCAAGTTAGACCGATGATCTAAAGGGGATAATAAATAGGGAAGAAACTGGTATATAAGGGATTGAATAATTAAAAGATAATAGAAAATGCGGTAAGTAAAGACTTCAAATTACAAATTAATGTTCCTGTGGAGGAATCCAGAATTCGTTCAAAACAGAATGTAATTTAGGCGGTTGAACCGACCATGGTATTTAAACAAGAATTTAATGCAGGTATTAAAAGTATGCAAGTATTTAAAAGCATGAATATATAAAAGATTAGGAGGTTATACCATCCATAATCAAATTTATTCAAATAATTTAAAACTTACAAGGAATTTAATGGTGAACGGTATTGATGTTCATATGATATGAGTCATATGAGTCATATGAATCATATGAGTCATATGAAGGTATTTGGGGAATTTAATGGGGAATTTATATCCTAATCTACTAAGGGGATAATCTGAGAGAACTTCAAACTTCTAGAGAGAAAGAAGAAAGAAAATTAGGAAAGAAAAAACTTCTCTAACTAAGTGAGAGGGGGTCTCCTTTTATAGGAGTTTACAAGGGTAAATAGGGAATCTAACTATTCTTCCGAGTGGAGAATGACATCATCTATGACATCACTATTTTTGTCTCTTTCTCGAATTATTGCTGGAATCTCTGCTTTTACTGTTTCCTTTTTGAAAGGAACTTTTACTTTTTTCGAGCATCTGCTTTTGTCGGGTATTTGCTTTTGTCGGTCATTTTCTTTTGTCGGAATTTTGACTAATCTCCACTCTGGGCATTTTGTCTTTTCTTGGCAACTTTCAGAATTCATTGTTGCCAAAAACCAGACTATCTTCGTTCTCAATTTCGGGTTCTTCTTCTTCTGACGAAGAGCCTTGTTTTGATGAAGAAAATGCAAATTTCAGAATTATGGCTTGCATTTCTTCTGGATTTTTAGCCACTGCAAGCAATGAGGCCATCTAGGATTTCTGTGAAAGGAACTGGGTGTGCTCCTTTATTTGAAATGGTGCCGGTGGTGTTTGTGGAGGTGCCTGTAATGGAATGAGTTTATTGTTATCTATCTAATCATTCCTGGACTTTTTGTGGTGTGAGACTCTTTGGTATTTTAAAGCTATCCCACCATCGGATTGTGAATCTTATTCGGATAATTGGGATTTTATCGTCCGAATAATCTGCAAACCATGGAAATACCCATGGTAAGTGGAATTTTGTAAGAAAAATGTGTAGAGGCACAAATCTTTTTTCTCTCTCGAAGGGTTTGAACTGGGATTTGAAGAGGCTGAATGTATTTCTAGGGTGGATCCGAATTGCTCCCACCATGAATTCCATCATATTGGAAATTGTGATGGATCACATGAGGTATCAAAATGGAAAGGCCAAGTGTGGCTTTAGTTGGAATTTTGAATAAAGAAGGAATTGAATCAAGCTTGTTGGTAATCCCAGTAATTAAAAGGAATGTCAAAAAATAGTTCATTTTTGTGGGTATCTGGAAAATTTATGATTTGTGACAGATCATTCCCCCAATGAATAGGAGCAATTACGCTGAGTATTTTGCAAATTGAATAAGAGGGATTCGGGTTATTTTTGTAAAAATTAATTTTAATAGTAGTTGATCCTGATAAATTCAAGGATAGCTTGATAAAAATATGAGGTTTTTAAAATATCCCATGATTTATAAAATCATTTTTGTCCAAAATAATTTTGTATTGCTAGAAAAGAGTCTTTATTAAAAAATCCATTTTCAAGTGTAGTAATATTTTGAAAAAACGGTTTTATGAAGAAATTAGGGGCAGGTTTTTTGGGGACCTGTGGTACCACAAGTTGATTTTTTTTAAATTGTTTTTGAGAAAGGTTTTTTGAAGACTCTTCTTTCTCAAGTTGGGTATTTGAATATTGATTTTGAGAAAGGGTTTTTGAAGATTCTCTTTTCTCGATTTTTGTAGCAATTTTAGAGGTTTTCCCTCTAATGTTTTCTGGACAACTTCCTGTTTAGGAATTTGAAGTTGTAACAGTGTTTGTTGTAAGTATGGGGCTTTTGCAAGGAGCTGTTAATTTTTGTGCGCAATTTGCTGGTGTTTTCTGCACAGATTTTGTGCTACTTGAATTTTCTTGTTCTTCTTTCATAACTGCATTGTACCAGGACATAGGTTTTTTTGCGGGAATTTGAGCAGGGGATTTCTCTTTTTCTTCTTTTATTGGTTTGGGAATGGTGTTTTAAGGGTTTTTTGGGAGTCATGAAATTTGTTTGTTGTTGTTGTGGTGCAACAACTGGGGTATTTATTGACGGAATGGTCTCTTCTTTTCGTTTCTTTTCTGGAGTAAGGCTCTGCACACTGCATGTGTACAATATTGTCCACATTCACGCATGTGCTTCCTCGATATTTTGTCATTGTAGCCCAGACACCAATTATTTGGACAATGATAGGACATTTCCTTGATGTGGCTATTGTCAGGTATTTGGTGGCTTTTATAGGGATTTTGAGGAAATCACGGCCAAGATTTCAGGATAAAAATCTTTAAGAATTAATTTACAGAAAATCCATTTTAATGCAGAGTTTTGAAAATATACATGATTTGAAAAATCATTTTGAAAAATGAATTTAAAATTGGTATCAATTGAGTGGTCAGAAGCATACTTGTTTCTTTTCCCCCCTAAAGAAAAATTGCTTTTTAATTCTTGTAAATAATATGATTTTTCTTTATGTATTGAACACGTTTTTATGAGATTGAGATCTTTTGTTTTTGGTGTCGTTATAAACTGGAATTTCAGTTTCTTTTCATTGTTTTTAAAAGATATAAATTCATTTTCTACTTTATAAGGGGTGATCAGATTCATAAATGATGTTCCTAAGATTACAGAATTGTGAATTTCTTTAACTAGAACAAATGACGTAGCTATAGAAATTTCATCATTTATGATTAACGCTTTGGTTTTAGACTTAATTTCTAATTTAGAATTATTAGTCGCTGCTAACGAATCTTGTGTTTCTTCTAAGAATTTCTCAGGTATTATACCGGTTTATATACAATTTAAGTCTGCTCCTGTGTCAAATAGAGCAACATTTGTTATTTTAAAATTATCTGAAAATTTTAGTGTTATTTTTATTAGATTTTCTTTGTTGTGATTTGTCTTAAGACGGTTAGAAAATCTTCTGGGACTTCTTCCAGATTTTCTATTTGGTTTTCAACATTATTTTCTGGTTCTATGGGGTTTTCTGAATCAGATTTTCCAGAATCGGAACTTTCAGGACTAAAGTTTTTATGAGAAAGCACAATTTTAATTAATTCAGAATTTTTTTTCTGTTTTTCTTTTAGTTCTTTTATATCTAATTTTACTTGAATGATTTCTTTTTGTATTTCTTGAATTGATATTTCTTTTCTCTCTTTTATCTTTTTACCTTTTCCAAGGATTTTTGTTAAGTCGTATGTATTTTAGTATTTGGTAAGATTGTATTTTGAATATCTTTCTTTTCTTGTGTAAAAGTTTTTAGGAGTTTATTTAAGTATTTTTTTGGTGTTGGGTATCTATGTGTTTAATCATATCTAACATGAATTCTTGATCTTTAGTCAAGACGCAGATTCGTTTTCCCTTTGCATTTTCAGATTTTTCAGTCGAACTACTTGTGACTGATTCATCTATTTGGAGGGCTTTATTATTACCTGAAAGAGAAAAATAGTCAGGGTCTGACTGGTCTGGCTCAGAATCAGAGGAATCTATTAGGAGATTAGAATTTTTTTGAGTTACATCTTTGTCGAGATTTAATTCTTGTAATTTTTTATTCATTCTACAGTATTTTGATGTATGTCTTTTTTATTACATTTATAACATGTTAGATTTTTGTAGTTAGAATTATTCTTTTTAGGATCTCCGGTATTTCTGTTATTTTTGTAACGATTATTTTTATAAGGACTTTTATAATAATCATCGTTAGTTCTATAATTTTTATAGTCTTTTGTTGATTTCTTGTGGGATTTTTAAATTTTGCTACAGTCTCCTGTGCAGTTTATCCGGTATCCATGTGTATGGAATCCTAGTTAGGCCAATAACTGGTATCCAAACTCTTTTAGCAGTTTACCCGGATAAATTCGTCCACAGATGAACGTTCTGAGTTGGTTAAATCCTATAATACCGAGCGATCAGGCCATAGGGTTACAATAAGTCCTCGTGTGTAAGACAGACAGACATACACATGGATCCGTTTCTCCGTAGAACTACTTCTTATGATTTTGGATCTTCTTCTTCCATGGATTCAAAGAAGATAATAAATTCCGAAGAAATCGTTATACAAGATTTTGAAAATTCAATAGATAATTGGGAAATACCAAAAGTAAATAGAGATCAAATTTACAAGAATTCCAAATATCAATTCTTCAAGATAAATTTCACTATTAAAATAGAAGAAAGAGATATCCAATGAGTAAAACCTTTTGAAACAATCCAATTACTTTCTCAAAATTCTCTGAAAAAACACAGAGATTTTTTTTATAAATACATACACATTGGTTTAGTCCAAGTAGGGATAAAAACCCTTACCAAAGATGGATTAAACACTTCAATCTTTGCTATCTTAAGAGATGCAAGATTCACAAACTCTGAAGATTCTCTGTTAAGTTCGGCCGAGTCCAGTATTTGCACATGACCAATCTCTTTTGATTGTTACCCAAATTTTTCAGTATCCCTCAATGATAAAAATATCCAAAAATCCCTTGTCTTACAGATTAAGACACACAATTACCAAATGCTTGAAGGATCTATTCATGTAGCATTAATTTTTAGAATTCATTATAAAACTATGACTTCTTCTTTTGCCACAAAGTCAGATACCATAGTAAGAAAAGTGAAACCCTTCTTTTACAAACATATCTTTCCAGATCTAACACAGTAATACCAAGACCTATTAGGTGGAAGGATATTACCCTACCAGAAGAATGGATCCTGGAAGAAATAGTTAAACCTGGACCCTTAGAGTCTGACCAACCAAATACCCACCTAAGAGAAGTAACTCAATACCAGGATGATAGAGTCAGTCTCTCGTTCCTAAGAAGATCTATGAGTAGTAGATACTCAAATACAAGTCCCGAAGAGACCATAAACTTAGGAAGAGTCTCACAAATCCCTTCGGTAATAAATACCCCTTGTAAAAGAAATGCTAGACATTCTACGTCAGATTTACTCAATTTAATAAATGTAGACTATACTAGTCAAATACCCAGATCAGTATACATAAATTACACTGTTAAAGAACCTGTAGATGACCAAGAACCTACAAGTCCAACAGAATCCTCGATAACTCGAGATGACTTAGAGAATTAGTGTTGTGTTCTAGAAAAAAAATTCCAAGTAGATAAGAAATTAGTACAAAAGGAATTTTATGAAGAACAAAACTCAGATAAAAGAATTTGGTTCTTTAAAAATTTCTTAAATAGCAGGAAACAGATACAAGAAAAGTTTTATGTATTTGTACAAAAAAATAGAATTAATATTCCCTTTTTGAGTGGTTTGATATTTACGCCTCTCAAAACAACATAGGATACCCATTTTCTAAGGAAGTAGACCCCGTTGTTAATAAAATAACAACTTTAAAACATAATTCCGATAGCAGTGATACCTTTGAACAAATCAAAAAACCTCTCGTTAATAATATGAATTGGGAACAACCCGTACCAGTGTTACAAATAATCCCTGCTCCAAACCTAGGAATAATAAAACCCCTAGCTCAATCCCGCTATAATGCCTCTTCTATTTACAATTGGAACCTAGATGGAATGACTGAATACAATATCCTCAGCTTCCTCCAACAAATGACAATGGCAGCAAATGCCTATCAAACACAAAAGGATGTCCATGATAAGACCTTTGCAGCACTGCTAATCGCAGGATTCTCTGGTCAACTAAAAGAATGGTGGGATCATTATCTCACTGACCAACAAAAAGAATACATCTTAAATTCTATAAAACCGATGAAGAAGGAGTACCAATTCTAGATGAATTAGGAGAACCCCTACAAGATGCAGTATCAACTTTGATACTAACAATATCTTTAAATTTCATAGGTGATTTTACACATCTAAATAATAAAAATGCCGAATTACTTTCAAATTTAAAATGCAAACAACTAAGTGATTTTCAATGGTATAAGAATACATTCTTAACTAGAATAATGGTAAGGGAAGATTCTAGTCAACCATTCTGGAAAGAAAAATTCTTAGCTGGATTACCTACCCTTTTAGGAGAAAAGGTTAGGAATAAAATTAAAGAAAATTATGAAAAATAAATAATACCCTACGATGAGTTTACATATGGAGAATTAGTTTGTATAACTCAACAAGAGGGATTAAAAATTTGTCAAGACCTAAAATTGTAAAAACACCTTAAAAAGGAACTAAAAAGAACGAAATGCGAATTAGGTACTTTTTGCAAACAATTTGAAACAAATTCCATGGAAAACTCCCAAAAGTGCACAAGAGACTGTAGCAAAACTTATAAATCCCACAAGAAATCAACAAAAGACTATAAAAATTATAGAACTAAAGATGATTATTATAAAAATAATCGTTACAAAAATACCAGAGATCCTAAAAAGAATAATTCTAATTACAAAAACCTAACATGTTATAAATGTAATAAAAAGGGACATACATCAAAATACTGCAAAATGAATAAAAATTACAAGAATTAAATCTCGACAAAGAGATAACTCAAAAAAATTCTAATCTCCTAATAGATTCCTCTGATTCCGAGTCAGACCCTGACTTTTCTCTCTTTATTTAGATGATAATAAAGCCCTCCAAATAGATGAATCAGTCACAAGTAGTTCAACTGAAAAATCTGAAAAAGGAAAACGAATATGTGTCTTGACTAAAGATCAAGAATTCATGTTAGATATGATTAAACACATAGATACTCAACACCAAAAAGAATACTTAAATAAACTCCTAAAATCTTTTATACAAGAAAAGAAAGATATTAAAAATACAATCTTACCCAAGAATCCAGCAAAAAATCCATACGACTTAACAAAAATCCTAGGAAAAGGTAATAAGATAAAAGAAAGAAAAGAAATGACAATTCAAGAAATACAAAAAGAAATCATTCAAGTATAATTAGAGATAAAATAACTAAAAGAAAGACAGAAAAATGATTCTGAATTAATTAAAATTATGCTTTCAAATAATAAAACACAAAAATCCAGTCCTAAAAATTCCGATTCCGGAAAATCTGATTCAGAAAATCCCATAGAACCAGAAAATAATGTTGAAAACCAAATAGAAAATCTGGAAGAAGTTCCAGAAGATTTTCTAATTGTCTTAAGACAAATCACAACAAAGAAATACCTAATAAAAATAACAATAAAAATTTCAGATAATTTTAAAATAATAACTGTTGCTCTCTTTGACACAGGAGCAAACCTAAATTGTATAAAAACCGGTATAATACCTGAAAAATTCCTAGAAAAAACACAGGATTCGGTAGCAGCGACTAATAATTCTAAATTAGAAATTAAGTCTAAAACAAAAGCGTCAATCATAAATGATGAAATTTCTATAGCTACGTCATTTGTTCTAGTTAAGGAAATTCACAATTCAGTAATCTTAGGAACGCCATTTATGAATCTGATCACCCCTTATAAAGTAGAAAATGAATTTGTGTCATTTAAAATTAATAAGAAGAAATTGAAATTCCAGTTTATAACGACACCAAAAACAAAAGATCTCAATTTCATAAAAACATGTTCAATACAAAAAGAAAAATCTTATTATTTACAAAAAATAAAAAATGATTTTTCTTTAGGAGGGAGAAGAAATAAGTATACTCCTGGCCACCCAATTGATACTGATTTTAAATTTATTTTTCAAAATAATTTTCCAAATCATGCATGTTTTTAAAACTCTGCATTAAAATGTATTTCTGTAAATTAATTCTTAAAGAATTTTATCCTGAAATCTTGGCCCGTGATTTCCTTCAAATCCCTATAAAAGCCACCAAATCTCTGACAATAGCCACATCAAGGAAATGTCCTACCATAGTCCAAATAATTGGTGTCTGGGCTACAATGATAAAATATCGATGAAGGACATGCGTGAATGTGGACAATACTGTACACAGACAGTGTGTGGAGCCTTACTCTAGAAAAGAATGAAGAGACCCTCCCGTCAATAAATACCCTGGTTGTTGCACCTCAACAACAACAAACAAATTCCATGGCTCCCAAAAAATCCCTAAACACCTTCCCTAAGCCAATAAAAGAAGAAAAAGAAAAATCCCCTGCCCAAATTCCACCAGAAAAATCCATGTCCTGGTACGATGCAGTTATGAAAGAAGAACAAGAAAATTCAAGCAGCACAAAATTTTGTGCAGAAAATAACAGTAAATCCCGCACAAGAATTAACTGCTGATAACCTTTTTCAGCTCCTTGCAAAATTTCTAGAATTGCAACAAGCACTGATGCAATTTCAGATTCCTAAACAGGAAGTTGTCTAGAAAACATTAGAGGAAAAAACCTCTAAAATTGCTACAAAAATCGAGAAAGGAGAATCTTCAAAAACCTTTTCTCAAAATCAATTTTCAAATACCCAACTTGAGAAAGAAGAGTCTTCAAAAAACCTTTCTCAAAAATAATTTTCAAAAAATCAACTTATGGTATCACATGTCCCCAAAACAAGTGCTCCTAATTTCTTCATTAAACCGTTTTTTTCAAAATATTACTACTCTTGAAAAAGGATTTTTTAATAAAGACACTTTTTTAGCACTACAAAATTATTTTGGACAAAAATGGTTTTATAAATCCTGAGATATTTTAAAACCCCCATATTTTTATCAAGCTATCCTTGAAATATCAGGATTAGCTACCATTAAAATTAATTTTCACAAAAATAACCCGAATCCCTCTTATTCAATTTGCAAAATACTCAGCGTAATTGCTCATATTCATTGGGGAAATGACCTTCAAAACTCATAAATTTCCCAGATACCCACAAAAATAAACCATTTTTTGATATTCTTTTTAATTACTGGGATTACCAGCAGGTTTGGTTCAACTCCTTCTATATTCAAAATTTGAACCAAAGACACACTTGGCTTTTCCATTTTGATACCTCATGTGATCCATCACAATTTTCAACATAGTGAAATTCATGGTGGGAAAAATTCGGATCCACCCTAGAAATACAAAAATCTGAAGTCACTAAATCTTTCAGCCTCTTCAAATCCCAGTTCAAACCTTCCGAGGAATAAAAAAGATTTGTGCCTCTACACCTTTTTCATACAAAATTCCACTTACCATGGGTATTTACATGGTTCGCAGATTATTCGGACGATAAAATCCCAATTATCCGAAGAAGATTCAAAATTCGATGGTGGGATAGCTTTAAAATACCAAAGAGCCTCACACCACAAAAAGTTCAGAAATGGTTAGATAACAATAAACTCAGGCGCCTCCACAAACACCACCGGATGGTCTCATTGCTTGCAGCGACTAAAAATCCAGAAGAAATGCAAGCCATAATTCTGAAATTTGCATTTTCTTCATCAAAACAAGGCTCTTCGTCAGAAGAAGAAGAACCCGAAATTGAGAACGAATATAGTCCGATTTTTGGCAACAGTGAATTCTGAAAGTTGCCAAGAAAAGACAAAATGCCCGGAGTGGAGATTAGTCAAAATTTCGACAAAAGAAAATGACCAACAAAAGCATATGCCCGAAAAAATCAGATGCCCAAACAGTAAAGGC
Organism: Przewalskia tangutica; assembly: GCA_029844215.1. Classification (NCBI taxonomy): domain Eukaryota; kingdom Viridiplantae; phylum Streptophyta; class Magnoliopsida; order Solanales; family Solanaceae; genus Przewalskia; species Przewalskia tangutica. The sequence continues at coordinate 110,473,365 of CM056730.1, forward strand.
AAAATTCTAGCAATAATTCGAGAGGAGGACAAAAACAATGATGTCATGGATGACGTCACTCTCCACTCGGATGAATAGTTAAATTATTAAAATATTATTGTAATAGTTAAATTCCACTTTGTAATTCTCCTATAAAAGGAGACCCCTCTCCCTTAGTTAGACTATTTTTTTCTTTCCTAGTTTTCTCTCTTCCTTCTCTCTAGAAGTTTGAAGTTTTCTCAGATTATCCCCTTAGTAGGTTATCTTAAATTCCCCATTAAATTCTTAAATACCTTCATATGATCAATATGATTCATATGAGCCATATGATTCATATGTCCCATATGACTCATATCATATGAACATCAATACCGTGAACATCAATACCGTTCACCATTAAACTCCTTGTAAGTTTTTAATATTTTGAATAAATTTGATTATGGATGGTATTACCTCATAATCTTTTAAATATTCATGCTTTTAAATACTTGCATACTTTCAATACATGCTTTAAATTCATGCATTAAATACCATGGTCGGTTCAACCGCCTAAATTACTTTCTGTTTTGAACGAATTCTGGATTCCTCCACATGAACCTTAATTTGTAATTTGATTCTGTCTTTACTTACAGTGTATATATATATATATATATATATATATATATATATATATATAGTATGTACAATGTGGAATCCTAATACATTAGGGATCCTATAATTATCATAATTATACAACACTAATAAATATAAATATACGGTAAATATTCTATTAATATTCACTAATACACCCCCTCAGTAGGAGTGGGAGGAGGCCGGACGCTTAGGCTGGATCTGAAGTTGAGGAATAGTTGTCTAGGTAGTCCATCAGTGAATATATCTGCATACTGATATGAAGAGGGCACATGTAATACCTTGACATGTCCGATATCAACCTTCTCACGAACAAAGTGTAGATCCATCTCAATGTGTTTGATTCGTTGATGTTGAACCGGATTGTGAGATAAATAAATGGTGAATATGTTATCACAATATACCAAAGACGCCTTACGCAAGAGACACTGGAGCTCCAAAAGAAGGTTTCAGAGCCAGCAGATCTCAACAACAACATTTGTAACGCCTCTATACTCTACTTCTGCACTCTAATGGGATAAGGTGGCTTGCCTCTTAGTAGACCAGGAAATGAGATTATCTCATAAGAACACATAGTAGTCAGATGTGAAGCGTCGCGTGTCCGTAAAGTCTGCCCAATCAGCATCCGTATATGATAACAACCTAGTCGGTGTTGAGAGGTATAGATTCAATCCATAATCAAGTGTGCCCTTATATCGAATTTTACGCTTAAGAGCCCTGGGGGCATGCATGAATAATCATATCTGCTGAACAACAAAAGAAATGCCAGTCCTGGTGAAAGTAAGATAATGTAGTGCACCTGCAAGACTCATGTATATTTTAGGATCAGACACTGGATTACCATCAACAACACTAAGCTCTGATTTAGAATCAATCGGTGTGGACATGATCTTGTAGTTCACCATTTTAGCCCTGTACACTATCTCCTCTGCATAATTGCTCTGACACAAAAATATAGTATCTGCAGAACGAGTCACTAATATCCCAAAAAAATAGCTCAACTTCCCCAAGTCATTCATCATAAATTCAGTCTTAAGTAATGCAATACTCTTATTTTTCAACAAATTAGAGGAGGCAGTAAGCATAATGTCATTCACATTTACTAACAAATAAATAATGTTACTACCTCGATGAAAAATAAATAGAGAATTATCACATTTACTGCATATAAACCCAATCTGCATGATGTACCGTGCAAAATATTCATACCATGCTCTAGGGGACTGTTTCAAACCATAAAGTGACGTACAGAGATGTCATACATACTTAGGGGTTGTTGGATGTACAAAACAAGACGGTTGGTGCATGTAAACGGTTTCTTTCAAATCCCCATGTAGAAATGTAATTTTTCACATCAAGTTGATGAATCAGTCAATGCTTACTCATAGCAATACTCAGAATTGTACGAATGGTAGTCGGTTTAATAACCGGATTGAATGTCGCACAATAACCAATACCCTACTGCTGATTTGTATCATTTGCCACAAGTTTCGTCTTATATCTCTCTAGATCACCACTATCGCGATATTTGATGAAAAAGCCACAAACATTGGATCATATTAACCCCTCCATCTAGGAACCAAATCTCACGTGTGTTGTTGTGTTAAAATATTAAATTCCTCACGCATGGCTGCATTCCAATTTGGGTCAAATTTGGTTAATTTTGGGTTTTTGGGAATTGGGGATATTGTTTGGGTGGATAGGTTGAATTGGATTTTGGGTTTGAAAATCTCGTGTTGGGCATGAGTTTCCATGTGGTGTGTGGGGGCAGGGACATATTCGGTATTTAGGAAGGGGTTCGGGTCAGGTGTGGGTATTATAAAGGAAAGGGTCGGTGACTATGACTGATGGGAGGTGTGGCGAGTTATCGGTGATGGTGACTGATGGGAGGTGGCCATGTCGGGTAGGAGATATGAATTGGGTTCTTATGTGGTGGTTTCCGGTATATGGTGAACCGGGTATGGGGTCGGGTTTTTTGACCTGAGTGTAAGAGATAGAGCAGCCGACTGGTTGGACACCGGAAATGGGAGACCAATGGTTCATGAGTGGTGAACTTGTAGTTCGGTAATGGAAAAACAGTGGGTGTGATTGGTTGATGTGTTGGAGACTTGGTGGGTCGATTTACGAAGGGAACAGAAGCCATCGACGAGAATTGAGACTGTGTAGGAAGGCCGCCGGAGGTGACACATTGAATTGATGGCGACTGGAGGTAGCTCTCGGATATGAAGGTGATAGTACAGTCGCCAGATTAATGAGCAGGTGGAGGACGATGAGAAGATGCCTGGTGGTGGCTCTGGCAGTCGGTAAGAACATATGATAGTCGGACCAATTTCTGGTGGCGGCATACGGTGTCTAAATAGTGGGATTAGTGGTAGACAGCGGTTGAACAGTGAGGTTAGTGGCAGACGGTGGTTGAACATGGTCGGCTGCTGATGGAATAGTGGTAACATGTCGGAGAGTATGGTGGACAAGCAGTGATGTGTCAGAATCATCGACAAATTGATAAACAGTGACTCGAAATTTTTGAATATTGTCGAATTGGAAAATGTATTTAACAAAGGTGTTGTGGCGTGAGATTATAATTTTGTTGGTGGATAGTTCATAGCACAAATACCCCCTATGGTTCGATGAGAAACCCAGGAATGCACACAGAGTAGATCGAGGTGCTAGTTTGAGGGGGGTCGTGGATGTCAGATTTGGGTAACACAAACAACCGAAAATTCTAAGGTGATCATAGCGAGGGATCCGTCGGTAGAGAATTTTGGTGGGTGTTCTATTTTGAATCGCACGGGTGGGTAAGATGTTAAGAATATGTTCTATCATTTTTAATGCATATACCCAAAACGTGAGGAGATACACATGAAAAAGAAGGGTACAGACCATGTTATTAATGGTACGGAGAATTCTTTCGGCTTTGCCATTTTGAGGGGAGGTATATGGACACGAGAAATAAAGACCATGTCGTTAGCCGCACATAATTTATGAAACAAAATTATTAAATTCACGACCATTATCACATTGAAATGTTTTGATATACTTCTCAAATTGCATTTTGATATTCAACGAATTTGTAGAACATCTGAGATTTGAGTTTAAGCGGATAGACGCAAAGAAAGTGAGAGAAATCATCCAGAAATACCAAATAATATTAGTGGCCTAGGTTGCTAGTTATAGGGGAAGTCCATAAATCGGCATGAAAAATATCGAAGGGAGAGAAAGTAATAGTAAGAGAATGCATAAAGGGTAGTCGGACATGTTCCCTAGATGACAAGAGGAGTAATTATGGGAAAGTTTTTTTTTATTACAGTGAATTAAATTTCAGTTACGGAGGATATCAAAGATATGAGCACCTGGATGACCAAGCCTATTATGCCACGTTGATGAGGATATTGTTGCGAGAGCAGTGGGAGGAGTGACGAGGGTAGCTAGAGATGTGGGAGGGTTAGTATTGACAGCGGACGTGGATATGAAAGGATATAGGTCCCTCTCACTATAACATCGTGTCAGAAGATTCTCGGTACAGAGGTCCATTACAGAAAACCCGAACGGGTCAAAATTAATTGAGACAGAATTATCAGTGGTGAATTTTCTAATAGATATTAGGTTTTTGATGATGTTCGGGCCATAAAAGATATTTTTAAGAGAGAAGTGGGGATGCGATGGTGGGTAAGGGTGTGGTCAAATCCTTGTATTGGAATGTGATGACCGTTACCGACCATAAAAGATTATAGAGTTTGTAACTTGCACAGTTGAGGAAGATTACCAGAATTGTTTGTGAGATGAGATGTGGCGCCCATATCCATATACCACGCATTATCGGGTTGTTGACGGGTAAAATTGCCAAAAGCTTAGCCTAAATCGGCTTAGGCTAGGCTGGATGAATCATGGCCCCAGTGATGTTGGGTATCGGATGTAGCACGTGGTGCTCGGTCCCAAATCGCGAGGCCATTCTTTGGGCTTCAGGACACGGATCGGATGAAATCAACTCGCCGCGTGGCCGGTTATGCTTGTGGGTGGGACGATGACAGGTTATTGGGCTATTTATGGTGCCATCGGGTGCGGGACTCACGACACCTTGTCAGAAGCTTTTGCCGCTCGTAAAATAGTCGTGATTAGTCTCCGCCATGAATGTTTGCGAAAAATATATGTCAGTTCGAGGCGTATATTTGTGGTGTATGTGAGGGAGTAGCTGTCGTATACGAGGTATATATCGGTTTGTTATAGAAGAAGAAAGTTGGAGAGACTGTATATTAATTGTAAATAAATGTATATACCGGTGGTATACAGCCGGATTTCGACGCCGAAAAAAAAGAGGGGAGACCGAATGGAGGGAATTAGGGTAGGGAGAAAGTTTTGGCTTATGATACGATATAGAATTGTATTAATTTTCCTTGAAGAGTCTTTCTCATTAATACAATATATATAGTGTGTACAATGTGCAATGCTCATACAAGAGGGGTCCTATAATTATCATAATTATACAACACTAATAAATACAAATATATGGTGAATATTCTACTAATAATTTGCATAATCACGTCATTTATAAAGTATTTACAAGTAGTTTTTTAATTAAAAATATTAATTAATTATATGATAAAATGACAATTAACTTACTATCGGTTTTTAAATTTATTGACATGTACAAAAAGATCTCTATGCAACCCGTAAATATAATTTAAACCTTTTACAAAAGAAAATTAAAACATATATAATATTTTTTTAAAAGAAACTTCTTTAATCAAAAGGCCAATTTAACCAGTATTGACATATTTAAACATTACTACATTTATAAAACTTTCTTTATGTGCAATTATCGACCCAAATATTAGAGTCAAACTTCTATTATTAACTTGTCCATACAATATAGCTTATTGGATGAACTTACCTTTTCGAATCTCTTCCTTATTCCTCTTGTATGTAACTTCTCCCTTTCTTCCTTATACGTCCCCTTCCAAGTAGCAGCCATTAGTCTTCTCTATGCCAATTATTCTATGAACTTTACCAGATTAAAACTTTGAAGTGTTCAAATTAATACAACTATAAACTCCCTTGCACACATTCATCTTTCTCTCTACTTCCATCTTTTTTTCTCCATGAAAAAGCTGCAAATAATACGTTACATCACCTTTTTATAGTCTATATTCAATGGTAAAGATGTTTGATTACTATAGAATTAGTATAACAAAAAAAAATCATCTTTTTTCTGTTCTTTCTTTTGCTTTGATCCTTTCAATTATCATATTTATTTTTAATCTTTCATCATCTCATTCAGTTGCTTTTGTATCAATAACTAGTTCACATCATCCACTAAAGTCAACTTTTGTACCAAGACCAAAATCTTCAAAGAAGGAAAAAATAAACCATGAAGAAAATATAATCAAAGAAGAACAAGAAGTTGAAGATCATGTGAATTTGGTGCCTCCTTTTAATCTCACAGAGGAGCAAAGAATTTCTTGGTTCAAGAAAAAATTGCCTGAATTTAGCATAATGAAGTCAACAAGATTGTCAAGACAATTCAATAGTAGAGTGAACAAATTTCTAATTTCAAGTTGTAAAGTTAAGTTCTTCATGACATGGATTTCCCCTGCTAGTTCTTTTGGAAGAAGGGAATTTTTCGCGTTGGAGACTCTATTCAAATCCCAACCAAAAGGGTGTTTGGTAATTCTGTCGCAAACTTTAGACACGCCTCGTGGGGTTCGAATTTTGAGACATTTGACTCAATTAGGCTATAAAGTTGTTGCAGTGACACCAGAGTTGTCTTTTCTATTCAACAAGACGCCAGTTGAAACTTGGTTTGATGACCTCAAGAATGGTAAAAAGGATCCTGGAGAAATCCCATTGGCTCAGAATTTGTCCAATTTGATTAGGCTAGCGGTTCTGTACAAGTATGGCGGTGTTTATCTGGATACGGATTTTATCATCCTGAAGGATTTTTCGAAATTGAGGAATTCGATTGGCGCGCAAAGTGTATCTCCAAATGGGAATTGGACAAGATTGAATAATGCAGTGTTGATATTTGATAAAAATCATCCACTTCTTTACAAATTCATGGAAGAATTTTCTTCCTCTTTTGATGGAAATAAATGGGGACAAAATGGACCATATTTAGTATCAAGAGTAGTGAAGAAATTGATGAACTCCACAGAAAAAAATCAGTTCAACTTTACTGTATTACCACCAATATCTTTTTATCCAGTTGATTGGATTCGAATTTCCGGATTTTTTATGAAGGTAAATACAACAACTTATTCAAGATGGATAGAAGCAAAATTGCTTCAACTTAGTGGGGAGACTTATGGAGTACACCTATGGAACAGGCAAAGCAGTAATATGAAAATTGAACAAGGAAGTATCATAGGGAGATTGATTTCTGATCATTGTTTGTTATGTAAAGATGTTTACAGCTTAAATTAAATCCCACTTGTGAATTCTTTAATTTCAGATTAATTGTAAAAAGTCAGGACATTTTTTTTATACTAAAAATACAAGATCTTGATCATTATAAGCTTGAATAAGGTCAAGCAATAAGAACTTTGTTTGTTGTTCTTTAGTTTTTTTAATGTTACTGTTCTGATGAACTTTTGATTTCAATAAAATCAGGTTGTTTCTTTCTCAATGTCAATACATGCTAAAAGAATCCCAAATATTCCATGTGGCTGCCTACTTGTATTTTTTGGGATATGGTTTACTAGTATTTTTCAACATACTTTAATTTATGTGACATTTTTTTTTAAAAGATTTTTTTTTATTACATAGAGTTAGGAAAATGGGAAATGGGGAAGGGGATTACAACGTGAGGATTCAAACCGTTACCAACAAGGTAAAATTCGTGAATAACCAACTAAGCCTACTAAATTCCTACTTATATGTAAGGTTAGCCCCTGGGTTACAGACCCCGCCCCGACTCCCACCGCCTCAGACGCAGATTCAGATCGCACTCAGACGGGTCGAGAAAAAATTTCGATCCCGACACCGACCCAACCCCGACCCCAACCCTTCACACACACCCCCAACCCCTTCTAGCCGTTGCACAACGGCTTTGTCCAATTTGGTCGTTATGCAATAGTCAAATCCTCACCCTCCCCCAACCCCCTACCCCCTAATATTTATTTTTAACCTTTAAATTATTATATTTACACTTTAACTCAATTTTCCAACTATAAATACTTCATTTTCGCTTCATTCTTTCTCACAAATCTTCCTACAATCTCTCTAATAATCTCTCAGTCTATCTATCATCCTCTCTACATTGTCTACTAAGTATTCAATTTTATTTATTCATTTGGAAGTGAAATTGACAACTAGCTTGAGGATCATCCATCGAGCAAAGTTTCAATTTTCAACCTCTCGATTATACGTTGACGTTACGTCAACGTTTGGTACATTCGTTCCCTCATTAAATTATTATTGTGTCTTTATTTTAATTATCGCACTTAATTTTATTATCTTTAATTATTTATTTGCATAATTAAAATGGAAGGATTAAGAGGTATGTTTAAGGGTAGGGGTCAAACTTTTTCTAGCAGGGATAACAAGGGCAATGGTACTTCTTCTAGTCATCCTATCCTTCCTAGACAGGACGATTTTATTGATACTGAATTATTTTCTGATGTACCATTAAATTTAGACGATGAATTCTTTTCTGGAACTCAACAAGACTTTAATTTAGAAGATAATCTAGATAACACAACCACTAATCTAGATGACACGCCCACCAATGCACCTCAAATTGAAACGCCTCCTATTCCCCCTAGTATGAGACGAGACCCACCAGAACGATAATTAAAATCATATGTATGGGCTTTTTGACAGAGACGTACAAAATCAAGCTGCTATATGCAAAATTTGTAAAATTCTTTATAATTTAAAATGGAAAAAGATCAGAGTGGGACGGGAGGTTTAACTTGAATACCAAACACAAAGCTAGGTGAGATGAATATAAGACTAAATTGAAGGGTGAGTCAATGCCCTCTCAGTCGGGACAAGGTTCACATACTGTCTCGCACCAGGTACAGAGTCAAATTGACCCTATGACGGGGGCAATTGTAGGCCCTAAATACGATAAAAATAAAGATAGGGAAGTATTATCAAAATTAGTTGCAGTGGAAGATTTGCCCTTTTCATTTCCTGATTCTCATGGTTTTATTCATTATATAAGAGAAATGTACAATCCTGCTTATAACGATTTTCCTAGATCAATTGTTAGGAGAGACATTTTTAAATTTGCACACGAATATCAATAATAAAATATATCATTTTCATGGCAAAATATCTATTACGCCCGATATAGCCGTAGTACTAATCTGGCCATGATTATTTAATCAGAATATGTCATTGGATAGAATATAAATTTTCTATACAAAAACATATTTTAGCATATAGATATATTGATAGTAGGCACACTGGTCTTTTTATTGCAGATTTTTTTTAGTTTGCGATTATTATGACATAACTGATAAAATTATGAGTATTACATTAGATAATTCATCTTCTAATAATTCTGTTGTTACATCATTAAAAATGTATTAACTCTATCTTTTTCATATAAAATGTGCATGCCATATTTATAACTTAGTTGTAAAGGATGGTCTATCACTTTTAAAGACATTCTTGTAAAAATACAATTTGCTATAAACTTTATTTTTAAAAGTAATAGAATACAAAGAATAAAAAAATATAAAAAAACTTGTCACGATTGTGAACTACCTTACAGAAAAAATTTCGAAGAAGTATGCACTAGATAAAATTCTTTATACAACCAACTACGTGTTGCTTATGAGTATAGAAGACATGTAATCCAATTTTTTAACGCCCGTAATCGAAATCCTACTGATATGATTATTGATTCCGATTGGGATACAATTTTAGAACTAAATACATTTTTTGAGAAATTTTATCTAGCTATTAAAGAATTTTCCGGTATTTATTATCCTACTATTCATCAATGTCATTTTATATAGCTCTAATATTTATATTACTTAGTGAATATATGGAAAACCAAATTATAAGACACCTATTAAAAATGTTTCTAAAAATGAAAAACATTTTATTCTTATTCCCAATTTATGTTATTAGTGATGTATTAAATCGATCTATTAAAATAGACGATTGTAAATCACTTATTGAAACTATTTATGATTGCATAGATAAACTTCCACCTCCATCTCCCAAAAATCCAAATGACTCACCATCTATTGAAAAACAAGAGAAGAAGTGTTGTCTAGCATAAAAGATTTAATGTATAAAGGTATATATGCATGAACAACAAGAAAGTGCTAGCAACCAACCGACTTCCATGTCATCTTCTTCTTCTTTAACACAACCTCAAAACGACACGCCGCCTAGTATTGAAAGCCTCGTACATAAAATGTTTAGTGTTACCGCTTTCTAATCAAGTTAGTGAGTTTAATGTTTTTATTTTGAAGGGTCTTGTACCGTACAAATCAATTGAAAATGAAGAGGGACATGAAGACTTGCTAAAATACTGGAGGGAGAATGAGAAGAATTTTCCAACACTATCTAAGATGGCCCGAGATGTGTTGAACATTCAAGAGTCATCAACAGCGTCTGAAAGCGCATTTTCTGCGAAAAGATTTCAAATAGGGGAGCACAGACATTCATTGACAGGAGACTCATTAGAGATTGCGGTTCTATTCAAAGACTGGATTCGTACGGAGCGTAGGAGGTGCGGCCAACCGGAGATCAGCGAAGAAGAAGACTACAACTACAACAAAATCTTATCCGACGGATGTACAAACGACGTCGACCAATTTGACCAAGATATACCAATTCCAACCGAAGAACCGCAAGATATTATAAAGAAACTATAAAATGTGTTTCTTAAAATGTAATTCTTTTAATTGTAATTTTACTATGTTATTTATTTGCAATTTTCAATATCACGAAGTTGCAATTTTGAAATAATATAGAGGCACAAAAACAGTCTTAGGATATTTTTATTAAATTATCTTGTTGTGTGTGTGTGTTATTTATTTATTTATTTAATTTAAAGACAAATAAAAAATGACCCACCCACCTCTAGATCGGGATGGGCAGCAAGGCACTCGACACCCCGACCTCGCACTAACCCCTCATCCCACGGACTCGATCCCCGCCCCCCACGACCCGCCTGTTGGCCATCCCTACTTATATGACATCTTAATATATATACTTGAGTTATTGTTTCGTTACAAAAATTAGTTTTATGACCTTGATATGAACGATTATCCGTGAAATTTTTCCATAGTATATGTTGAGAAAATCTTGTCCTAAGTAGCTACCATTTGAAGCAATCCATCTCTGACTTATGACTTGTGGAAGGAATGATCCATATAGGTGGCTTTATGAGGTGCTGTTTCTTTAGTTTATGGACGGATCAATATGAATTACATCATGATCTAAAATCACAGCCCCACAAATTAAATAAATGGGTTTAATGATGGGTGCCTATGTTAAAGAAGACACGGGCTTCGGTCCATCAGCAGTCCATCCGTGTATATTCCATCATATGATATATTTGTATATGGTAGATTTGTATATTAATTAGTAGTGTAGTCTTACCATAATTGTATGATTAATCTCCATATAGAATAGAGATTTAGATGTAAAATAGAAATAGAATTCTCCTATTGTAACTTGTATATATATGTCTTTCATCAATAAAAATAATCAATGGATTAATTCTTTCATGGTATCAAGAGTCTATGTTATTTTTACCTTGCTTCCATTCCTCTCTTTTCTCTCCAAAATAACGTGTTTAGTCCCCCCCCCCCCCCTCGGAATTCCCAAACCCGAGATCACCCTTCTTCCTAAATTTCTTCCTCACAAATTTTCTTCTCCAAATCTTCGTGTTTTATTCAACATGACTGATAAAAACACCTTTCATCCTGCCCTCACGGTTTCTAACATCAAGAGCGTTCTTCATATTTTTCTTGACCTTGAAAACGTCCAATATGGTACGTGGGCGAAATTATTCAAGAATCATGATATGGCACATCAAGTTCTTCACCATATCATTCCTCCGACTCCTAAAACGGGGGATGACACCATCGAAGATGATGATGTACCCACCAAAGCGGACAACCCAAAATTATGGGTCACGCTTGAAGTAAAGGTTCTTCAATGGATTTATGCCACAATATCCATGGACCTTTTACAGACGATTATGGAACCCAACTCCATAACTATGGAGGCGTGGAATCGATTGCGTGATATCTTACAAGATAATAGTCACTCCCGAATTGTTACTCTTGAGCAGGAATTTTCTCAAGTTGCTATGACGAATTTTCCTAATGTTTCTTCTTATTGTAAATTATTCAAGGACTTGGCGGATCAACTTCGCAATGTGGGTGCTCCTGTGTGCAATAGTCGTCTCGTCCTACAAATGGTTGCAGGCTTGTCTGAGGCCTATAATGGCGTTGCTTCGATTCTTCATCAAAGTAACCCCCTACCGGAATTTTACCAAACATGCTTCATTCTTACATTGGAAGAATTCGGGTTGGCTAAGAAGGCGGCTATTGGGGCTAGTCCTGTCGTCATGATGACTGAGTCCAATTTTATCCTTCCGGTTCCACCAACTCGAGCCAAAATCGCAACAAAGGTGGTGGTAAAAAGGGGAAAAATAGGAAAAATCGTGGCGGCAACACCCACCGGAACAGCGGAAGTGGCGGAAGTCAGTAGCATCAGCAGACGTGGGGCCAACAATGGGCCCCAATGCAGTAGAAGTGGGTCCATATCCACTCCAGTGACGCGACTCACGGCCCAACGCGTCTTCACCACCGGCCCCACTTTGTTCAGTTCGGAGCGATCGGTTTACGGGCCGACCAGATCAAAGATACTTGGCCTCACCCCTCGTGCCTATCACGCAATGGGACCCACGCAGACCGATATTGAAACTGCAATGCACACGCTTGGAATGACTCAGACCTGAATTGGTACATAGACACGCCGCTTATCACCCACGACATCTTACCAACGTATTTCATCGCCTTATTCCAATTGAGCAGAATCATGGTATAATTGTGGTAATGGCAATTCAATTCCAATTAAGAGTTATGATCATAAAACTTTGTCCCTCTTCATCCACCACTTGTATTGAAAATACTCTTCATGCCCCAAAACTAATTAAAAATTTGGGCGTCCGTAAATTCACCATCGATAATTGGGTTTCTATTTATTTTGATCCATTTGGATTTTCGTGAAAGATTTCAAGATGGGAGTCCTCTGAGGTGTGACAAGAGGGGGATCTTTATCCAATCACACCAAGTCTCTCCTCGCGCCTAGCCATGCCTTCCACTTTTGCAGCCTCTTGATCCTTCCTCGCACGCATGCCGTCTAGTCATTCAGTACGCTATTTTGTCTATCTAAAATAAAAATAAACTTATTTCGTGTAAGGCACGCATAGTACTCAATTGTCAATCTTGTTCCTTAGAAATTGTTAAGTTTCCATTTGTCGCCTCTACTTCTATTACTTCAATGTCATTTGATATTATTCATAGCGATTTATGGACATCTCTGCTCTTAGTTCTTCGGGTCATCAAGTATTATGTTATATTTTTATATGATTATTCTAAATTTTTATGGACGCTTTCCAATAGCGAAAAAATCTCAAGTTTTTCCATCTTCCGTAAATTTAGAGCTTTCATTAAAACCCAATTCAACCGTAAATCTAGAATATCAAATGTGATAATGGCAAAGAATTTGACAACGGGAGTTTCGGAAATTTTGTGCTAATAATGGAATTAATTTTCATTTTCTTGTCATACATCTTCACAAAATGGAAAAGCTAACGCAAAATTCGCACTCATTAATAATATTATCCAAACTTTCTTGGTTCATGCTTGCACTCCATATTTTTGGCATCATGCTCTACAAATGTCTACCGATATTCTTAACATTATTCCTCTAAAGGTTTGACATATTTATCCCTCTTCAAGTATTATACAACAAGACTTCTTCAGATTCTCATCTTAGGGTCTTGGATGCTTATGTTATCCATCGTTTCCATCCACTACAATCAACAAACAGCACGTTATACCCTTGTGTATTTTGGATTATCCGTCAAATCACCGTGGTTATAAATGCTTTGATTTGTCTTCTAAACGAATCATCATTAGTCGTCATGTTATCTTTGATGAGTCTCAATTCCTCTTGAACACATTCATATTATTAATGAGATTAATATATTTATGGCATTTGCAATTACTGAATTATTATTTGATTGTTTGTATTATTCATTAATGTGCATCCCTTGAGCTAACGTTGTCATTGATAGTGTGAGATATTAATGATAGAGAGTAGTTCTTAAAGTAGTCTCGACTGATGATCATTGAGAAAGAGATATCAATGATATATTATAAGTCCATACGTGTCTGCATCACATTCTTAGAGAATGTAGTATGTCTCACTTACTACTAGTAATGATTGTTAGTGATGGACACATGGATACTCTTAGAGGGTATTGGCATGCCCTGCTGATAAACTATTTGTTATATCTGTCTAGAGTATTATCAGCATGTGGGAGATAGAAGTCCTTTGACTTGAGGTCAATACGCACCTGATTTGTAGAGTAATGTACTTTGATCCTGTCCTAAGCTTAAATTCATTATAGGATAAGACATGGCTTGAATTGGGTACATTGAAATACAGACTAAGGTGGTAATTGAGCCAAGAATAAGATTCATTCCTCGATTAGATATTCGAGAGAACACTCAGCTTCTCAATGATACTAGTCGACCAAGTCATCGCCAACGCAAGAGATATATTTGAGATATGATCTAGTTGCCGACTAATATAGATGAGATAAAGTAATCGCCATTTGGATGAGATACTTGGCAAATCCTAAGCTTGATCGAGTGTGTTGTGAATGAAAGGAATTTATCATCCCACATAGAAGTTTTGTTTACTAAGAGTCTTATAAACGTACTTCACATATTGAGTTCGTCATATGACGCAGTCTAGGAGTTCCGTGTGAACCTTAATTTAATTAAGTGTCGATGTGTGAAGGCCTAAAGGGTCACACTAAGTCGATTGACTTTTCTCTTTAAGGGTATATTTAGAGAGTATAAAATATTCGATTTAGAATCGAGATATTTTAACCAATAATAAATTATGAGATAAATTCCATTTGATAGAAATTAATTAATTAAGTCAAAATTAGATTTTAGATTTAATTAAAATTAAAACGTGCTGAAACTTAAAATAAAGGGGCGTCGCGACGCCTCAGAGGCTGAGCCGCGACGCTGGTACGATAGTGAGCCCAGTTCAACTGGCCCACTGCAACTCGGTTTTGGGACAGGTTTTTAAGCCCAATCCCAGTCTGATTTGTATCTTAATAACCCCTATAGATTCAGCACTTAACCTCATAATTTATGTTACACCAATTCTACAAAGAATTTGTTGGTTGAATTCTTACTAGAATCATAAACTAAACTCTTACTCTCTGAACTTAGAGTTCAGGGATTAAAATATTTTCAAACCTCTGCCAAGATTTCCTGGCTTTCCTGACAGAGGAGTATACCGTAGCAAAGGCTTGCACCCGAGGAGACAATCGCGTGCGCACCTTTTAGTAGAGACTTAAGAATATTAACTGTAAGTTTGTTTCTCATGTCTTTACAAGTTTCAATTGTAACGTAATCATACCAGAGACGGAATTATTGGGGCAAGTAAGTTAATAAAATTTTAAACTTCCGTTGCGCCTTACTTGTGTGTTTTAGACCCAATATAAATCTTACAACGTCATATTAAGCAAAAATCAGGAGAGATATTACACTTGTAAATCTAAGCGGCTGCTGCTTCAGATGGATAATGATTAGCGTAGATGCACTATATTTGAACCATTCCTGTCATTTGAATGATGAGGATTAATGAATTTCAAGCTTGTTCGAAATTGGCTAGTTTAAGGACAACTGGAAACAAGGGTGGATCCACATTAGAAGTTGTTAGTGCCAATATAGACCATCAACACATAAAATCAACAACATAGATATAATTCAAGGAATTGAACTCAACAACAACAAATGCATCAAATACTATAAATCACATACTAACTTGTTTGTAGATAGAGGTCTGCTCGACGCAGTGTCCTAAGACAAAAATTTGTCCCAGCTTGTGCTGCGGTTTCGCGAACGTCTGCCTTGAGGATACAACTATCTGAGTGATAGTTCTAGCACAAGAACTCCACTCCTGGCGAATTTACTAAATGTGTTCTTCAGAAATGGTTTTTGAAGATGAAGAAGAAGTGTCAAGTAATAATCTTCCAAAGTTTTTTATTTTCAAAATCAGAAGATTAATCTTGTTGATTGTATGTTAAAACAAGTGATTAACATGCTATTTATAGCATACATTTTGACCTTAAGCAGTCATTCATCAAAGGTTGTGACCTTACATGAAAAGAGGCAACTTTTGGTTCAAAATTTGGAAATTACCGTCAGAGCGCCGCGCGCCGCCCCTGTGCCGCGGCCCTGCAACATGGCGTCGTGGCGCTGAAACTCCTGCAGACCTTTGACGTTTTGGCGCCGTGGCGTTGTCGACGGGAACTTTGGCACTGTTCAGGCGCTACGCCTAAAATCGCAACGCTTATTTTTAATCACTTTATTTCTTCTTCTTCTACAAGTTCCAACAATACCCCACATTTTCTATTAACACATCCAACAATACCCCATATATGGATAGAAAATAAGATAAACGGAACTTATCATCATTTTTGTCAAACGCGATATGACATGCATCGGAGACAGTGTCTTTTGGACTTGAACCGCCAGTAGTGAATACCTATCTGATCTACTTGTGAAGTAGTAGACGTAATGCCTTGAACTATTCACGCTTTGTAGTAAATTAAGACAACAAGCATCTTATACATCATACCAACATATTTCAATTCTACGGTTTGTGTTCTTTTCGGTCATGAACAACTCCTTCTTCATGAGAATTTCTAGAGAACTTAGCCATCTTGGTTCTCCCAGATGCGACCCCACATCAATCTCACATAGGTAATACCAAACTAGAATAGTCCGTACTATCCCACCATAAAGGCTTTGGAGTATTATTAAGAATAATATATATTCATCCCTTTAAACGTCAACGGATTAACCCACTTAGTACACCACAGGAACGAGCATATGTGTGTTTTACGCTCCTTGAGTCTTCCCCAGCTAGTTTTCCTATTGAACCTAAACCATGGGATCTCCAATTATGATAGGTTAGGACTCCACCATTTCACAACTCATTGTATTGAAGCCCATTCCCCTCGATGTAAATACGACTTGCTCTCTTGTAAGGCCTTTTGTCAAAGGATCTGCTATATTGTCCTTTGATTTTACTGTTATACCCCGTAGTTCCGAAGTATGTATATGAAGACGACGCATTTAATGTATACGCCTAATTAGGGTAAGATTGATAGAATTGTTTTCCGAAAATTATTCCGAACCTTGTGAAGGAAATTTTACGTTTTCAACATTTTTACGATTATGGAATTTTTCCGAGAGATTAAATATTTTGGACCAATAGAAGGGCGACAAGTGTCACCCCTAGATTGGGCCATGTGGACGAAAATGAGTGGACAAGTGGGCAAGACAAGTGGCCAAAAGTCTTGCATGGCATTGGCATGGCCTATGTTGGACTATTTTTGTGACATTAGTGGGCAAGTCTTGCATGGTCAAGTCTTGCATGGCTTTTGTAAGATAAGTGTGGGAAGGAACCTTCACATATGATCTCTACCTTACACATGTGTTAATCTCAACCCTTGGTTGTGCTATATAAACCCCCTTAGTGGATGAAAATCAGCCACACTTAACATATTACAAGACTTGAAAAACATTTCCTCTCCCTCCTTCTCTATCTTGATTTGGTCCAACCCCCCCCCCCCTTCCCCTAACCAAATGTTGTCCAAGAATTCTTAAACTTATAAGTATTCTTCCTTAATGTGTTAGGAAGATTATTAACCAAGAGTTAGACAAGATTTCACACCCCTAGCCTCAAAAACCTTCCCTTGGCCGAGAGTAGGCAGATTTTCGCAACTGTTTTGGGCAGATTTTTAGTCAAGTTTGGAAGGGAATATCTCCTAGCATATAAGGAGTTTTTGGGTGTTTCAAAAGCCTAAAATGAAGTTCGTAGAGTCTAGTTTTCAATGCAACAAACCACTCGTCGATAGGACACTGGAGTAGAGAGTTATCAACGTTACAAGTTCAGCTGACGAAGCAGTGGCTAAAAATCCGGACAGTCACGTATTTTTGGGCTATTTTGAGGTAATGAACCTTAACCTCTTTGTGAAGTTGATTATTATGTATATATGGATATTATACATATATTGGAAGTATATTATGGACTATGAGATATAAAGAAAGATTTGGATCTTGTTAAGATATTAAAAAGAGAATTGACATGTTAGCCATTAAAATGGTAAAATGTATCCATTGCTTGCTAAGAAGTTAACAACAAGGAAACTATAACTTATATAAAGATTGGAATATAAGTTGAAGGACTAATGAAGTAATTGGATAAGTATTATTGTAAAATTTGGCCAAGGACCCCAACTTAAGGACCGTATCTACTTTGGACTTTTTACTTTGGACTTCTTTACTTATTGTTATTATGAAGGGAGATAGTAAACCGCGTTACCGTTTGGGCGTGTTATCCCCTTCTTTTACTTATTGTTATTATGAAGGGAGATAGTAAACCGCGTTACCGTTTGGACGTGTTATCCCCTTCTTTACTTATTATTATTATGAAGGAGAGATTGTTAATCGCGTTAGTCAGGGCGTGTTATCCCCTTCTTTACTTATTATTGTTATGAAGGAGAGATTGTTAATCGCGTTCTGTTTGGCGTGTTATCCTTCTTTACTTATTATTGTTATGAAGGAGAGATTGTTAATCGCGTTCGCTTTGGGAGTGTTATCCCCTTCTTTAAATTTCAGATTATTGCACCTTAATTATAGTAGGTTAATCACGGTTATCGCCTTGGAAAAGGTGGAAATTGAGTAAATCGGGAGGTCGCCGAATTTTCCGTAGGATATGGAACTTGTCCTTAGAAATATCCTACGAAGAGATCTAGAGGTTAATGGACGCCGTGGCCATTATAGGTGGAAGTACAACGAGTAGCGATTCTACGAAGGTGGAAAAGGCAAGCAAGGTTATAGTACTTGGGAGCGTTTTGCTAATAGTCGATAATCGTCGCGAGGTATGTGAACCTCTTCCTATCTTTTCTAGCATGATATTTTGTAAAATATATATAGTACGGTAGACGTACGTGTGTAAAATGAATTTGGTTTATTTAAAACATAAAGTGTTATAATGGCTTTATGGGAAGTTAATTATAACAACTTTATGTAGGTAAAAGAATGGGTTATTGATTTTTAAAAAAGATAAGAGACTTGACTTATATTTGACTTGACTTGATATGTGAAGAACTTGAATTGTGTGGAAAGTTGTGAAACCTCATTCGTGAGTAATGAGTACTTGGTTTCGAATAATAATGTTATATTAATTTCGGAAATGAGAATAAGTATCGAACAAACCACTGCAGCGTTAATAAAGGAAAATATATTGACAAATAATTAATATTATTAAAACAAGTAGAAACCTCCATCTGCATAGAAGCTAAGACAAGACAAAATTGTATTACATTTCCTAGATCACGGTTGCTTTAATAAGGTCATTAATAACAAGTATTGATTTTTCTTAAATTCCAAGGTAAGGAACTTGATTTCTAAAAGAAAAGAGACTTGAGGAATCAAGTGTTTTTGGTTTAAAAGAAAGGCATGGTTTTGTCTTAAAATGGTTTAAAAAGAAGGTATGGAAATTGTTTTGGTTTACTTAAAAATAATAGTCACTCTATTTTGATACTACGGTATCGTGTGACCTTGAAAAAGGAAATGGATCTTTTGAAAGAATCTAATGACGTAGTACTTTAGGTTAAAACCGGATTGTTGGCATAAAATGAAAGTACTTAAGTTTATATAAATGGTGAATCTATTTACATGTTAATGAAAGTCTAAGAGTATGTTGAACTTGCCTATGCTAGTTATGATAGCCTTTGTGCAAGTATTGTATTTATACCACCGCCTCTCGATGGAGCACTGACTTGTTGTGAACTTATTTGACGTAACCGTGACGGAGGATTCCACGGCATGCTTCCATCGCGAGTGATCTTGGCCACGCTTATATGATGAGGATTCCGGCACGCGTGATGACGCGTTAGATGCCCGCGCGTTTATTACTCCACGGTCATGCTTATACGATGAGGATTCCGGCATGCGACCATGTTATACTTTACTCCACGGGCTAGCTCCGTGAAGACACGTACCACACGATGAGGATTCCGGGCATGTTATATTATTATTCCATGGGCTAGCTCCCATGAAGACCGCGCCACGATGAGGGATTCCTAGTGGCACGTTATGGCCACGCTTATACGATGAGGATTCCGGCACGCGTCGAGTGTATATATATATATATATATATATGTATTGTATACGTACGCAGTGAGGTAGGATTCCACGCGCCACATGAGTATGATTTATGTCATAGATCGCCATGATGGAAGGAATTCCACGATGATTGACGCATGGGCGTGAGACCCATTGTTATATTTTGAGTGATGACTTTGAGGCGTGAGTCCCCGACTTGACACGATTGTTTTAGATTGTGAAATGGTATCTTTTAGAGACAATGTTGATGTTCATTACTCTTGTTAGCCTTTGTGAAACACATTTTTTGATTATCATTCTTGTCTCTGCTTTATATATAGACTATTATGATTTCATTACTGATTTTCAGCCACATACTGTACCGTTGTTCGACCTCATTCGGGCCGCGCTCACGCCGCAGTTGAGGTACGAGTTTGTCGATCCGCCTCTTAGGATCACCGCTCACTGGGAAAGCTCCATTTCACGAGGCTTGTCTTTTGGTACGCTCTCGAGGTCATATACTTGTGTACATTCAGTGGTACGGCGGCCCCGCCTGTCATAGTTGATTTCATTCTGTGAGGTCCGTAGTAATGCTGTGGGTAAGTTTTGTAAAAAGGATTTAACTGTTCAAGTTTTTAGTTTATATACAGAAAGGTAACCGTTTTGATTAGCCTGTTTCTTATTCTATCTTGTTTCATGTTTAAGTTTTTATTTCCGCTGATTTTCTCTGATGTTATATCACTAGGGTGCCCGGGGTAAGGCACGACGCGCCCGGTCGGGTCGTGACAAAAGTGGTATCAGCGCTTAGTCCTCGAAAAGTGTCTACGCATCGTGCAGTAGAAGTCTTGATTATCGGTGTGTTGTGCACCACATCTATAATCAGGAGGCTGCAGGACATTTAGGATTGGTTTCCATTCTTTCACTCTAAGATCATGCAATAAGGCTGTGTTATAGGTTAAACTCCCTCTGACATACTTTCCTGTATCAGTTATGCCTCCACGAAAGGCAACCAGGGCCCAGAAGGCAAAGGCGGAGTCGCTAGTAGGACGCCGAGAGTTACGGGCACAGGCCCGCCTTTACCGGCGAGATGTTTCAGACGGCAAGTTCCACGACGTCGCCACCCCCAACAGAGTTCGGGGCGGCAGCAGCAGCTACTGAGAACGCGATACCTGAGCCCCCAATTACACAGCCTGGAGCGGAGGATTTGGGCTACAAGGAGATGGCCCAGTTTTTAGCCAGGATCGTGGCTAGGCACGAGGATAGGCTGGAAACAAAGCCCAGAGCACCCGTAGTTCACCCGAGTCGGATAGTTTGAGACTTCGGACTTTCCGAAGTGCGACCGCCCGAGTTTTATGGGTCGAGGCCCGAGGATGATCCGCAGGAGTTCATCCGGCGATTCTGCGATCGCGAGAGTGATCAAGGCTTCGAGACCGAGTCGTGGTCTTAGGTTCGCATCGGCGCGTGATCTGCGATGATCGTTTGATTCACGGAGCTGTCGGGGAGCATGCGCCCACTGCTCGGGGACGAGTTCTCAGAGGCATTTCTCAGCAACTTCTTGCCTTCGCAGACGAGGAGAGCGCGGGCAGATAGATTTTTGATGTTGAGGCGCAGCCGGCGACGCTCAGTGAGTACAATGTAGAGTTTGACTCATTGGCTCGGTATGTCCCCGCGTTAGTGGCAACCATGGAGGATAGAGTGCACCGTTATGTCACAGGGCTCGATGACTACTTAGCAGAGAGTTGCACGGGAGTAGCTCTTCATCCGGGCATGGACATTGCTCGCACGCAGCTTATGCGACGGATGTGAGCGAACGAGAGACCGGCGTATGGACCATGATCGGATAAGAGGCCAAGACAGCGAGGTCCTTTGGTAACTTTCGAGGCGCAACCTCGGCAAGAAAGGCTAGGTCAACATTTCACCAAAGCAGTGCTCCTTCCCGATTTTCTAGCGGAGGTTTGATCGCCGGGATATTCGGAGAAGGTCGAGGCTCAGGCCGCAGGTCACGATATTCGGTAGTAGCTGGGAAGCCACCTTTACCTCGGTGTGGTCGCTATAATAGATTCCATTTTGGGAGTGTCGATTACTCGACCGCTTGTTATGCTTGCGCCAACAGGCCATTTGAGATCGCGCGACCAGAGTGGCACCGGTGGGATAGCACGGACTACGGGATCGCTTGGGTTCTTCGCCTTCAATGGCTAGGCAGGATGTTCATACACCGGCAGGCCACGGGAGGGGTCGCGGTGGGAGTTGGCAGTTGTAGCTGTCCTTTGAACCGTTATTTGATTTTCAGGTATATCCTTAACCCTCTAGAGACTAGTTTGTATTGATGATATGATGATGTGTTAAAGTGTTATGTTTGGATAGCACCGTAAAATTGTGAGCCTTAGAGTAATATATGATTGAGGCCTTAGATGTAAGCGCCGTCTTGAGTAAAGATTTACGGTTAGTCTTTGTCGAGTGCATAGTATACGTGGGGTGTATTCATGTGATAAATCCATGGGTAGTTTGAGATAGAAGTGGTAGCTTTCATGACGTGAATTAAGTAAGATTGTTCTGGATCGGGGAACGAGAGAGTTTGGCGCGATAATGGGTCGGGTTGAGGCCATTTCGCGTCAACCCGGCCGGATTGAGGTGGGTCGGTTGAGGTAGTCCCGCCAGTGATAGGATCACGAGGTGTTAGGCCCAAGTATAGGTAACCATCGTACGAGTTTGTGGATGCGTTCGACCGAGTCGGGCGATGGTCACCCAATCTTGTCTTTCGCCAGATCATTTACTCGGAGGTTATTGTCACGACGACCGGGCGCGATCGGTACTTACCGGTACGCCGTATACATCGAGAATAGCGGAACATACATAACAAATAACTTATAATAAGGTAACATCACCGCCACCGATAAGGCCGCTCCATAAAACATACTTAATCAACGTGATAGCAAAGATAACCGATTCTTATAGCCCAAAACACATATGTGACCACGGACTTAAGAATAACAATTGTGGATGACAGTGGCCCCGCCATACCCCTGAATGTACACAATACCTATAGCATCAGAGAGTAACCGTACTAACAAAACAAGCTTCCGGAGGGATGAAGCTTCTGACACCGGAACAGTGATCCTAAGAACGAGGATCCACAATCTGCTTACCCTTACCTGCGGCATGAACGCAGCCCCCGAGGAAGGGGGTCAGTACACAATATGTACCAAGTATGTAAAGCTGGAAAATCGTAATAATGATATCATAAGTCTAAAGTAGTTTGAGTCATGGAAGACAATCAAAATACCTTTTATCGTGGCCTTACTAATAATGAGTGACAAGTATATATGTATAATCGCATAAAATAGGGCCTATGATCAAAACAGGTACCTCGCCCAGTAGTATCAATAAGCACCCTACTCCTCGGGACTATTTCACCCGTGACAGTCCTGTGGACCCGCATGAGGTATTCCTCGCATAGTCAGACTACCATAAGGACTCGCATGAGGTATTCCTCGCATCGTGGGTAGCAAATCCACGGGCAGATGGTATAACGATCTTGGGGACTTACCCCTCAGATATACTCTTACCCTGAAGCAGATGGTATAACGATCTTGGGGCTTACCCCTCAGATATACTCTTACACTGAAGCAGATGGTATAACGATCTTGGGGCTTGCCCCTCAGATATACTCTTACACTGAAGAAGGTGGTATGACGATCTTGGGGCTTGCCCCTCAGACATACTCTTACCCTGGAGAAGGTGGTATAACGATCCTGGGGCTTGCCCCTCAGATATACTCTTACCCTAGCTCAAACTGTCATCATATCATAATCATAAATAAGTTAAGAAAACTTATAACTTCTTATTAGTCTTGTTCATATACCCTCTCATTTTAGTTTACTTAAGGCACTTAATCATATCTTTAATAAAAGAAAACCGGGAATTTAACCCAAGTACTACATACTTCAACTCTTTTAAAAGTGACTCTTTTTCATACATAAAATCTTTGGGCAATTGATGCCTTAAAATCAATTTGCCTTTCATAAATCAAATCATTTGTCCTTACTTCTCTTACTTAGAGTAAACCTCTTTTCTTTAACCTTTTATAAAGCTAATAAACCAACTTCCCATAAAGTTGTTATATTAACCCTACACTTTAGTAAAATCACACTTTCCCCCTAACCAAGGGACTTATACATTCTTAAAACGAAACAAGTCTTTATATACTTAAAACAAGTAAGAATACCAACTCTTGTACGTCTACCGTACTACATAGTTACATCTATTTATGCTCAAGAGATAGGAAAGCTCCACATACCTCTTCGGTCAATCCACTTGCTAAGTCCAACTACCGCAAGTAATATGTCAACCTATAATAACCATAATGCGTTTATTAACCTCTAATTTCAATGTAGAAATAATCTAAGTTCAAAGCCCCTAATTCTATGGAAAATTGGGCAGCATTTCCTTTGTTTCTACATACTTTGCCACCTTTCTCAAGGCCGAATTCAACATCCAAATGCCACATTTAAGGCTCAACAATCCAAACATATCAAAGGGGATTACACACCCAAACTAAATTCTGCCCCAAAAGGTACAACAATTCACTTAACAATTCTAAAGTAGTTTTTAGGCTACAACATGCTCATAATATCTTTTTAGCCAATTCTTTCATATCCAAACCACATTTATTACATGCAAGGATTCTAAGTGCATTATTTACTACTACACATCCCTTCTTCTTCACATGCAACATTAATAATTAACCACAAGAGAAGAAATGTTACCTTAACCTTAGCCAAACTTATTCCAACAATTTTGCTAGCCTCCTTTCCAAGAACACCACCACAATAACACCAACAAGCTAGCCACAAGCTTCCTTCTTGTTCTTAACTTTTCAGATTTTTCTTAGGCTTGAATTCCTCTTGAAATTTTAGAGAGAAGTGGGAGCTTAAGCTTAGAGAGAGAGAGAGATTGAAAGATGACCAAGTCTTCAAGACTTGGTCAATATAAGGCATGCAAGAAAAATCAGATGGGGGGGGGACACTTGTCACCCTCCCATGGCCTTTTTAAAAGAGAAAATCAGATTTTCCTAAGTTTTTCCGCCTGGAATCCCGCGCCAGCGCGTTCGACGCGGATCATGGCGAAAACCTCTGCGGATTCGGAACTTCCGCGCGCTGGCTGTCTCAGCGCGGCTACGCAACTTCAGCGACCTCGCATTTCCGTGCCGCGGCCTGCGTCCGCGCCGCGTTCGCCGCTTTGCCTGAAACGCATTTCTGTCCGTCTGCGCACTGAACTTGTAACTCCCATAACTTTCTACTCCGACGTCCTATCGACGAACGGTTGGTTGCGTTGGAATCTAGACTCAACGAAATACGCCCTAGGACTTTGAAACACTTAGGAACTCTCAATGTACCGGGTCATACCCCGCCTCAAAGTTGACTAAAACCCGTCCGGAACAATCCGTCAACCTATCCTTTGAAAATTTTAAGTCTTACATGCTTTCGTACGCTCTCATACGTAGGTTCAGAACTACGGGGTATAACATTCTCCCCCCCTTAGAAACATTCGTCCCGAATGTTCCTTCTAGGCTTACTCAAATCACCGTATCGACATAGACTCTCTTAGCTTATTCTTTTGCAAATAAAGAAGCTCCACGAGCCACAACATTACTCAAGCATAATTGCTAAATCAAAACTAACAAGCAGGAAAGTGGGTTATCTGGAGGTGTAGGGAATAAGTGAGGATACTTCTTCATAATGTCATCCTCTGCTTCCCACGTCATCTCCTCCTCGCTCGTTCGCCATAAGACATGACGGAAGCCACATCCTTCGTCCGAAGTCGCCTAACCTGTCGATCGAGTATCGCTATGGGACTCTTCTCATACGATAACTCCTCTGTCACTTGGACATCATGAACCGGGTGCACTCTAGATGGGTCTCTAATACATTTTCGCAACATGGACAAATGGAAAACTGAATGTACCTCCTCCAAATCGGACGACAGATATAACTCATAGGCAACCCTGCCTACCCTACGGACAATCTGATACGGCCCAATGTACCTTGGGCTAAGTTTCCCTTTCTTCCCAAACCTCATCACGCCCTTCATGGGCGATACCTTTAGGAAAACCCAATCATCTATCTCAAATTCCAAGTGTCGACGCTGATGATCTGCATACGACTTTTGTCGACTCGAGCCGCTAACAACCGCCCTAGATAAGCTTCACCTTATCCATCGTCACAACCAAGTCGGGCGACTAATCAGATTTCCCTACCTCGAACGACTATCGGTGACTGCACTTCTCCCATATAAGGCCTCATAAGGCGCCATCGAATACTAGAGTGGTAGCCGTGTTATAAGCAAACTCCACGAGAGGTAAATGATCCTCCCACTACCCATGAAATCAATAACACAAGCCCGCAAAGCATATCCTCGTTGTCTGGATGATGCGCTACCGCTATCCGTCGGCCCGGGATGAAACGCCGTCTTGAGACTCACTGTGTCCTAATCCTTCGAAAGACCTCGAAGTTAGCCATAACCGGGCTCCTGCTGCTGAAATAATCGATACAGTACTCGCTGATCTCACAATCTCCCGATATACGCCTAGCATAATCCTCGGCCAAAAAGTCGCCCTAATCGGAAGAAAATGGGCTGATTTCGCACCGTCGATAACCCAAATGGAATCACGCTTCTCCGAGTGGAAGGTAATCTGTAATAAAATCCATATTTACCACCTCCCACTTCCAAGTCGGAATATCAATAGCTGCAATGACCAGCCGGCTCGTGCTCAATCTTAACTCACGACAATTTGGGCATTGTGCCACGAACTCCGCAACGCCCTCAAGGCCATCCCACCAATACACGATCTTAGGTCATGATACATCTTAGTCGACCGATGAATAGAATAACGAGCACCGTGCCTCTCATCTGCCGACGAAGTCCGCACATCGGGAACACACAACCGGCCAATCTTAGCACCCCATCAGCGCTACTTCAAATAGACTCTTCTCTTCTCGAGAGCTGCGTCTCGATCGCATCAAAATCGGATCCTCATATCGCCGCCTCTTCACCTCCTCGACGATGGAAGACTCGCAACCTCTCGAACCGAATTCCATCACTATCGTAATCAACCAAACGAACCCCAAGGCTCTCTACCGATGTAACTCTCGACCATATTCCTCTTCTGCCAGACATCGCATGCACTACCCATCGATCGTGACTGGGCATCCGCAACTACATCGCCTTCCCGGTGGTATAGAATATCAACATCGTAATCCTTAAGTAGCTCCAACCACCGCCTCGCCGCAAGTTCGCCTCCTCTGGCCGAAGTTATACCGAGACTTCGTGGTCCGTGTAAATGTCCACACGAACTCCATATAAATAATGTCTCCGCATCTTCAAGGCATGAATCATCGCTGCCACTCAAGTCATGTATGGATAGTTCTTCTCATGCTTCCTAAGTCGCCGAGATCATAAGCTATAACTCCGTGTTGCGTCAAAGACGCACTCCAAGCCCGACACTGACGCTGGCCACAATAAACCATATCCATCTAAACCTCCGGAAGAGTAATAATCAAGTGGTAGTCAATTTCTCCTTTAACAACTGGAAACTTTCTCACAAGTATCCGCCCACCGAATATAGCCGCTCGAGTCACTTTAGTCAAAATCTTGAAATAGAAGCAAACTTCTCCACAAACCTCCGATAATAACTCGCAAGGCCCAAAAGCCGCGCTCTCCGCTTGTAGCTGGTCCGCCAAGTCTTGATCGCCTCGATCTTCGCCAGATCAACCCAATACCATCGCCCCATAACATGCCCTAAGAAAGCCACCGGCTAACTAACTCGTGACGAGAACTTGGCATACAATCGCGGTCTCGGAGGACTCTAATACCGCTCTCAAATGATCAGATGCTCGCTCGCGGCGCGAATACACCAAGATATCATCAATAAACACTATAACGAACATATCCAAGAATGGCTCGAACACCCTATTCATCAAATCCATGAATATCTTTGGGCGTTGTCAACGAAAGACATTACTGAACTCATAGTGCCCATACTGGTCCCGAATGCGCTTTGGGATATCTATCTCTCTAACTCAGACTGATGATAACCGGACCGCAGTCTATTTTGGAAAAACACCTGCACCCTGCAATCGGTCAAACAAATCGTCAATCACGGGAGGGATATCTTCTTGATAGTTACCTTGTTCACCTGCTCAGAATCAATACACATACGCAGCGTCCCATCCTTCTTCTTTACAAATAACACTGGCGCTACCCCAAGGAGAAACACTTGGCCTAATAAAGCCTTTCTACAGCAAATCTTTCAGCTGGTCCTTCAATTTCTTCAACTCGGCAGGTGCCATCCTGTATGGCGGAATAGATATCGGTCGAGTGTCCGCGCCAAATCAATGCAAAACTCAATCTCCCTCTCAGGAGGGATACCCGGAAGCTCGTCTGGGAATACGTCCAAAATTCTCAGAACGACGAATCGATCAAGGTCGGTACCTCACCTCGATGTCGAATACCCGAACCATATGATAGATGTACTCTTTCCGCACCATCTTCCCAGCCTTGAGGTAAGAAATAAACTTACCCTCAAATACGCAAGATTCCCTTCCACTTATAACCGGCCACCAGGAACTGAACCGAACTAATCTCTCATACCCACATTGGCATAGCAAGACGCCAGCCAATCCATACCCATAATCACATCAAAGTCTGTCATGTCCAACTCTATCAAGTTGGCTAGAGTCTGACGACTATCTATAGTCATAGGGCAAGCCTTATATACCCGCTCGCCTACATCGAATCACCATCGCGTAGCCACCTCAAAAGGTCTTATGGACTCTGCACTATCCCTACTCTATCGCAATATGAGGAGATATATAGGACAAGGTAGAACCCGGATCTATCAAAGCATATACATCACAAAGAAGAAACCAACAATGTACTGTGATTTACATCCGTGACGCCTCCGTCCCGATTTACCGACATAACATATACGCGCTCGAGGACCGCTAGAATCGAACTCTTACCACGACCTGCCGCGCTGGCCGCCCATAAGTACTCGCTTCTCCGGCGTCTAACCATCGAAGATGAAGATCCAAAGAAGACCGGCTACTGAACTGTAACACTCGCCGCCTGGGGCGGACAATCCTTCTTCGGGATGGCCTGCCGCCACAAGAGTAACACGCCCGAACCCATACGACACTCGCCGGATGAGACCTACCGCATCGAACGCACCGAGAGGTAGGTGGTCTCGATTAGTGGCGCCGCCTCTCGAAACTCAAGTCCCGGAGCACGACCGCTTCAATAACCCGGCCGACGACTCCGCCGGAAATCGAGAAGGAGCACTCTGTCTTTGGGCCGGAATGTGGACTGGTTCGCCGAGGCCGCCTCGAAAACCGCCCGAGACTCGCTGCCTCGCCTTGGGGTGGCCCAAATCTAATCGATCTCGCCTCTCTGTCGCCTCAATCTCGCAGACGCCGCATCTCCGCAATATCCATCCTGGTGAAGAGCCACCCTGCACGCACGAATCATACGACGGCCTAATCCCATCACATACCGATGAACCCCGCTCGCCACGCCGCCTACAATGGTGTGCGATTCGCCGGGGTCAAACTCAGTGTGCCTCGATAGTCCTCCCATCCTGCCTCAAGGTCAAGAATCTATCTACACGGGCTCTCCTCATCTCAGGGGGCAAGAAGTGATCTAGGAAATCCTCTGTGAACTCCTCCCAAACAGCTGGAAGAGCATCCTCACCTCTCGACAACACCCATGACTCAAACCAGTTCAATGCAATATCGCGTAACCGGTAAGAAGCTAGTATAACAGACTCAGTATCCGATGCCCTAAGCACTGCATGGTCCGTCAGAATCGCCGGACAAACTCCTGCGATCCTCTCAAATCTCGAACCATAGAACTTCGGGTGGGTGACAACCCAGAAATCCCGACCAGAACCTCGGCCAGGGTTGCCGCCGCTTCGCGGCCGCCGCCACTACGCCGTCGGCCAAGAATCACCGTTTCGTAATATCTATACTCGCACTTCGACCGTGGACTGGAGGCTCGTCGCGGCCTCGTGAGCCGCTCACGCCAAATCGAGGTGGTGAAGACGTGGAACTCGCCGCCTAAACATCATCTCCGTAAGGATCGGGCATGTTCCAGAACTCTCCGGTCCCACTAGCAAAGACTCTCACCGCCTTTGCCCTTCTCGGGCCGCGGTTGCCTTGCGTGAGGCATAACCGATACATAAAGGAAAACATCGAGGAGGTTCAACCTATAACTCACTCTATTGCGATCTTAGAGTGAAAGAATGTAAACTAATCCTAAATGTCCCGCAGCCTCACGATTATAGATGTGTGCACGACACACCGATAATCAAGACTCTACTAGACACGATCATGGACACTTTCCGAGGACTAACCGCTCACGATACCACTTTTGTCACGACCGACCGGTCGCGATCGTACCACCGGTACCGGCCGTATACATCAGAGAATAGCAGCGGAACATACATAACACATAACTTATAATAAGGTAAACATCACTGGCCAGCCGATAAGGCTGCCTTCCATAAAACATACTTAATCAACAGTATAGCAGTACAACTGGTTCTTATAGCCCAAAACACATATGTGACCACAGACCTCTAAGAATAACAACTGTGGCGGGACAGGGCCCCGCCATACCCCTGAATGTACACAATACCTATAGCATCAGGGAGTAACCGTACCAACAAAATAAGCTTCCGGAGGGATGTAGCTTCTGACACCGGAACAGTGATTCTAAGAACGAGGATCCACAATTGCTTACTTACCGCACAGATGAACGCAGCCTCAGGAAGCGGGTCGACACAATATGTACCAAGTATGTAAAGGTGGAAAATCTCGTAATAATGATATCATAAGTCTAAAGTAAGCTGAGTCATGGAAGACAATCAAAATACTTTTATCGTGCCTTACTAATAATGAGGTGACAAGTATATATATATAATCGCATAAAATAGGGCCTCATGATCAAAGCAGGTACTCGCCGTAGTATCAATAGACCCCTACTCCCGGGACTATTTCACCCGCATAGTCCCGTGGACCCGCATGAGGTATTCTCGCATAATGCCAGACTACCGCATGAGACTATTTCACCCGTGATAAGCCCATAAGGACTCGCATGCAGGTATTCCTCGATCGTGGGTAGCAAATCCACTAATGGTGGTATAACGATCTTGGGACTTACCCTTAGATATACTCTTACCGGCGGATGGTATAACAATTTTGGGGCTTACCTCGATATACTCTACACCGGCGGATGGTATAACGATCTTGGGGCTTGCCTCCGGATATACTCTTACATGAAGAAGGTGGTATGACGATCTTGGGGCTTGCCTCGCATACTCTTACTCGGAGAAGGTGGTATAACGATCTGGGGCTTGCCTCGGATATACTCTACCCTAGCTCAAATCACATCATATCATAATCATAAATAAGTTAAGAAAACTTATAACTTCTTATTAGTCTTGTTCATATACCCTCTCATTTTAGTTTACTTAAGGCACTTAATCATATCTTTAATAAAAGAAAACCGGGAATTTAACCCAAGTACTACATACTTCAACTCTTTTAAAAGTGACTCTTTTTCATACATAAAATCTTTGGGCAATTGATGCCTTAAAATCAATTTGCCTTTCATAAATCAAATCATTTGTCCGTACTTGTCTTACTTAGAGTAAACCTCTTTTCTTTAACCTTTTAAAAAGCTAATAAACCAACTTCCCATAAAGTTGTTATATTAACCCTACACTTTAGTAAAATCACACTTTCCCCCTAACCAAGGGACTTATACATTCTTAAAATGAAACAAGTCTTTATATACTTAAAACAAGTAAGAATACCAACTCTTGTACGTCCTCTTCGGTCAATCCACTTGCTAAGTCCAACTACCGCAAGTAATATGTCAACCTATAATAACCATAATGCGTTTATTAACCTCTAATTTCAATGTAGAAATAATCTAAGTTCAAAGCCCCTAATTCTATGGAAAATTGGGCAGCATTTCCTTTGTTTCTACATACTTTGCCACCTTTATCAAGGCTGAATTCAACATCCAAATGCCACATTTAAGGCTCAACAATCCAAACATATCAAAGGGGATTACACACCTAAACTTGGGTGTGTAAAATTCTGCCCCAAAAGGTACAACAATTCACTTAACAATTCTAAAGTAGTTTTTAGGCTACAACATGCTCATAATATCTTTTTAGCCAATTCTTTCATATCCAAACCACATTTCTTATATGCAAGGATTCTAAGTGCATTATTTACTACTACACATCCCTTCTTCTTCACACTGACATTAATAACTAACCACAAGAGAAGAAATGTTACCTTAACCTTAGCCAAACTTATTCCAACAATTTTGCTAGCCTCCTTTCCAAGAACACCACCACAATAACACCAACAAGCTAGCCACAAGCTTCCTTCTTGTTTTTAAATTTTCAGATTTTTCTTAGGCTTGAATTCCTCTTGGAATTTTAGAGAGAAGTGGGAGCTTAAGCTTAGAGAGAGAGAGAGATTGAAAGATGACCAAGTCTTCAAGACTTGGTCAATATAAGGCATGCAAGAAAATCAGATGGGGGGGGGGGGACACTTGTCACCCTCCCATGGCCTTTTAAAAGAGAAATCTGATTTTCCTAAGTTTTCCGCTGAATCCCGCCTTGGCGCCGCTCGACGGCCATGGCCAAACCTCTGCATTTCGGAACTCCGGCCGCGCTCGCTGTCTGGCGCCGCGATGCTGCAATCCAGCGACTCGATTTCCGGTGCCGCGGCCTCAGATCCGCGCCGCGGCCTGCCGCTTTGCACAAACGCATTCGTCACAAGATCGAACTTGTAACTCCTATAACTTTCTACTCCGACGCCCTATCGATTTAACGGTTAGTTGCGTTGGAATCTAGACTCAACGAAATACGCCTGAGCCTTTGAAACACTTAGGAACTCTTAATTTACTGGTCATACCCGCTCAAAATTGACTAAAACCCGTCCGAATAATCCACAACCTATCCTTTGAAAATTTTAAGTCTTACATGCTTTCGTACGCTCTCATACGTAGGGTCAGAACTACGGGGTATAACAGTTATGCGAGATGTTATATATCAGGAAGGTTGTAAGGCTGCACGAGGTTCCTACTTTTTATTTTATGACTGGCAGTGGAGCCCAGTTTACGGCTATTTTCTTTTTCTGGAGGTTTTACCAGGCGAGGTTAGGAACTCAGGGGAGTCTCAGTATTGCATTCACCCTCGGGCCGACGGACAAACAACGCGTTTTATCCGGATATTCGAGGATAGGTTACGTAGATGTTTTGATTTGAGGCGGTGAGGATTATTTGCCTCGTGTTGAGTAGGTATTATAATAGCTACCATTTTGAGTGTTGAATAGCGCTACGAATCCTTGTAGGCGGAAGTATAGGTTGTCGGTCGATTGGTTCGATGTTGGCAAGGTTGGATAGTTGGTCCATACTTGATTCGAGAATGAGGATAAGGCGAAGCTTATCCGGAGGAGGTTATTAGCGGCTGAGTCAGCGAAGTCTTGCGGATAATCGGCATCAACACGGAGTTCAGTCGGTGGGCCTTCAAGGTACCACCGGCGGAATGTGACGAGATTTGGAAAGCAAGGGAAACTTAGCCCGAGGTACTTTGGGCCTTTTCAGATCATTTGTAGAATAGGCCAGGTTGCCTATAAGTTAGCACTGTCGTCCGACTTAGGAGGCAGTACGTCCGGTCTTTCATGTTGCTACGATTCGGAAGAGTATCGGAAATTCATCCAGAGTGTTCCCAATTAATGACGACCAAGTTAAGGATAGTAACCCCGAGATTTTAAAAACTGAAGTAATGATAGAAATGTGATACGTATATTAGGAACAGTTCAAGTGTACGAGGAGAGTACGATGAGTAAGAAAAGAGGCGAAGATGTGTTAAGAAGATGGAAGTGTTTTTTTTATAAGTAAGGATGTGGAGAAAGTATCCTTTGGACCATGGGTGGAGCTAATAGTGTTGTATACACTGTAGAGATGATTCTTCGTTGGCTCGGATATGAGTTTTTGCGCGTACGTGGTATTATGGCCATGAGTGGCATAATTGATTTCGTAAGAATAAAGGGAAGACTATACCGGCACCGGTATGTTTTGAGATTGAAGGAACATTCGGACGAATGTTTCTAAGAGGGAGAATGTTATACCCGTAGTTCCGAGTATGTATATGAGGGCGACGCGTACGAATGTATACGCCCTAATTAGGGTAAGATTGATAGAATTGTTTTCCGACGAAAATTATTCCGAACCTTGTGAAGGAAATTTTACGTTTTCAACATTTTTACGATTATGGAATTTTTCCGAGAGATTAAATATTTTGGACCAATAGGAGGGCGACAAGTGTCACCCCTAGATTGGGCCATGTGGACGAAAATGAGTGGACAAGTGGCCAAAAGGCTTGCATGGCATTGGCATGGCCTATGTTGGACGATTTTTGTGACATTAGTGGGCAAGTCTTGCATGGTCAAGTCTTGCATGGCTTTTGTAAGACAAGTGTGGGAAGGAACCTTCACATATGATCTCTACCTTACACATGTGTTAATCTCAACCCTTGGTTGTGCTATATAAACCCCCTTAGTGGATGAAAATCAGTCACACTTAACATATTACAAGACTTGAAAAACATTTCCTCTCCCTCCTTCTCTATCTTGATTTCGCCCAACCCCCTCCCTAACCAAATGTTGTCCAAGAATTCTTAAACTTATAAGTATTCTTCCTTAATGTGTTAGGAAGATTATTAACCAAGAGTTAGACAAGATTTCACACCCCTAGCCTCAAAAACCTTCCCTTGGCCGAGAGTAGGCAGATTTTCGCAACTGTTTTGGGCAGATTTTTAGTCAAGTTTGGAAGGGAATATCTCCTAGCATATAAGGAGGTTTTGGGTGTTTCAAAAGCCTAAAATGAAGTTCGTCGAGTCTAGTTTTCAATGCAACAAACCACTCGTCGATAGGACACTGTAGTAGAGAGTTATCAATGTTACAAGTTCAGCTGACGAAGCAGTGGCTAAAAATCCGGACAGTCACGTTTTTTTGGGCTATTTTGAGGTAATGAACCTTAACCTCTTTGTGAAGTTGATTATTATGTATATATGGATATTATACATATATTGGAAGTATATTATGGACTATGAGATATAAAGAAAGATTTGGATCTTGTTAAGATATTAAAAAGAGAATTGACATGTTAGCCATTAAAATGGTAAAATGTATCCATTACTTGCTAAGAAGTTAACAACAAGGAAACTATAACTTATATAAAGATTGGAATATAAGTTGAAGGACTAATGAAGTAATTGGCTAAGTATTATTGTAAAAGTTGGCCAAGGACCCCAACTTAAGGACCGTATCTACTTTGGACTTTTTACTTTGGACTTCTTTACTTATTGTTATTATGAAGGAGATAGTAAACTGCGTTACGTTTGGGCGTGTTATCCCCTTCTTTTACTTATTGTTATTATGAAGGGAGATAGTAAAGCGCGTTACCGGTTTGGGCGTGTTATCCCTTCTTTACTTATTATTATTATGAAGGAGAGATTGTTAATCGCGTTAGTTTGGCGTGTTATCCTTCTTTACTTATTATTATGAAGGAGATTGTTAATCGCGTCCGTTTGCGTGTTATCCCTTCTTTACTTATTATTGTTATGAAGAAGAGATTGTTAATCGCGTTAGTTTGGGCGTGTTATCACTTCTTTAAATTTCGTATTATTGCACCTTAATTATAGTAGGTTAATCACGGTTATCGCCTTGGAAAAGGTGGGAAATTGGTAAACCGGGAGAGTCTTCAGAATTTTCCGTAGGATATGGAACTTGTCCTTAGAAATATCCTACGAAGAGATCTAGAGGTTAATGGACGTTTCGTGGCCATTATAGGTGGAAGTACAACGAGTAGCGTATTCTACCTGAAGGGTGGAAAAGGCTAGCAAGGTTATAGTACTTGGGAGCGTTTTGCTAATAGTCGATAATCGTCGCGAGGTATGTGAACCTCTTCCTATCTTTTCTAGCATGATATTTTGTAAAATATATATAGTACGGTAGACGTACGTGTGTAAAATGAATTTGGTTTATTTAAAACATAAAGTGTTATAATGGCTTTATGGGAAATTAATTATAACAACTTTATGTAGGTAAAAGAATGGGTTATTGATTTTTAAAAAAGATAAGAGACTTGATTTATATTTGACTTGACTTAATATTTGAAGAACTTGAATTGTGTGGAAAGTTGTGAAACCTCATTCGTGAGTAATGAGTACTTGGTTTCGAATAATAATGTTATATTGATTTCGAAAATGAGAATAAGTATCGAACAAACCACTGCAGCATTAATAAAGGAAAATATATTGACAAATAATTAATATTATTAAAACAAGTAGAAACCTCCATCTGCATAGAAGCTAAGACAAGACAAAATTGTATTACATTTCCTAGATCACGGTTGCTTTAATAAGGTCATTAATAACAAGTATTGATTTTTATTAAATTCCAAGGTAAGGAACTTGATTTCTAAAAGAAAAGAGACTTGAGGAATTGAAGTGTTTTTGGTTTAAAAGAAAGACATGGTTTTGTCTTAAAATGGTTTAAAAAGAAGGTATGAAAATTGGTTTGGTTTACTTAAAAATAATAGTCACTCTATTTTGATACTACGGGTATCGTGTGACCTTCGAAAAAGGAAATAGATCTTTTGAAAGAATCTAATGTACGTAGTACTTTAGGATTAAAACCCGGATTGTTGGCATAAAATGGGAGTACTTGAGTTTATATAAATGGTGAATCTATTTACATGTTAAAGTCTATGATTGGGATAGCTTTGTCAGCGGGGGTACGGTATCCTAATGTTACCGCACTCCCTGGCGGACGGGTCCACTGCACGCCGCCACAGATGAGCGCCGTTCGTTGATAGTGTCGTCTACGTACCATCTCCACGAGGCTTCATCACGCAGCCGGTATCCGTAGTCGTTTCGTGACTCGCCCCGACATCATTGTCGTGCCGAGCGCGTGAGGTATCTGGCAGTTATGTTAGTCAGACGGTTCCTGGCGCCAAGCATAAGTCTCACGCATGAGGTATCCGTAGTTTGCTTTCGTGATTGCTGGCCTCCGATCAACACGAATACGACGCGACTTGGTATCCGCAGTTAGACCTCAGACATTGCCCCTTGCGCCAATTCGTGGGTACAGATAGATGCATTGCCGTTACCAGCATGTTAGTACCGCCATATCTGTAGTCGCTTTCCAGCACTTGCCCCGATCGATGACGACGCGCTTTGGTATCCGTAGTTAGCCTGCAGACTTCTGCCTCCCAGCACGCGTTTTTTGGCACAGCGCCCGAAATCGTACGCTCATGCGTACGTAATTCTATGGTATCGTTATATCATAGGACCGCTTCAAGTGAGCGCGAATTCCACGCGTGATTGGCCGGTATTGCGCCTAAGATAAGACCCATTGTTATATTTTTTGTTGACGACTTTGAGGCAGATGTTGGCTCTCGACTAATAATGGTATTGTTTTAGACAACGTGAAATGGCATCTTTTAGAGACAATGTCGATGCTTCATTACTTTTGTTGTTAATCGAAGCCAGGAAATACGTGATTTTCAATACACATACGCTCTCTGCTTTATATAAACTATTATGATTTCATTACAAAGATTTTCGCCACATAC